>JANRMT010062835.1:74308423-74364721 GCA_026402145.1 Polypterus bichir lapradei
ATTTTGGTTTTTTCTGTCCTCCTGGTCATCGGACCTTACTTTATTCTTTGTTATTTAGTATTACCTAATGTTATTTTAATTTTTTTTTTATAAACTTTTCTTTCTTCATTGTGTAAAGCACTTTGAGCCAAACCACTTGTATGAAAATGTGCTATATAGAAAAATGCTGTTGTTGCTTTTAGATGCATTCAGCATGAATGTTACAACAAATAAGTCCAAACAATTTATCCAATTCATTTTAAGTATTGCATCCTAGGCATTTCTTTTCCTAGAATCCAAAGAGTCCTTGAAATTAATCTAATTATGCAAAAAGTTGAATTGCTTTTCAAAATTAAAGACTCATATAAAAAAGTATGCTTGACTGAGTGGGGAGCAATATTTACCTGAAATCAGAGTGGGACATGCATATAGCAAAAGGATATTGTTGTTTGCGTGGAGTGGCTCATGTTTAATGCTTTAGACTTTGAGTGATGTGCTCCACTGATGCGAATAATGTGATACCTCCAAAACACTGTGAATGTTCAAATTTTAGTGAGAGAATATCATCAAAGAAAGTTAATAGTATATTACACTTGTGATATGTTTTCATTATTACTGTGGTATTATAAATCTCACCTACTGTAAAGCATACCTAATGGATCCTTATATTGTATGCATCATTTATTTAAAAAAAACAGTCAAGGCCTCCTTCATGTAACAGATCGCAGTGTTTTCTGCTTGTTTAATTAAATTACTAGAGAAAGCAACAGCTGTTATGAGCAGCTTGCTCTTTTGGTGGACATATACAAATCTATATAAATAAAAGAGGGTTTAAAAGGTCTGCAGACTAACTGATCTGCACAGATACTAACAGTCCTGATCAGATAAAAAGAAGACAATCTGTGATTTAAAGTGCAAGCTTCACATAGCAGCTGTCCTTTGACTTTTTACCAGACAGTCATAAATTGCTTAAGCCGAGGTCTGTGTTTAAAATACATTGCATGGCAGAGGATTCATTGTACTTTTTTCCCCCTGCAGTAATGCATTTCCCTTGTAAAACCCCTGGACTTACTTTTAAGATAAGCCCTGTAGAGCTGTAATTCTTTTCCTGCTGCATTACGCTGGAATCCAATGGAAGGCAGAGGTTGCAGAAGAGCAGTATCATTGTAGGAACAGAGCAGTATGTGAAATAAAAAAGACACTCAGTTACTGATTGCCTATCTTCATATGGTTTCTAATTGCTTGAATCAGTTAGATGAATCCTTTAGTGTTTCTGTAAAGGACAGTCATAAATGCAGACAGCTGATGTCATTCTGCAGCTCCTGAACCAGGGAGGATTTTATGTTTAATACATGTACTCATATATATATATATATATATATATATATATATATATATATATATATATATAGATCTTTTTATATATATATAGATATATATATATTTTAGGTGAGTCTAATTGTCAGCTGGATGGATCTTCTTTCTGAATTCTTTACCCACTCTGTGCAATTTCATCTGAGATATCTCCTCCTGGTTTTCCCAGTTGCTGCCAATGATTTGATTGTTAGTGACCTTCATCTCAACTTCTGCCCAAAAACATCTTTCAGTTCCTTACTACTGTGACTGTTCTTGTGGGTCATGGCTTCTTGTCAAGTTGAGAGGCTGTTGGGATGGATGCCTCATTTTTTGGAGGCCAACTTGGCACAGCCTCTGGGAGAGCCTAACTCCTGCCTGCTAAGAGTGCTGTCAGAACGCATTCTCCTCTCGGTGCTGCTGACTTTTGTTTCTTAGACATTGCATAGTACTTTTTTGTGGAAGCTAAAAGGAGCAGAATTCTAAAAACAGATGATTTTTCTTTCAGATTATATCACTGCCTGTAGAAAAGAAAGCATGGCATCTGTTCATTTTTGAGATGAAATATTTATTAAAGGTATCAATTAAATGAAACACCATTCTACAAGGAAACTAACTTGTTTTATAATTAATAGAACAAAGCCAACCTACCTCCAGTGCTGAACATTGATATATAAAGAGCATTGTGTTACCCAGAATTATGAATCTTGATGCGAGTTACACAAGTCATCATAGAAAATTATAAATTAAACAAAAGATAGAATGTGAAAAAAAAGTAAAAGTTGTTATAAAAAAAAAACAAAGTCAAGAAATACTGTACAAAGACAAAGGGAACATAAATTATAAATAGAAGATGGGAGACATTATCTTACAGGAAACAAACAATGAAAAAGATTTAGAGGTTTACATGGACACAGCATCTTCATTCTCTAGGCAATGATTAAATTCAATTAAAAAGACAAAAAAATTAGATTAGGTACATTTTATTAATCCCATGGGGAAGGTAAGGTATTACAGCAGCAGTAACGTATAAAACAAAAATACAGTCTTGCAGGACAAATAATTCAATTTATAGAGAGAGAAAGAGAGAGATAATAAATGTACTGTGTAATGTGCAGAAATAGCAAAATGAAGTTTAAGAGTATAAACATTTAGTTGTTAGATTATATGTTAAAAAACTTAAATGTAAATTAAGGATTGTTATCCACAGACCATATAATGCACTAGTGAGACCACATCTGAAATGCTATATGAAGTTCAGTGACCATACTGAAAAAAGCCATAGCATTTGTATAAGTTGTGTTCTAAAGGAAAGCATTTTTAATAAATTTTAAAAATTAGAGAGCTTGGGTTTGCACTTTACAGTGTCCAAAAGGCACAGATCCAAACATAAAACAAAAACCTTAAAAATAACCGAACAAAAACCAAACTGAAGCCACCAATGTCCTTGAGTATTGGTCTGTGTGTTAAGATTATATAGATGCTGTAAAACAGCATATTTATATCACTTCCTGGAAAAAAATATACATTTCTGTGAATTTTTGCCAATATAAAAAAAGTCTGGCTGTGGTCTTCACATCATTGCTTGCCTCCCTCTACAGCCACCTTTCGACCGCAGGGTTGTGGTTTCCTGCAGCTTGTGAATGCTGCGATTGTTATTTTAAGTGTTTCCAACAGTTAGGTTAAGATTTTTCTTCATGTTCATGTTTATTGTCATGTGTACATAGTGCAATGAATTTCTTACTTCCAGGTCTCCTCTGAATATTGATAGTAATACAATACTTACAAAAACCAGCATTCGTAAAATGCAACATATACATACAATTATAAAGAATATGAATATACTGCGTGTGTTGTTATGACTGGCTGTTTAGTAACCTTATGATCTAGGAATAGAAACTGTCTCTGAAATTAATAGTGCAGCTTTTGTACTTTTTGTCAGTCAGGGGAGGTAAGAAAAGCCACTATGTGGAATGTCTGAAGTCTTTAATAATTCTGTTTGCTTTTCTATTATTATTTTTATTAATCAAATCAAACTTAACAAAAACAAAATTCAACCCACACCCAGAAGAAAAAGAGGTGAGCCAGCCAACAATTCAAATCTTTGAAGCAGCAGAGAAGGAAGAGTATCCTTCTCCACTTTAAGCCCATCGGGGAGTGCACCAAACACAGCTGTTAATGGGTTAGGACTGATTGTGACCCAAGGCTGTCTGATATGCGGTCAAAGATATTTGTCCAAAATGTTGTTAATTTGGTGCACACCCAAAACATGTGCCCCAGTGAGGCAGCATTCACAGGTTGAATATTGCCTGGAAACATGTTGGATAGTTTTAATTGAGATCTATACATTCGATAGAAGATTTTAAGTTGAATAATTGAGTGCTTGGTGCAAATGGAGCTAGAGTGTATTCTATGCATGGCTGCCTTCCACTTCTTTTCTATAATATTAAGTGAAAGATCCTTTCCCTGTTGTGTCTTGGCATCTTTAAAAGGAAGGGACTTTAAAATGTTTTTGATAAATTGTGGAGATGCTATCTGAGTCTTTAAGACTGATTGATATTTCTTCTGGAATAGAAATGGGTGCAATGTGAGGAAAATTAGGCAAGTTTAGTTTAGCAAAGTTTCAAGCTGGAAAGTAGTGGAAGAATTGTGTTGATGAGAAGTTAAATTTGAAGCTTAAATTGCTCGTAGGATGAGACAAGTCCCTAAATGTTTTAATCCCAGGTATTTTCCAATTATGTAATACTGTGTATGTTTGAGAGGGTGGTCAAAGAGTGGGTGTCTTTTAAAGGTGCAACAAATAAGAGGTTCTCTGTCTTAAAGTACTTCATACGTTGGTTCCATATTCTGAGTGAATGAAGGACAATTGTATTATTAGTGTATTGACTATAATTTGTATTTACTGGGGCACAGAGCAGGAAATATAAAGTACTGCAAGATTTTAATTCTGTTGCAGACCAGGCTTGTGTACATTCATTGCTTTGTAGTAATGTTCAGATCTTTATAGCCTGTATATTTGCCTCCCATTAATAAAATTGCCATGAATCACTGTTTGGTTGCATGGACGTTTAGAATTCCAAATAAATGAGGTTACGATTGAACCTAATTTATTAAAAAAAGATTTGTTAATGTATATGGGGATTGTTTGAAAAAGAAGCTTGGGAAGGATGGTCATCTTAACAGTGTGAATTCTACCTGCTAATGTGAGATGGAGGGTGGACCATCTATTCACGTCTTGTATAATGTTTTCCATTCAGACTGCAAATTTTGTTGAAAAAGAGCTTTATGTTTACTTGTGATATTTACCCCTAGATATTTAAACTGATCTGCTGAGATAAATGGGAAGGTGTCCAGTCTAGTACTGTGTGTTAGAGAGTTCACTGGAAAAAGTACACTTTTATTCAAATTAATTTAGAGTCCAGATATCTTTTGAAAATCTGCTAGTGCTTTTAGGACTGCTGGCATGGAATTTTGTGGGTCTTATATATAAAGTACCATATCATCTGCATATAATAATAATTTCTGTTCAAGTCCTTTTCTGAAAATCCCCTTATCTTTGATGCATTTTGAAAGTAAACAGCCAATGGCTTGATGGTGATTGCAAAGAGCAATGGTGATAGAAGACATCCTTGTCGAGTACCACATTTTAGTTTGAAGTAGTCCGAAATAATGTTGTTAATATGAACAGAGGCTTCTGTTTGCCTTTCTTAAGGTAGTGTGTATTATAGATGCCCTGAAAAGAAAGCTGTGATTTGTGCTGCCTGCGATCTTCGTGTTGTACAGTTTTTACCCGTGTAGGTGCCCTATACTTACAGTAGATGTTCTGACACCTGTAAAGATGCACTGAACCATGCACTTGTAAAAGTTAGTGAGAACAGAGAGTGAAGTCACAGTTTCGTCAAATTAAGTAAGGGTGTTGGAAAGCCTTTTTAACAATTGCAAAATGTGTTGTGTTGTCATTTTATACCATTGATATGTCTGATTATGAAGGTGAGGATACATTTACCCTGCCCACTGAAGTTTATTTTTCTAAATGGAATTTTGGGGACCCCGTTTATTGTTGTTGGCCTATTTGTAAATTTACTCAAACCTCAGTATAATTATACCATTGGTTCTACCTTGCTTGTTTTTCTTGTGGGCACCACCATTTTGTTTTAGTTTTACATGGCCATCGCTGTTTTCTTTACACTAACCACGCTAGTTGAAATTCTCTTGATCGGATGTTACCATTATGTAGGACTTCACCAAATACTCCTTATTTATAATTGAGGCGTAGTAAGTACTTTATCAAGATATTTATAGAACAGAAAAAAATTTTTTGTAGTTTACTTAGGGGACAACAAATCTAAGTATCACAAGGACAATTTTTGCTTGATCTCTTGTAAAGTTCTATACTCTTATATTGGAATTCTGATAATTGGTACCTTAGACTTTTCTAAGATCTGTTTTGGTTTATTTTCTTTGCCTATCCCTGACCTTGCCTTTGTTCTTGTGCATTTTAGCACCTCCCTTAATGTCAGAAGGAGCTGAAACAAAGCCTCTAGTGATAAGATCTTAAATGTTCAATTCATTGCAACTTTAGTAATTTTTTCCTTTATAGCTGACTTTTTTTCTCACATTTCTTAGTATAAGATCCCTACCCATGTCAGTCACATTTGATGCTCATTGCACTCCTCATTGCACTACCTCCTTCAATTTCCCTGAGATCAGAGAACATATATGTGCAAACGAGCAGTGCAAGCGATTATAAATTGATGAGTAGCTGCAACAGATTGAGGATCAGAGGAAAAAAGAGAGTCAGAATTTCTAAGACAAAACTGTGGAGATGCTTTAGACATTTTTTGAGGTTACTTCAAAAATATTGCAAATGGAGAGTTGTAAACATTTTTTTTTTCATTTTATTTTCTGATCCTGGATACTTTTTTTTTTTTTTTTTTTTTTTTTTAAGTATTTTGATAGCAAGACAATGTCGCTATATACTTATTAGTTTTGTGGTTTTCCTTTCTTGTTTACTTGAAAACTCCACCCTGACAAGTACCTTTGAACAGACAAGTAAGCAGAGCATGCGCTCATCTCAAGAAAACGGTGCCAAGAATCTGTGATAAGAAGTATTATTTCCAATTTGTTTTCATTGTCATAAAAATGCCAAAGAAATGTGAAAGGAATGTTTTCTGAAGCTGAAAATTTTACCGCTTCAAAGTGCACACCTTCGTTAAGTTTTATGGCTTTTGCTTTACATCTGGACATGTGCCTTTTTGGACTTGATTTTAAACTGCAAACATTGGCATTGTATTTTTATAAATTCATAAAAAAATGTCAATTTAGAATTCAGTTTTTGCACTGACAAATTAAAGTACACTATGATTATGAAAAAATAACTTTGACTTAAATAAAACCAAATGTCTTCTTTAATTTCAGTAATATCAGGTGTAAATTATGTTCACCAGAAGACATACTGTACTGATACATGTTTGTCCATTGTAGATTTGATTTTTATAACAAATTGCCTTTTGGCACAAAATAGGTTTGCACTTACCCTCTCTGTCTGCATCCTTCAGGCAATATGAAGTAAATTTGAGCTTGCATATTTTAATACTTTTTTTTTTTTTACTTTTGTGTTTGAGTCTGGCATCGGGTTGCATCTTGGTCAGACACACAAGTACGGATTTCACTGCACTTTGTAAACGTGACGGTATACCTAATACTACAACTACTATACAGTTCCACACTTACTTTTGTCAGATCTTTCCAGTTTCCGAATAACAACACATGAATCTTTGGGAAATGGGAGGGAAAAGCCATGGAAACACAGGAGTAGTTTGTAAACACAGTGCACATGAAGACTGGCATTTAAATCCAGGTCTGTGGGGTATGAGACAGAGGCATTTGATCTACTGTTTGTGCAGTCCTTCAGTTACTTTATTTCTTGTCAAAATCTTTCATGTTTTCATTTTTCAAAGCTGAAAAATTCATTTTTAGGAACATGCTGTACTCATTTTTGTGTTGCAGTTGAAGGTTTTTTGTGCCCTGTTAATTCTTGTTAGCAATTTGCATTCAGCATTCCCTAACCAAAATCACTTTTAGGTAACACTGTAATATTTAAAGGTAACAGACTTCTGTTTTATTTATTTCAGCCATTGTAAATTACTAGCTACTAAATGTCAAACCAGAATGTAAACTAACTTAAAAAAATAGCTGTCATTTGTATACTATGGATTTGATTTCATAACATTGAGCATGAATAATCCGAAAATGCCTGCTGAAAGGTGTCTGAATGAATAGTATGTAGATCACTTACAAAACCTTTAGCTCTTGGCTATAAATACAGTGTGATGACCTCTACCCAGTCGGCCATGATACGCTTGTGCTGTCAGGGTATTCATTTCCAGTTGTCAACAAACCATTGACAAGAGGTGAGGGTAGCCAGAAAGCAAGATGCTGTAAACTGTATGCTGTATGCAATGAAATGACAGATATATCCAGCCTTTGAAACATGTGCATTCATCTGTTTATCCCCTAGAAGCATATGGTGCCAGAAAGAAGTGTCTTGTATTCGGGAAGCAAAATGCCGTTTATTATTTGTGTTTCCATGTTTTTGAGAGATGAGCATCTGGAAATCACAGCTGCCGTGTCACCAGAAATCACCAGAAGGAGTTTCCCTCTGACAAGTGCCACAAGGCCTTTGCTGGGTTAACTGCTCTTGGGTTTTCACACACTGTTCTGGGTGTGTTTTGTCTGCAGCTCTTTGAACAAAGCCAGGCTTGTGTGTTGTCCTTTTTCTCTTCTGAAAAGCATTCTTGTAATAAAGATGACAGTCCAGGGGCTGCCAAAATGAAAATCTTGACAGATCCAGTGAAATGTACCATAAAGAACAGGCACTGGGGCTGCCACTTATTTTGTTAGCAACGAGGAAAGTTTGTATTCAACTTTCTTACTGTTATGGTATGGTGTTTGTTGTTTTACCAGTTTTTCAATCAGACATTTGTTAATGATACTGTCTCACATCTCTGAGGAGCTGTGTCCTTCTGCCACCTAGTTACAGTGTGAATGAAGTTCTCACTGTTTCTCCAGATCTTACAGTGAACTGATGTATCTAAATCATATGTGATATGACCATTAGGGGGTGTATTTGGTCGCTAAACCCCAGACATAACTATAGGACCACAGTCACAGATTGAAATAATGGGATTTTGTTAACAAAAGTACTAGCTAATGAACTGTGCTGGTATCTGGAAGGCTGTTGGTTCAATTCCTGTTACAGCTAAAGGGTATCCTACATTGATGGGCGCTTGAGCATGGCCTTTAACCAGAAAATTGCTCCAGGGCACAGAGCAATGGTTGACCCTGCACTCTGACTTCCAAAGTTCATGTGAAAAGACAAATTCTTTTGATTAATAAAGTATAATCAAAATAATACGTGACTTGCAAACAGTCCAGCACAATACAGTATGAAATAATCCTTTCTTCTCCTGCTGTACCGACCAGGCAAGCCTTGTCCACCTCCTGCCAACTCCAAGTAGCTCCAAAGGCAGGACATGATAGTTCTTCTGATGCAATAACACTACACCCATGAAGCAATTCCACAAAGAGCTGATCCTCCTTGAAAAGAGGAAGTCTTGTCCCACCAATGCCCCTGACGGCACCAAGGGACCCCCAAAAGGCTGACCTTCAGACCTGCAAGTCTCATGCAACCCTGTGGGAGTCCAAACTCCAGCCATGCCAGAGAAGCAATGCCACCAATCATGTTGGGGAGTAAACAGCTCTCTGTGGCAGCTTCACTCAGTCCATCCATTATTTCTTATGGGAACGGGAATAGGAACCATCCTGACCATGGTGCGCTTTCATGCTTCCATCCACACAGTCCATCAATTATGGCCTTCTACCAGGGCAGAATATCGTTCTCCATCCCAGTCGGGATACCAGTCCATCTGTTATTATTATTCATGGTGTTCAAGAAAAATGGCATCCTTACGTGCACTTGGAATACGCTACAGCTCCCCGTCAGCTCTGAAGGGCGTCTTGTTGTGACATATGTATCAGGCAATGGAGTATACTTCATTCCACTTTGGGGAAAAAAAATAAGTTTAGAGCTTTTAAATACAAAAATCACTGAGAACAAAATGTAGTGTAGGATTTATTATTCAGTAAAATTCTAAAATTAAAGAATTAGTTTAGTTTAATTTGGACATCAAATGCACCATGACCATTGATATCTTATCAAGAGCAAGGTAACATTTTATAGTATTTAAGATAAACATCATAATTCTTTGATTTATATTAACATTTTTTTTTCAGTTATATAGCCACTGTAAAAGTGGTTTGGGGACATCGCAAGGCAACTGAATTAGTTTTGAGTGTAGCATCTACACCTGCAGGCCAAAGTTATTGTCAACTTTACTGCTGCATGCAATTTATTTAATGGAATAGGACCAGAAATGAGATGCAGTACCCAAGATAAATTTGCATGTGGCAATCTAAATAGCTAACAGGGAATTTCATTTTACTTTATGATCATACAGAAAAATGCATGGAAATGTTCAGCTATGGCCAGATTAGGGCAAGATGACCATACCTTCTTTTTAGAAATTAAAGTTCATTGAGAGAATTCCAAGCAGTGAGGCTAAATTAGAGGCGGTCTGCTATGAAAAGAATATACCCTTGCACTCAGAAGCATGATTGGTTTCTGTTGAGTACTAAGTTCTTTTTTTAGCTCAACTGGCTAAGACAGCTATACAGAATTCTGTCACCATAGTTCATGTCCACCAGCTCTGAGTGAGAGTACACCACTAATAATGGTGCCACCCAAGCAAATTTCATACCAGAGACAGTTACAGTACAAAGCCCAATAAACCATTCATTCATTGTTGAACTTGCCTTATTCATTTCAGGGTTACTAGGACTGGAACTTTACCTGGCAATACCAGTCACAGTGCAGGAATTAGTCCTGTACGCAGTGCGGGCCTCTTGTAAGACACACTTACTCAAACAGAACCAATTAAGAGTTGTCAGCTAACCTACCACACATGTCTTTGGGATGTGAGTGGGGGAAAAAAAATCTCTGGAGAAAAACATCCACAGATAAGGGTAGAATAAGCAAACTCTATGAAGAAATTTTCTATCCAGGAATATTTCTTGAATTGTTAGCAATGAACATTGTAATGTGAATTTACCACACAAAGCATCTAGGCTGGCCTTATGACCTGTAGCTAGAATGGTTAGAAAATGAGACCCTATTCATTTTGAAATTGGGACAGCCTTTGGAGCATATCAGTAATAAACTGAGTTAGAGAACAATGTGGCAATATCTTTGATGACATTGGCATGAAACTTGGAGAGAAGATGTCGTCAGCCAAGGATATCTGTGGTGGAAGTGCATTGATCTGGATTGTGTGTGTATTATTTTGATTGGAAAGCTGAACAAATGAGCAGTTCTAAATCTAGGACTGCCAACTTCGAGGATGCATACTGGCAGGATACCAAAGTGCATACTGAAGAGCATATGCAATAGGCTACTGAGCACTTGAGTAATGTAATATGCTTGTATAATTTGGAATGGGCATATTCATGAGCCACCCAGAGTATGCCTAAAATGTGAGAATTAATTTCTTTGTAACCTAAAGCACATGAAAGTGCTCCCTGTTTTCCCTCTCTGATGTACACAGTGCAAAATTCTTCGCACTTTGATTTTTGTTTTTTTTTCCCTGTGTAGTTCCGCATTGGTCCTTTGAAATCCATACAAGTTAGACAACCTACAAACATGTCAACAGAAGCATGCAGAGCACTTGTAGATTGAGTGAAGGATGTTTTGGTAGTTCTATGATGTTTTGTTTTTTGGGAGGTGGTATAATTTGGGTACTTTTAAAAGGGAAGGAAATTGCTGCTCAGTACTTATTGTTTCCAAGTTGTCACTTTCAGTGTGGGGCACTGTCCAGACTAGTAGACTTTAATCCAGAAGGATGCCATTCATGCCCCACTACCAACTCGCTATGAGAGACCCTAAGCAAGTGCATATTTTCCATTTGAAGAAAATGCTTACGTACTGTAAATAAGTTTGATGGTATGTATCCTAGGTCTTTTAAGTTTCTGCCAAAACGGAGTAATAATAAAAATCATCATGTTGCTCCTTTTCTGCCCTAAGGCATGCATTTCTTGAAGAAATGGCTTAAAACTAGAAATTATATATGATAACAGTGGCTAGGTAGGCATAACAAGAAAGTTATTTACTGTATACAGTATGCTTCACATTTAATTTGATCCAAACTGAGCGTTTTGGATGAAATATTTAAAAAAGCAGTCCTCCCTACGTGGAGTCTGCATGTTCTCCCCATGTCTGTGTGGGTTTCCTCCTACAGTCCAAAGACATGCAGGTTAGGTGCATTGGCGATTCTAAATTGTCCCTAGTGCCTGATGTGTGGGTGTGTGTGTGTGTGCGTGTGCGCGTGCGCCCTGCCTGGGGTTTGTTTCCTGCCTTGCGTCTTGTGTTGGCTGGGATTGGCTCCAGCAGACCTCTGTGACCCTGTAGTTAGGATATAGCGGGTTGGATAATGGATGGATATTTGAAAAAGCAAATTTCACATCTCCTTTAACACATGCCCAATCTCTCATGTCAAATGCAACAGTATTATCCGGGTTCATCTTCCTTTAAACAAACTTTATATTGGTGATCACATGTTTTTGGACTCAACTGTAATGTTACAGTAAGTAAATTCACAACACACTGCATTTAATGGCTAACAGTGGAGACATATAAACAGGATAGTACAAGAATGTGGAAGCAGGCTTAAAAGCTTCGGGAAAAATAAGCAGTGTCACAGAATATCAAATTCTATTTTCAGAATGTACCAGCAGTGATATTGTCATATATCCAGAGCACATTGAGTTCTTACTAGCATGTTCAACCAGCATGCAACATGTTGCCAGTCTTCAGCTGCATGATAAACAAGAAAGTACTGACAAACATAACACAAAGGAGATAACAAGTGAGTTAGAATCCAGGTGGCCCCTTCCTGTAAGTCAGAAGTTTGCTGAACAGAAAATCATATTATAAATTGTATATACTACTAGGGGGCTTTGCCCCCTGCTCGCTTCGCTCGCCAATCATTCTGCATGCGCTATGCACCAGCCACTTCGCATCTCTGCCGCTCGCGTATGTGGATTTCATGTTCACCAAACATCAAATCTTTTATTTCTCGCGGATACATCTCTTCATTGGGATGAAGCACTATGTTTCCCTGATGGCAACATGAATTAGATAATCTACAAGTCTCTGACTTAAAGTTTAAATCTGAACAATATATTCAATCTCTTTTTGCTGTTCTGTTATTTCACCGAGTTTTAATTTCCGTTTGTTTGCGCTAATGTGATCTTTAATATCATTTTTTGAGACTTTCACATTTTAGTACTTTCATTACCTTTAACCTGCTCTGCATGTGTATCGCACCAATGTTTTTGAACCTCTTTACGATGTTCTACTTTGTCATCTACTCTTTGTTCTAAATTTCCAGCCCCGGGCGTGGTTAAATCTCTTGGCACAAAGTCTCGTCTCATGGGACTTAAAAGTATCTCTCTGAAAAAGTCTTGTCTCGTCCCAGGCTAAAAAGTCTTGTATTCCCAAACTCTCCTCTTTTAAGTCAGTGGGAAACCGATGTGTTATATTATTTGAAATTGGAAAAAAATCAAATACTCAGTTAGAGGATCCGTACTGACTTTTTTCAGAACATGGCAGGATCTAATCAGTAATATTTTAAAATAAGTTCATAAAGCACAGAGAATTTATTAATTTAGGTATGTTTACAAGCTTTAAAATTTAACGCGGCTTGGCTTGCTCTCTCTCTCAGAGGTGGGGATCGATCTGTTCTTAACTCAATTTTTCTTTTTGTAAAAACTTGATTGCTTTGTATGGATTGTAATAAAATTAATAAATAAAAAAAAAGTCTTGTATTGTCCCAGAGTTTTTTATATAATAGAGAGATTATACAGTATATGTTGCATGCTATCTATACTTTTTATTTATTTATCTATTTTTGCCAGTTGTCCTAAGGAGACAGCAAGTAAGACATTCATTGTACTATGTACACATGACAATAAACTTGACTTGATGTTGGGATTAATGATTACCAGATGTAAAAGATAGGGTAAAAAACAAACTAGCAGAAAATCTTCAGTTTAGCATGAAACACTGTCTATTACATGTCTTGTACTGTAGGTGAACATACTGAAAGCAGAGCAACACAAGTAAGAATTATTAAGTATGGCACGTCACTCATACTGTATATAAATTGTACCTTCAGGTGTCTATATATATTTTATCTCCCATGAAAAATGTTAGGCTCTCCATTTTATTATTTTTTTTGCAAGTGCTTTCTGTTCTGATAGTATAGAATACAATAAACCCATTCAGAGTGCAGATTGTTCCATACTTAAAATGGTGTCTTATTTTCCCACACACAGTACCTGTTTTTGTGAAGTGTTAATAGAAATATCAAACGGCCTGTACTCGGCAAGTTTCTAACACCATTCTGTGCAGTCCTGGCACTTTTTAAATATACTTTGAAATATATTTTATGTTGTCAAGTACCACTTTCATCTCCAGCCTACCGAAGAAATGCACAAATGTTATAAATGCTTGTTAACAAGCAGGTCATGTGTGAAGCAGAAAGTGACACGTCAAACTTATGAAGACAGGCAAGTGTATGAATCATTCAAGTAAACTTACAGCCACTGTGAATGGCTTCACAAAAAGAGCCTATGCTTTGTCTCTTAATAATTTTATCTTTGGCTGTGTATACAACAGGCTGGTCTATTTTATACTGCTTAGGGATACCTACAGATAAGAACATCTAAAGTTTAATTTTCACTGTGATCAACGTCAGGAAAAGCCTCAAAATCTGACTGTAGTTTCAGTTGAACTATAAAGCATATGGCAAATGACAGGATACAAGCAGCAATAAAATGAATTGCCTACAGTAGCTACATACCTCGGTTCATCCCTTAGGTGGTCTAAATCATCATTAAACTTGTACTTCAAAATGGCATTTTGTTTCTCACATTTATTTACTTCATCAAGCCTTTTCTTCTAAATGAGCATCACTTGTAACATTTGGCTCGATTTTACATATTTGCTAACTCAGGTCCTTAGGTGGTTCATTGTTTGGTGGGTGTGCTGTATTAGTTCGTGCTCCTAACATACAGAATTTGAAATATGATCCCTTATAATTTGCTGTGTCACATATAAACATTGTACAGACATTATTATAAAAGAAGTTTATCTACAGTGTCAGCTTATATACCTTTATGCCTGTTTTGAATTTTTATTAGTGTTATTTAGTTTAGTGTTATTTTTCAAATGGGTTTAATGCAGGGGCTTTCTTTTTCTCACACAGTTCAAAGACCTGTGGGTAGGTGAATTACTAACAGTAAACTGTCCAGCTTTTGTGGAAGTCCTGATATGATATGACACTAATCATTCACGGCGGGTGGTTCTGTGCACATCTGTTAAATTCAAAGTAAGCACAACAGTTTAGTGTTAACACCAAGTGGCAAGTTTATTAGGTTCACGTTGTGTTTTCCACTTAATTGACTTCTCAGCAAATGAAAGCACAAAGCATCAGACATGAACATAGCATTAATTAAAGCAGGTAGACAAGTACCAGTAAATGCTGTGTGTTTGCATTTCAGAGAAAGCAAGCAACACTGAAAATATTAGTGTCTTTGAATTGGGGTTGCAGCCTGAGTGTATGAGGATTAACACACTTTGGTGTTACAGGTATATTAAAAAATGCATCCTCTGATTAGTTGACAGTAGGGTAATGGAAGCTGGGATTACTAGGGCAGAGTAAGTAGAGACAGGCCACAGTTAACGAACAAAAGACTGAAAAATTGTTGGTGAACATTAAATTCATTGTAACTTGTGGTTCACAGCAGAGCCTATTTCAACTCTTGTCACAGAGTTGAAGTCACAGTTGTGGTGGGATGTACACAAATTTTGCACCCTGAAAGAATGGAAAATTATTGCCTATATTGGTTAATCTTTTTTGATACTGGTTTGTGTAGATGAAACCACCAGGATATGAAAAAACAATACAGGGTGCTGGAAGCAGTGTGATGGTAAAGGATGTGGTGTTCTGTTGCACGCTGGATCTTCTATAAGAGATGCTACTGATCAGATGCATCCAAGACCAGGGAAATCCCTGAACATGAATGGGAACTTAGCTTAATGCACTGGCCTCCTCTGCCAGCCATCACAGATCTCTGTCCAAATAGACTTAACAAGCTTGCCTGAGCAGATCCACTACAAGTTAAACTGCAGCAAATGTGGCACACATTGGAATCGACATAGGTCTGACCTTGCACCTGTTTTTTTGATCTTTTGCTGACTGTACAGTATATCCTAATCAATTAAGGTTGTCATTAGGGCAGATGGTAGACCAGCTCACTGTTAGGTGGCCATTCAATGTATGCTGTCAATTTTTCAAATTACCTTGATACATTAAAGTGTAATAAAACTAGAGTTACCATATTTTCTGAGCCAACAAATAGGACACAAAAATTAATAAAGATTGCGGGGATTGTTGATCGGGTTCCCCTTGGAGTTTTTGTTTGTATAAGAGTGGAGGGGTGGTGAGCATTTGTAATTAATTCCATAATTTGAGTAGTGCACCACAATAATACAGTAGATAATAATTAAAAAAAAAAAAAAAATAGGAGGTGAAATGAAAAAAGTAAACCTGGTTGGTAACGATGAGCCACAGTGTGAAAAACCCAAACAAACTGATACATTTGTAAAATCTGCCCAGACGCATGGATAGGCGCATAAATAGAGGACATTTCTGGGTTAACCTGTATACATGTTAAACAATGAATTGATTTTGACTGAAGTCATGCTGTAAGTGGTTAAAAATTTACTTTGCATAAAATTTTATGCAAAGCAAATAATGAACACTTCAATGCTTTTTACCCGCGGCATACAATTTTGCTGTGTTTGGACACAACTATTGTCAGACATGCAGTATGTATGGTGACTCTAACATACATTTTTGCTTGTCTGGCCAAGCATCCCATTTTCAGATGTAACAAAACTTCAGTTATCTGGAAGCCAAATGGAAGTTTCTTTTATTCTCACTGCTAATACGTTATTCAAGCAGGCTTTTGACCTACAGCAATTTGTTGGTGTTATCTTTTCTCTTAAGTTGAGTGCCGTTAATCAGAGTCTACTATTAGTATCCATCTACGTTTACCATTTTTATGTGTTGCTGGCTGTTGCATCCTTGTTTATTTGTATTTTTTTTGCCATAGCGTTTGATGACATCACCATGATGGCATTTTGGGTTACAAACACCTCCATTTTGTACTTGATTTTCATGGTTGCATTCACAATGTTTTAATGTTGTTGTGCTCATCTCCTGTCACAATGATCTGCAAGTCATATGATGTAATATGTTATTATGGCCTACCGATACAATATATACCCTGGAATGCCCTCAGCTAGGAATCTCCAGGGGAGATAGCATAAATGGGACATTATCTCCCCTGGTCTGCCAAATGGCAGCCCCGCTGGGTTGCAGCAGCACCACGGTTTCCCACAGGGCATTATGGGAACTGGAGTTCTTGGACAGTCCTGTTGGGTTCCGTAGGCACCACCAGGGGGTGCTGTGGGGACTAATAAGCTCTACCTTGTCAGGCTCCAGCCAAACCTGGAAGTGCTGCAGGACCACAATTGTCGGACATTGGAAGTATTGCCAGGTTTCATATAAAAGGAGCTGCCTGCCTCTGTTTGAGGAGCCAGAATCGGGAAGAAGGAGGACAACGCTTGTGTGGAATAGTGGAGGCAGAGAGAGAGAGAGGAATGAAAGACAAAGAGTTGCAGTGTACCGTATTGCTGTATGCTATATCACTGTGCTTTGTATTTGTGTTGGTGGTGAAAAACACTTATTGGAAGAGTTTCTCACAATAAAAAAAACTCTTTATGCTTTTATACTTGTGTTTGAGCCTTTGTGTTAGGTGCTTGGGGAGCTGGAGCACACCCTGGTGCAGACACATACACACACCACCCTGTATATAGCATGAACTATATTTAAAGTTGTGTTGCACAAAGCTTAGTAACCTAGTTTTAAACTCTAGATGCCAGTGTTTTTGGACATGTCACATTCTATAAAATGTCTACCTGTTTTGCTGCTTTTTTAATGAATGTTTTGCCGGTGTTTGTGGACATTTTGCAATGCTGGTTTGATACTGTTCATTCAAGTTAACTTACTGAATTTTATTAATCTTCATTATATTTTCTCATCATCCAACTTTCAGTCTACTTTTTCTGAAACTGTCCTTAAATGATTTTCACACAATGTTTTACCAACACAGAAAATTTGGTGATGTGCCACTGCTGCAGATGTTTCCACTGTCGCTGCTCCAAAATTACATAAATAATAAAAATAATGAAAATCCTTCATCCATTCCCAGGGAGTGCTTACATTTTTTTTTCTTCTCTTAAAGATCATGTGCATGTGCGGACCACCATTTGGCTTCTAAACTCATTTCCGCTGCTTTCCTCCAGTCGACCTTCATGGTTATCAATAATCAAACAGTTAAGTGATACTTGTGCTGGTTCTCCAGCCCCATGTTTAGATTTATTCAGAGACACGTGGCTAAAAACTGAAATGAGTCCCTTAAGATATTTTACAAAAAAAGAACATAATGAAGCATTATATACACAGAAGGGCAGATTTTCTTATTTAATTCATTAGTACTTGCAGAGGATGCTGTTTTTATTTAAATAATGTGTTAGAGCTTTAAAAGTAATGATCACTGTCTACTTTAGTTGTTTTAGCAGTTCCTGTAAAATCAATATAATTCCACACCCTGTTTAAATATATGTATACAGTATATTGTCTTGTGCACTGTATTATTATATAGCCGTAGTCTTCATCACCACATTTCCTTGCAGTTCTCTTGCAGTGATAAACCAATCAAGCTTTTTATTCATTACTAGTCACGGTACCTGTCAAAGATGGGTAATATCAAATATTTTTAAATTATTCTTGTACGCCATATGTGTATTGCAGTGCCTTACCTCTATATTCGCATGTGTGTGAACATCTCTTTGCCAGTATTCCCTTTCTCAAGAATGTTCCCATAAACCCAGTTTCTGAGACTCTGTCATTATTTTTGAGGCGCCTTTCTTGCCTCTGGTCTCCCAGTATGAGCCTTTACTCCTCCTAGTGCATCCTACAAGTGCACATCCTCTTTTGTCACGTTACCAATGCCATACTGACCAACCACACCAAAGCCAAACTGACCAATCAGATTACCCTGAGGGACTGGACACACAGACCTTAGTTTTTTTATTATATAGTAGATTGTGCAGACCCTCACACAAAGTTATTTGTTTGGCTAAAAATTTTAAATGACAAAGCAATGCTGATGTCCTCGTACACAACCTTCATACCTACCATGTTTCTTTGTATTTTCCAAACCAAGTATTAGAGACTCGTGCCTGCACAAGCTGTACAGTAACAGTGTAGCCCAATGACAACAAATTAATATCCAATTAAATACAGTAATCCCTCCTCGATCGCGGGGGTTGCGTTCCAGATCCCCCAGCGATAGGTGAAAATCCGCGAAGTAGAAACCATATGTTTGTATGGTTATTTTTATATATTTTAGGCCCTTATAAACTCTCCCACACTGTTTATAAATATTCCCCGCAGAGTTATACAGCATAATCCCTTTGTATTCTCTTAGATATTAGGTAAGATTCATTGAAATTATGTATATAACAGTAAAACCTAAATATTATTTTAAAGATATTGAGTGTCTCCGATATCACATATGTTACAGCCATTAGCCACCAGCAATAAATAAGTACAATGCAAGAAAAATAGTATACAGTAAATGTGTGTACAGTGACACTAAACGTACGTACATGTACTAAGTACTGTAAGTGGAAAATTAATTATGGTTACTCACCAACAATGACACGATGACTTGTCCGATGATAATGAGTTTAATTATACTGCACAACAAAGGAGAGCGTTACAGCTCTTCTAAAAGAGCCACTTCAGGCGATTGTGTAGCACTGCCGTTGTTCTTCTTCTGGCAGTCTTCAATCCAAATCCCTAAAGCAGATTCCATCCAGACTACTGCCTTATTACATCCACTTACAACTCGTTTTGCACCCTGGTTAAAAGGACACTGCGGCCGTAGATCTTATATTCCTTTCCTACTTTTTAAATAAAAAGAATCGTAGCCTTCAACAAATCCAACACGTTTACCTTTTCGGCAATCGTTAACATCTTCCGTTGGCGCTTGGGCATGGCCCCTGAAGCAGTAGCAGATCGTTTTGGAGCCATAATGAAGGGCTTGACTATGCACAAAGATAAACACAAAAGAACACAACTCTTTACACAGCGAAACACGTTGATGCTGAATGAGCGAGACAAGACTTCCTGGTTAACACTGCATTCAGCACGCAGGAACTTAACTGCGTGCTCTGATTGGTTAGCTTCTCAGTCAGGAGAACTTAACTGCGTGCTCTGATTGGTTAGCTTCTCAGTCATCCGCCAATAGCGTCCCTTGTATGAAATCAACTGGGCAAACCAACTGAGGAAGCATGTACAGGAAGTAAAAAGACACATTGTCCGCAGAACCCGCGAAGCAGCGAAAAATCTGCGTTATATATTTAGTTATGCTTTCATATAAAATCCGCGATAGAGTGAAGCCGCGAAAGTCAAAGCGCGATATAGCGAGGGATTACTGTATATATTTTCAGCAAGAGCTGTCAACATTTTTTTTTTTACTTTCTATTGGCTTTTTGCAGTAATTAAATTACATCATAGCTTTGTGTTCAAATAACAACACAAATAAACTTCTGTTGAGGTATGCAGGTTCATCAAGCTATTCAAAAGCTATAACTGTACAAGATTTCAGTTTACAAATTTATTTAAACAAAACCCAGCTGCAACATTATTTCATTGTTTCTCCTGCAACACCCATTAAACTGGAGGGGTGCATTTTTTTGTAAATAATGTGTGTTTATAACAAGAAAGAAAAAAAGATACTGTGAATTACTACTGCAATATTTAAATAGCTCACTTTGCATAGGCTTTTTTTTATCTTGGTTTCATTAAAATAATAGTTTAAAAATCAAAACTTGGATTTGCAAACTTGCTCACCAGCAAAGAATGAATGTCTTTCTTTATATGCAGCTGCATTTAGCTCTGTTACTTACTTTTTGAGCATCTTCATGGCTACAATTTTAAACTTTATTCAGAAGAACTGTTTTTTTTTTTTTTTAAATTCCTTTTTGTGTTTATTTCTTATTATTTTCAGCTAATGTATTTTTTTTATTTAATCCATGCTTATTTTTAATGTTCAAAAAATAATTAATATAGTTTAGTTTTTAAAAGAACTGATCATGGGACCAAAACAATGACAATTTCCAAGGGGGTCCCTACCCACTATCTCCCTGTGCTTTGGTCTTCATCCAAAGTGCACGTTTAAGTGTTTTTTGATCCTCATGATAGATTCAAACTGATTATTGCTCAGTAGCTAACAATGAGTGTCATGAGTTTGGCAAAATGCTTTTCAGTGAATTGAACTAAGCCTCACTTTTCAGTCCACAAATTCATCACACCATTGTTTTTCTTTTACACTCAGTATTTTTTCCAATTGCAGTTATTACTCCTAAGTATATCCATTATCCAGCAGCATTTATGATATTTACATCTAAAGCCACCTCTGTGTTTTATCCAAAATAAAGTTGCATGAATTCCCTGTGCATTGAAAGAGAAGTTATAAACTATTTAAAGAAAGGAAATAACAATGAATAGATGTAGAGGCAATTTCTGGCTGTAATACTTGCAGACAATAATGGATAACTGCATAAAACTCCATGTGACACTCCCCATCCCGTCATCTGTTTTCTTTTTTTAATATATAGCTGTTGAATGAATAGTTAATTATGTTCTGTTTCTAGCTTTTGCAGCTGTAATTTTCAGAGTAAGGATTCTTGAACTGCATATAATTAGGAAAAGTACATTAAAATGCCATGATGCCAAAGTAAAATAAAGCAAATGTCACATCACCTATAATTTCAATCATTTTTCGTAGACTTTCAACAATGCGCATTTCAAGGAGAGTGGTGAAACTGAAAGGAACAACAGAAAACATTTCATAATGAAAATAAATCTCAAAAGAATGTTTTAATTCTCCTGCAAAAAAGCCTTTTAACATGAAGAGGTTCATGAATATAATAAGCAGAGTGTGCTTTCTACTGAGTTTACCCACTTAATGAATGTTCTTTGTCACACTTTTTCTTAGTATTAAGGATAATGATGTTTGTATTTTTCAGTTTCTTTTTCTTTTGTATTGTATCATAAAAACATTTTTTTCTTGTATTTTACCCTGTCAGTTTTTTTGCAGCTACTGGTTTAAAACCAAGCATTGTAAATACTCCGACATCTTGGATGCAGCCTACCTAAGCCGCACTGCCGAGGTAGATGGCTAACCTTCTTTTTTATTCTGTCTTGCTCATTGTCTTTAATTTCTTTTTCACTTTACATGGTTGCAAGCCATTTATTATTGCTGTAAAATTATAATTATTTAACATTTCCTATTGTCTTTAGTGACTTGTGCGATTTCTCTGTCAGGTTTTTCTGTAGAATACTAAGCACCTTTTGACATTGTCCACTTGCAACCAAGAATGAAGACTTCATAGTGAAAGAAAACGCCCAAAAGAATGATTTTATTCTCTAGCAGTACAGCCTGTTCTGTAGCCAGTGCATTTTAAAGCAGAAAATTAAAGTGCTATTGGTTACAAACGCCTGGAAGAATTTGCATTGAAAAATGTCCGTTAACGGACATAAATGCTTTATTACTCATTTTATAGAAAATACTTTTAAACATATTAATTAAATGAGAGTAAAGCATGCATTTTACCATGGTGGTTGAGTTCTGTAGTTTAACTTCTGCCATTGTGTTTTAAAGTAGAATATCAGCAGTTTCTTAGTGACATTTTAACTTATCTATGGTGAAGTGTTTTTTAGAAAAATACTGAGCATGAATGATTTGATTTTAATAGGTTTGTTAATTACTGTACATGCAGAGGTAGGCCAAGCCATACAACAACAACAACATTTATTTATATAGCACATTTTCATACAAAAAGTAGCTCAAAGTGCTTTACATAATGAAGAAAGGAAAAATAAAAGACAAAATAAGAAATTAAAATAAGACAACATTAGTTAATATAGAAAAGGAGTAAGGTCCGATGGCCAGGGTGGACAGAAAAAACAAAAAAAAAAAACTCCAGGCGGCTGGAGAAAAAAATAAAATCTGCAGGGGTTCCAGGCCACGGGACCGCCCAGTCCCCTCTGGGCATTCTACCTAACATAAATGAAACAGTCCTCTTTGTCGTTAGGGTTTTCACGGAGTCACTTGATGTTGATGGTCATACAGACTTCTGGCTTTTAATCCATCCATCATTGACAAGGAAATAGAAGAGAGAGTAAGGGTTAGTACAGATATTAGAGCCACCATGAATAGTTATTATGATGAATTGAACATACAGAGTATCAGGATTAAATTACAGTAAAGTTATGAGAAGGCCATGTTAAAATAATGTGTTTTCAGCAGTGTTTTAAAGTGCTCCACTGTATTAGCCTGGCGAATTCCTATTGGCAGGCTATTCCAGATTTTAGGTGCATAGCAGCAGAAGGCCGCCTCACCACTTCTTTTAAGTTTTGTTCTTGGAATTCTAAGGAGACACTCATTTGAGGATCTGAGGTTACGATTTGGAATATAAGGTGTCAGACATTCCGATGTATAAGATGGGGCGAGATTTTTTAAGGCTTTATAAACCAAGACGAAACATTCCTGAGTGTTCATACCTATACTTATTTTGTCTATTATAAATTGTTCTTTATTTTATAATCTGTTGCACTGAACAACATATTAAGTGTTGTGTGTGTGGGTTTTCTGTACGAGTCTGCCTGTCTGCCTTGTTGAGGAACAGTGTGAACCTGTGGCATTGCGTTGTGCATTAGTGGTGTACATGAAGTTCTCTTCGCTATAGTATGGTACTCTCAGCCATATTTTTTATGAATCAGAAGTACTGTGGGTTTTATATATATTGCTGTCTGCATTAACCAAACCTGCACTGAAGTAATATTTTTGCTAGTGCCTTTTTTCAGTCACAATAGTATTCCTTTCCTCTTCACAAATGACTTTGTTAACCCCTTTTATTATTGTACTAAACCATTGGCAGTTTTCTTTAATGTTTTTTTTATACTTTGCTGGTAGTGCATACTATCCTATTGGTGGGTACATTTCTCTCATAGTATGAGCCGTTATAAGTATTGAGTATGATAAAAGACTCCAAAATATTATACTGTTAATAGTATGCTAAGCTATTTCCCACATAAAAGAAAGCCGGTATTTGTGTTTGAATACAGACATTTTATCACATTCATGAATTAGTTGTGTACTCCCCTGTATTTCTCGATGTATTTTGGTTTATGGTTGACTTTCTTGCAGGTATATGCATATGACCTGAGTGGCATTGTGTGAGTCCAGTGTTGCATAGGCTCTTTTAAAAGGCTTGCTCACATCTAGAAATGGCTGGAAGTTTTTCTTTCTCGGGATTCTGAGAGTGTAAAATTGGCAGGATTCAGGGAATGTAAGTGTGCTTTATGTTTATTCCAGAATTTTATTTTCCTTTAAGAAAAGTTATGTATGTTAATACAGTCTTGTTATCTTATCGGTCCGACGTGCAAGCCCAAATTTTCCTGTACTCTGTATGTGTGACAGTAATATTACTTTTTGCTATTATGTTGTATTTTTTATGTTCTTAAAATGGCAGACTTACTACACTGGACTTACTTTGTGTTGTAGAAATGTTCATTAATCATCCATCTGCCATTTTTTAAATCCACTTAATCTAAGATTAACATAATTGGGTGCAAGGAATTATTATCTCTACTCATTTTGTAGTGCTGGGAATAAACATTGTCATTTTTCATATAACATTTATTCTTTATGCTGTTTTTATTGATTTTTTTTGATGATGTCATCTAAAGCATGAACTCTTCTCTGTGGTATTGCTGCAGTGACTAAGTGTGTTAGTCTGTAATGTAGCAGACACTTTATTTAACAAGGATTAGCTATTTAAGGAAAAAGGCATTTCTTAAGTTGACCCCCTTCTTTTGACACCTACTGCACGCCCAACCTACCTGGAAAGGGGTCTCTCTTTGAACTGCCTTTCCCAAGGTTTCTTCCATTTTTCCCTACAAGGTTTTTTTGGGAGTTTTTCATTGTCTTCTCAGAGAGTCAAGGCTGGGGGGCTGTCAAGAGGCAGGGCCTGTTAAAGCCCATTGCGGCACTTCTTGTGTGATTTTGGGCTATACAATAATAAACTGTATTGTATTAAGTTCCTGGTCTGAGCTTTACTAGACCTTCATTGAGTAGAAAGCCTGATAATAACTGGAACTTTCTGCCTTGCCATTCTATTCAGAACAGTCCCATTTCACTTTATATAACACCTTTCACAGAGTATAGTGTCACAATAATGGAGTATAATGCAAGGAATGTGACCATTTGTAATGAAACTCAGGTCAGTAAGTGCAGCATTTCGCCGTGATGACATTGCTTACCAGTTTTCTTGTTGTATAAACCATTGGCAGTGCGTGGCAGGTGCATTTGTAGTGTTTTTTTTGCGGCAGTTTACAGTACATACTGCGTACAAGTAGGTATAGAATGTATAATCTAACACTACCATTTAAAATAGAAGGAAGATAATTCATTGTTGTTTTTTTGTAACTTCATATGACATGAGATTTATAAATGTGGATGTAGATGAGAATGTCATATTTATATAATAAAAAAAGAAATCCTGAGCATGAACAGGTAGAGACAGCTACTCAGATAGAAATGATGGATACAAAGTGGGACAAGACTCATTGCGCAAAAAGACAAAGCAGAGCCAAAAAAACAGATCAGTCAGATGTGGGAAGTATATGAGACCCTGATAAGATCTGAAAAGGATCTTCTTTGATTTTAAAAATATTAAGTGTCTGGTTTGAAAATGTCAATGAGTTACAGAAAGGGAGAGGTCTGGTCATCAATGCCCTGATTGTCTCAGTGCTATGGCTAGGGATGAGAGGTCACCTACTACTGCATGGTTAGTGTTCTGTTTCCTTTTCTGTTCTGTAAGTTAAGGCAGTAATTGTAAAGTGAAATATTTTATGAAATTGTTTTTGTGCATTATAATATAATATATTCTGAAGTATACATTTTTATCTAAAGATTTCTTAGCAATTCAGTTTTCACTTGCCTTTTCTCAGAGTCCTTGTCACACTGAAATGGAGTAAGTGTTTTTAGGAATTTTAACAGCACACTTACCTTATTTCATTGAGTAAATAAAATTTATAAAAATAAAAATGGCAAAAGCATTTGAATTATTCTAAGAGCTGAAGTAAGTGCCATAACACTTGTTTCAAGCATATGCACCCCTTTTAAATGCAAGCTACATGTTTGGACAATTGGGGAGCCATTTCTCTTCTGTACCACTTCATTATTATTGGACAAGGAAGCTCCCATATTTCCCTGTCTGCCCTCTACATCTTCCATTGAAACATCTTCCATGTCTATTTGTGAGTTGCTGTTTGTCTGACTCCACCCCCTTATACTGATTTGCCAAGAGTCACCCAATGAAAAACGTCAGCTCTAAAGAACACGGGGATGGTGAAAATCAACTGTGAAGCAGCCGTGCAGACTGAGGAGAATTTATTTGTGTATTTTGCATTCTAGTTTTTATATTTTTAAAGGCATTGACTTAATTTTTGGGGGGGAAATGATAGGATGTTGTGCAGCTTCAAAATAGAGAGACAGGTTTGTTTTTGCAGCTATTCTGTATATTTGTAAACTTGCATTGATATGCTGTATGGTATGTTGCTGATTGTGTTGTATTTCTAGCATTAATTAAATGAAGTAAACATTAACTTCTTTCTTTCTTCAAATCAAATAAAATCGATTGTCATTATTGTTCTTTTCAAAATAGGCAAGTGAAAAAAATTGATTACTTTAAACGAAAATGGTAAAGACTCTTATTTTCTGTGTTTATTTTGTAGGTTAATGAGGAAACGGTGGAGCAGCTAGTCCAGCAGTATCCTCATATTACGTTCAGCACCGTAATGCAGGACTGCAAGAGGACCCTGGAGCGAGCATATCAGATGGGCTGGATACCGAACACATCAACGTCCTCATAGCCTGACATAAATGAAAATGTCAGATTTGTTATATCGCTTTTGGATAGAGCCAGTTGTTTTCTTTCTGATGTGCTAATGTTAGACTTTTTCCCCTTTCCTGTCATTATATTTTTTAAATTCTATAGAAGCCATAATAGGTTATGAGTTTGAAGGAACGTAATATAACTGCAAATTTAAGATTAAAAAAAAAAAAAACAATTAGGGCAGCACAAATCTGAGTGTGAAAGAGCTTGTGCTTATTCAGTGCTGTCAGGCTGACACATATGTGTTCTCTATATTCACTGACTTGTTTTCATTGGTGCATAAACTAAATACCTTAACATTGTTCAGAAGCTTATTTTGATTATGTTTGGAATGTATTTTATTTTTCTTTACAAAGAATCATTATTGTTAAATCTTTTGTAACTTTTATTCTCCTATATCTGAATTCAGTGGGTTAGCCTGTGCCATGAATTGGCAACTATAGCAGTTTACAAGATCGCTGACAGTAATGCCATGCAACGGGCTCATTCTGATTATAGAACTTTGCATATGCTCACATTTGTCTTATCATATGTAGCATTTGCAACTTGAGCAGTTTTAATTGTAAAAATAAAATCCTGGCTTGTTCAAAATTGGAGACATGCAGACATTATTATTTTTTTAATAATGTATTAATTGTTTTTCTTCCATCTGTTATTTAGTGATCATAAACACTATACCCATGGGCAAGATATGTGGAAGAGCAATTTTTGGGGAGACAAAAATGCAACAAAAATTGTGTTTTTGAGTGTAGTAAAGTATGTTATGTAAAGCTTATTATTATGTGTAAAATGACAGATTATTTGCATTTGCATACTGGTCAATAGAATTGCTTCTAAGTTATCCAGTTCTCAGTTTTCTATATTTCTCTGCACCTACAAATTTGAAAGAAAATCCAGAGTTAAAATTTACTCACAACCATTGAGCATCTTGTCATTCTGCTTCAGATGTATTGACAATGTAGAACTGCCATGGAGGGTAGATGTTTGTGTCACTTATGAAGTAATTTCACCATTGTTATTTTTTTAAACTTCTTAGATGTGATTTTTAATGTCATAGCAGAACTCTCCAATGACGTGGTATCAACATTTTTCTCAGTAAAACTTTTTTAACTTGTATACCTAATTAAGACTACTTTCTGCAAATAAAAGTCCCTTTAATATGTTGCAAAGTACAATATCTTATACTTCAGACTGATTTGTTAAAGATTTTCCTGGAAATGTGCAAGCCCATTCAAATGTAATGTTTTTCACCAAGGGCTATAAGTAAATTATAACAACCCAGTAAAATCACTGTGTATATCATTACACTTTTGTATCAGAAAATAATGTGTTTCCACTATACTTGAATTACGTATTGACTTGTGGAACTGATGTTAGCTGTATTGGGTAAAACTTTCTATATCAAAAAAAAAAAGAACTTCAAGAACTGACTACACTTCTCGTGTCTTTCTTTTTTGTCAAATAAAAGCTTGCTAGTGAATTGATGACCATTTCTAGGTTCTCCTTGCTCTGATCTTTTAACTTCTCTGAGGCTAATTTTGGTGAGCTATAAATAATACTTTTGCTTGATGACCAAAATTCAAATTTCAATAATCAAGTTAGCTGTCCAGGTGTCTTTTAGAATTAAACAAGATTTGAGCCCTTTGTGGATTTTCCAGATCTGCTAATTTTATTGTCTGGTGTGTAGGTTTTGCCACCAAAAAAGAAAAAATGGTCTCCTCCTCTGTTACTTTATATTCCACATTTGGAGCGACTGACTAATTTCTTTACTGAAATGGGTGTCCCACTTTTTATACTTTATTATTGTAAACTGATTATACTTGATCAATAATAAATCAAAGGTGTTCCAGCAGATGTTAAGCCATCATTAATAGTCCCATAAAATACTGTATTAGACGCAGTTGTTAAATTTACAAAAGAAATTGTACTGTGTTCCAATAAATTGTTAAAATTCTAAAATAATAATATAATTTTGTTTATAACATGGCAAAATGAAGGCCAGAGCATCTTTCTCTCCAGCCAGATTCTGGAAATGACTGAGTTTTTACCTTTCTGTTGCATTTCTTTGCAACATGTTGTACACTCTTAACAACTATAATCTGAAATTCACTGTGGTCTTGGAAAATGCAGGGGTGGTTACCGAAGAACAGCGATGCTTTGCGTACCAAGACTATTTTAGTTTAAATCTTATTGATGAGATTGTATCATTGTGCACTGATTTTGTTTTCGTTTTTTGTGGAATTAAACGGGACGACCTTGCTGACGTCCCAATTTCTTGTTTCTCTGGGCTGTGTCATTACCCTCAAAATTGATGATAAAATATATGATTATTCTTTACCTCAACCCCTGTAAACCGTTCTTATTTGAGCCTTAATTCTGATTGTCTTTGCTATTGTTGTTCCATCAGTGTCCCTGGCACATGAATAGACAAACACTGGTGTTCTCCTCTAGCTGTAGCTTTCAGGTCTATATTTTTGCTCACTTCCTTTGGTGTTATCATTTGCAATTTCTCCTTTACCAAAAATTCTTACTCTCCTAGATGTCTTTGTGCATCAATATAAATTCCTCTCATCTCCTCTTGTCTTGTCTTCTGAATAACTTTTCCTGGTGATTGAAGTGGTGGGTGCAAGCCAAGCAGGTCAACTCAGACTTTACTGTCTCCAGCTACAGATTCCAGCTCTTCCTGGCAAAATTCTAGCCATTCCGAAGTCAGCAGCTTGTCTCTCCAGCATATCTCCACCCAGTGGGATGTTCCCAGAGCAGCTGTAAGGGGAACTGCCTGGGTGAGGGGGGGTTCCTTTCATTATGCACAAACCACCTCAACTAGCTCCTTTCAAACTGGAGCAGCAGCACCTCTACTCTGAGGCTCTTCAGAATCACTGAGCTTCTCATGGAGTTTCAGGCCAGCAATCCTGCAAAGAAACCACATTTCTGGCACTTGTATTCACAACCTCATTCTTTCAGTCATTACCCAAGTTAATGGACATACTGTAGATGAGGACAGGGATGTAGATCAACTAGTAAACTGAGACTTTTGTCTTTAGACTCAGTTCCCGCCTCACCACCATGGACTGGTGCAGCAATATCAGAACAGCCGGCGCCATTACAATCCATTTGTTGATCTCACGCTTCCTTTTTCCATCACTAATGGCAGTTGTTCCCCCTTCATCTGGAGAGAGCAATCCACTCTTTTCTGAGAGAGAACTATAACTCAGGCTTTGATTTATCTGGTACATAAGCTTCCATCAAAGTTGCCCTAAGTCATTGTGGTGATCCATGAAGAAAAGGCTGCTGGTTAGATGAAATCTGACCAGAAATGCTGAAAAGCACTGGACATTGTTGAAATAACATGTTTTTATGCAATGTTACATGGAAGGTAGGTACAGCAGCTTTGCAACAGAAGACTGCTGTTGTGGTCCCCATATTTAAGAAAAGTGACCGGAGGGTGTGTTCCAGCCTCTCAGGTAGGACATATGCAAGGGTGCTGGAGTAAAAAACCCATCTGATGTTTGAGCTAAAGACACAGGACGAATACTATGAATTCTGTCTTGGCCAAGGAACAGTAGACCAGCTCTTCTCCCTAGTGCAGTTGTTGGATTGTGCATTGAGAGTATGATAGCCCTGTCTACCTGTGTTTTGTAGATTTGGAAAAAGAATAAGACCATATCCATCTGCATGTATTCTGGGAGGTGCTGCAGAAATATGGAGTAACAGGGCCCTCTTACATGCTGTTTATTCCCTTAATGAATTGAGTGAGAAGTGTGTCTGAATACTGGGTGTTAAGTCAAATTCATTCACAATGGGAGTCAGACTCCAACAAGGTTGTGTCTTGTCTTCATTCCTTTTGATGGTTTTCTTGGACAGAATGTGAAAGCACAGCCAAGGATGTGAGGGTTTCCAGTTGGGGAGGCTACGGGTAGCATTATTGATTCGTGTAGTGTGGTATAGCAGGTCCACAGCTCCTGTCTAAAAGGCCAGTTTTAATAAATAATCACCGCACTCACGGCTTAGCGAGGGGGCATGGTGGTGTGTAGCCGAAGCGGTTCCTGAGGAGTTTGTGATGTGGGCGTTTCTTACCAAAGTGCACAGGTGAGAAACAGTCCGCATCCGTAATTGTTCCCAGGAGCTGCTGATTGCCATGACTACCACGTCCCCTTCATAAATAGCGCAAGGCGGCTAAGAAGAGAGAAAGAACTGGAAGTTGCAGGAGAAGGCAGGAAGCAGGAGGTGAAAATCGGTGTGGGAGAGTGAGTGAGCGAGTGCAAGCTCGCATGCAGCTGAGCAGGAAGCCTGGGTATTTGGCCGACACCCGGGGAGTAGTTGTCGTGGTCGCTCCCGCTGAGTTTATAGTGAAGAGTGGGAGTGACCGGAGGGCAGATGACTCTCCGCGGAAGATCTGTGGGAGTCGGGACTTGGGACGTGGATTCCCCCAGCGTGAGAGCCCTGGTCGTTGGGGGATCTCAAGTCACTGTTTAATGGAGCCTACTGGAGCCAGGGATCGGTAAGGTGAACCAACCAGTAGGAGAGTGGAGAGAAGGCCAGCTGCAGGTAGGGCGATTCCCCTGTTGAGAAGCCCGATGGGAGAAGCGGGAGAGCTGCCAGAGGAAAGAAGTCACTGGGCTTGTTTTTAAAAGACTGCTTCCTGCATTGTCTTAACCTCATTGTTTTTAAGACTTTTTTCTATTGGGTTTTAACCTCCACGATTTCACTCATTTTAATGGATTATTTATTTATTGAATGACTTTGGAAAGCCCTGCACTTTATTTATTTAGGCACTTTGTTTTTGCTCTTGTTCTTAAATAAAAGCACTTGGCACTTTTGTACACCATCCCCTTGCTCCATTGTTGTTGCCTCACTGCTGTGCTCATCTGTGACATTACCGACGGTGTTGGGTTCAAGGGCTCCCGGACAGAAGATGGCAGCATGCAGCGAACCCGCATCGTCACATGTAGATGATGGTGTCCTCCCTCGAGTGATTTGCTGCCGAGTGTGAAGCAGCTGGGATGAGGGTCAGCACCTGTATAATCATGTAAATTCATAAACTAAAATAAGGTGTCTTCATATTTCATTTGATGTTTTAATAGTTTTAGTTCACTTTCTATCTTTCTGTGGATTTTTATGCATTTTATTCACAAGGAGTGTTAAAGCAACTTTTATATCGTTCCGTTGTTATGGTGACATCATGGTGCTCTCTTTTTGTTTGTTTTTATTGACACTGCTGTTGTTTTTAGTAGTTTTGCCTAGCCCCTGCCATGCTGTTTATGCTAGTCTCATGATTGAACATCATCATTGCATGTGACTTCATCATACATCCCCAATATAAGAGGGTGGCACTGCAAAAACTTTATCCAAGTATTCGATTCATTTAATAATCATTTTCAATATTTATATATCGGTTTTCTCACTAGTCAAAAACCTGTCCACGCAGGGAGGACCTGAGATGCGAATCCATTATATCCTTACTGCAAGGCAGCATTGCTACCTCTGTACCTTTTAGAAACACAAAATAACAAATATTTTTATAGTTTAATATAAGGAAAAATGAATCACGGTAGTGTATGGACTCTTTTGCTTGCTTTCTTTTGACTGCATTTGACTTTTCATGATCGATACTTTTGATGTCTCCTTGCGATTCTGATGCTTCTACCTGTCCTTGAACTCTTTTCAGCTCTGCCTTGCTTTTTGGCACATTTTGTAACATTAGTGGAAGACATTTCCAAGAGGACTTTAGTGTTAGGATCCTTAACTGTTTCATTCACAACAGTGTTGTACGTCCTGGATAGTTGGCTGGTGTTCTACTGTCCCCCACAAAAAAGTAATGCCTACCACTTTGACTATTGTTTGTTCCATTTGGTTCCACCTCCTCATTTGATGACACTGAAGCTGACTTAAGAACTTTGCAAATCTGGCAAACGGGCTGTTTAACGTTTATGAAAAAGATACTGCAATGCAAGCTAAGGCATCGATAAAAGCATGCCCTCGAACAGATACTGAAATGGTCACAACCTTATCTGGCAGAAGAAAAAATACAGTTTTGGCTTTTAGCCCATAAAAGTCTATAAACATTTAATCGTATTAGTATTATATTTTTATTGAGATCAAAAGGTCTTTTAAAATGTGTCACTATAAGTTTTCATTATATGTTATATTAGAAAAATGTATGTATTTTTTTTTTGGTATTTGGTACACTTTATTAATCCCCAAGGATAAATTGACTTTTTGCTTGACTTTTAGAAGTCAGAGCACAAGGTCAGCTATTCTACCGTGCCCCGGAGCAATTTTAAGGTTAAGGCTTTGCTAAATAGCCATTATGTGATCACACACTGTACTTCATAGTTCAAGTTAGGATCCTTAAAATCAATAAAAAAATATTTAAAAAAAAAAAAAAGATCCTTTGTCATGCATTTACATCTGGGAACCATCTTCCTGGCTCTGACGAGGTAAGCAATACTGCTCTGGAACAACAGGGGACACTGACACCTTATCTTCTCCCTCCTATGCAGCCAAGAAAAAGTACCTAAGAAGGATGACTGATCCCGCCCACCACCCGAGAAACTCCACCCCTAACAATTCCTCAGAATATAAAGCCAGCTCACTCTTGAAAGTAAAACAGACTATTCCAGAAGGCAGAGCTCCTACTGCAAACCGCTGCCAGAGAAACTGACAACTTGATGCTATTTTTTGTTTGAGCTGTTTGCGGCTGTCTTTTCAGTTATTAATTGGGGCTACCGGGGTGGTACACTAAACTTTCTCGGCTTCTCAGAGTCTTTTGCCTGCCTGGTCCCTTCTTACATCCTCTTGCTGTGTTTTAAACTACAGAGTAGCAAGTGAACGATTTGAACACTGAGACCATAAACTGTATTTTCTAATGGATTGGTACTATTGTTTCTGTAGCTCTGTGCAGTACAGCCAATTTAGTTAATTAAATGCAAATACGAGATTTTTGTGATAAAGAAGACAAGTTTTAAGGGAAGGTAGTTGTACACATTAATATGTTGCCAGAGAATGGCGACAAGTTGCGTGTTGATTGACACATGCAGGTAAGCTTTACTGAACTTTGTACACATTACAAGAATGACACTCTAAAACTATAAAATAGTCAGTTAAGCCTTAGATTAATGCGTGAACTGGCTGTTCAAAATCTTAAGAAATCTCCTTCATTTTGTAAATTTGAATGTTGAAAATTCTTCTTATGAATGTGCATGTAAATGTGTTCTATAATACAGTGAAGTTTTAAGGAAGAGTTTCTGAACCCTGTGGAATTTTTCTGGATTACTGCACAAATAGCTCCTAAAGTGTGATCCTGATCTTCCTGCAAGTATTAAGAGCAGATACTGTAAACTGTCCGATTAAGCAAATAGCGCACACAATTGTACGTTGTAGTATCCGTTTGTGCTTTTCTTTTGTGATGGTAGTTTTCTCTCCTCATTTTCCACTTGGTCTTTTTCACGTTGCTTACCTTGTTAAATTCGGTGATACGCATGTTCATTGATGTGGGCTACTGAGGTGCACAGCTTAGCACTGCTGACTAAGGGCTCCAGACGCTCATGGCCTGGGCTCTGTTCTCCACATGGCATGCTAATAAATTGGCCTGGAGTGAGCAAGTGCAGCTGTGTGTGTACATGTGTCCAGCAATGGACTGGCATCTCATCCAGAATTGGCTCCTGCATTATCTTTGATGCCTGTGGAGATAAAACTCAGCAGATTTGGAAGATGAATCAATGACAATTAATCATTTTTATTTTGCATTTTGAGAGTCTGTGCAGTCTTCTGAATCTACCTGTCACAGATACTACTTAAAAATAAATTGAATTCATTTGAAACTTGGTAATTGATGATGGTGAGTTATTAAGTCTGTTTTTTCATTGGATAGAAGGAGGAATGATGCTGGTTTTGCTGAAATAATTTGCATAGACATTAAGTCTTCATGAGATTAACTCCAGCGTACTTTTCATATGTGAAGTTCAGAGAGGCTTCTTTTATCTGCTGAGCGCACAGATTGCATATTATTTGAGTTAGTGAAATGGCAACTTCCATTTCCATTGTGCAGTCGTCATTAATCTTCTAATCATGTGTGTTTGATTATTCCTCTAGTTCTCTTGTAACAGGACCCCTTTGGTGTTTTCACATTACATGCAGAGATGTGAAAATGCTAATTTAATGAGAGGGTACAATTTCACGCATTATCACAGATGTAGACTATGTTTTGCCTTTGATCTTTAGATTAAAATATTTTAGTCATAATGAACAGAGACAAACAATGTTAATGGGTTTGTTTGAATTACTTTTAAAATCAGTACCCATCATTCTCCTCCTTAACATGAAATAAAAAGGTACACATCTTGGGAGTGCTGCGATTGCAGTGGTCTCCTGAATAGTGCTAACACTGAGCAAGTATCTCAGTTTGAAGATTTGCTCTGTAATGAAGTGCTGGTGGTCCACAGTCCACTGTTTAAATCCTGCTTTTATCACCAATTGAATTATCATGGATACCACAAAGCATTGCAGGTTGAAGATTTGCACTTTGGTGAACTGCTGGTGGTCAGTCGTGATGTCTGACTCGGAAGCAACCTCCTTGCTGCATGAGCTAATAGGAGAAAGTCCGTTAGTCAGCTGCACAGAGGCGGTTTTTGAACATTGCAAGCTGAATGCCCCTCCTGGTGATGTCAGATGATCTCCCTCTCTGCCAGCGGCAACCTTTTCTACGACACACCGTCGCCACCACGCTGCACCGGCCCACAGTGCAAATCTCACTCTCGTCACCAAGTGAATTGCCATAGAAACCGCAAAGCATTTCAGTCAGAAGATTTGCGAGTGGTGAAGTGCAGGTGCTCAGTCACAAACTACGTGATTGAATGTATTTCTCTACACTTTTTTTCATTGGATCCAAAAGATAAAATCATGGACTTCCGTATATAGCCAATGTCTAGGAAAAATAAGGGGATTGAGGTTGTAAGGAGGGATATTGCAGTTAAAAAGGAACCTTTCTAGCTAACCTACAGAAAATTATGTAGCAACGAATACTTGCTAGGAAGATGTGGTATTATAAAATCAGACACATTTGTATTTAATTATTTGATATTACATTATTATTATTACATTATTAATAACCTGATGAAAAATAGTAATATGGTTGTATTTTTGATTTTGTCTAACCTACCTTAAAAGATGATCCTCAGGCGTTTATGAATGTTAACACACGATCAACATTCTTTTCATGGATTATTCACAATTGTTGTAACCAGGAAGCATGATTCACTTGTTAACAAGGAACAGAGACTCGAAATGAAAATAAAATGGCCAGTAATGCCATTTACCTCATAACAGGTACTTAAATGTTGAGAAACGAACACAAAATGACAGCTGCCATTGTTGTTCCTCCTTGTAGCCTTATGATACAGGGCACAGTTTGTGTGAAGTGAATATATGAGCGTTTCAGCCTCGCCGGCGTGTCACTTTTACTGTGATCAATGAGGTTAGCCGACCTCTCACAAAGTAAACTATCATTAGGGTGCCAGTTAAGCACACAAAAGCATTCAGAAATACATTCATCCAGAACTGAGAAGGCCGGGCAGACCCTGTGCACCCCAAACTGAGGCACTGGGCATTCATCCATGTCAAAGCAGGGCACTGTGGGACCCTCGTGTGTCGTTTCTAAAGGTGCACTGACAGTTTAAACATCACTGCGTGGTTACAAGACGCAGCTAAGAACCAGACACACTATTAATGTCGCCCACACGATTTGTATTACCCAAGTAGATTCAGTAGTTGCGTTTGTGTTGCATTTGAATTTTCCATCCTACCATTTTCTAACCCATTTGGTATATTCAGAGTTATAAATATAACTTTAAAAGTAACTACAATAGGAATTAAAAACTTTCACACCCTTGACCCTTCAGCAATGTACACAAAAATATATTTTTTCCCCATGTAATTTTGTCTTTAAGGTTTCATATTATGGTACTTCAGATAAGAGGTGATGCAAAAAAACATTTCCTTTGATTGAAATAAAGACACATTTCAGATTTTGCCTCTGGTGCTTATTGATATTTTTTAACCCAAGTGCTTTGAATGGCGTGAAGGGATGCCGATAAAGTGACTTAAATGCTGGGCCAAAACAACACCCATAATATTTGCACCCACTTTCACTTTAAGTTTTCTCAAAGGTTTCACTCCACCTAAATGTGTCTAACCACAACAAAGCTTTGGCTTTCTCCATGTCGAATGTTTAGATCTCTGCTTGTAAAGTGAAATGCTCTTAATCGCCACTTAAACTTTCAGCTACTCCCTTTGTTGTCTGTGTAATCGAGCCTCCAAACCGCATTATTTCCTCATCAGAATAAATTCTCACACCCTCAGTGACACTAAAGACATGGTTGGATCCTCTCAGTTGTTTTTCTTCTCCCTGCCCATCTCTGCTTTTATCTTAATGAATGCTTTCAGCATGTAAATCTTCATTGATTCTCTGATTGCCTTCACATCATGGGACAGGGTGCTGTTTGGAATGAAGCCACTTCTAGGATATGTTCCAGAGCCATTTAATAGCCATGGTGTGATGCCCCAGGTGTTTGCAGCCTTGGGCTTCTTTTGTTTGCTGGGAAATTGATAGTCATGAACCAAGATGGACTAGGACAATGAGGACACAAACAACAAATTACAATACAAAGTGCATAGTGGTTTTATTTACAATCAAACAAATAATAATCCATAAAATAGAGAGGCGCAGAAGATAAAACCAATAAATGGGTCCAAAATAGTTCAAAACCAGGAAAATAACTACAGTCAAGTTTGACTTCCTTCCATTTAATTCCAGTGCTCTACTCCATTGTCTCCCCCACTCACTGACACACCTGCTCAACAGGGCTGAGACTCTGACGAATGCAGTCATCCTTCCCACTAGTATCCTTGCCATCTCAGCTGGTAACCCACTGAGACTATCCGTGTCGGGATCCCTCATCCTGCTATCTCTGTATTGTCCTCCAATATCCTAGAACCCCTGACCGCTCCTGCTCCAAGCAGGGCATCCCTGACTACTTTGTCTCCACTCCTAGCCACCCAATCCTGTTCTCACACATTTTTCGGTTTTCTCTTCCCTTTCTTTCTTTTCATTTCTCTGCTTTCTGTTCTCCTGCTTAGACCCTTTTTTTGACCCTGTGAGTGTAGGAGCACCAAACATTCCACACAGCATCAGTAAGGGAAGGCTGTACTAACTGCCTTCGTTCACGTAATGAGAAATTAGTCAACTTCCCCCATTAAGTTCTCCATGGCCACATTCACAATTTCTGAGCTGCGGAATTTTATTCAAAAGCCCTGCACCTGCTCTGAAATGCCATACCCCAAATACGCTCCACCACACATGGCCATTCAAATTTGACAGTCCATCCATTTTCTGAAACAACTTTTTTTCTTTTGCCAAGTTATGGTGCGTTGGTGGCTGGGGTGCTGGTGTCAGTCTAGAAACTATTCAAAGTAAGTTGGGAATGTGTTCAGGAGGTCCAGCAACAATCGACACACTCATGCCATTACCCAGCCAACCCATGTATGACATGACTTGGTTTGGTATGGCAAGTGGGTAATCCATCGGCCCTGAAAATAGACCGTAAATAACCAGGTTATCTACTCCATATGCTGTTAAAAGTGTGGCACAGCTGTTGTAAATTTGCTGGGGTTGGATGGTCACTGTGTAGTCCACTATATCTCATTTCAAAGGTGCCCAAAGTCATTGAAATATCATAACCTGGATCGCCAATGAAACCACTTCCGGCCTGGAAAAATGTATAGATGTGTAGTTGTGTACAATGCCCTAATAAACAGAGATATATGATTAACATCATTGCTCGTGTGTCATACCGCATTCACGTGTTGCTCTTCTCGTCTGCAGTAATGCAGTGTATGGCACAAAAACTCACCATCACATCCTCATCTCCAAATTGCATGAACATGTGGGGTTATTCATTATAATCTGATCGGGGTGAACCACCAGGAACTGGGATTCCTGGGCCTAGGCAATATTTTTCCAACCAAATTAATTAATGTTCCTTAGCATTCTTTTTCTTCTTCATTGAAAAGAGTAAAATCCATTTGGTTTGTTGACTCCCATACACGATGACCTTACGTGTTCTAATATTCCACTTACCATACTGTACGGCTGTCCTCAGATGTCTGAGAACATTGTCAGAAACCATTCACCAGTGTCGATAACCACAGGATCACCGTTGTGTGGATGTTTGATAGTGGTGCACTGTCAATATGTTCATGACAACTGCTTTTGAATATCCAGCAGCATTGCTGTTCCCTAAACATGATACCACATGCTGTGCCCACTATGATGAACTGCGCAGAGCCACTTAGCTTTTAGTAATGTTCATCCTCCTTTTGAGTGACACACACACACACACACACACACACACACAGTGCACTGGTACACTGTACCTTCAGCCTGTCAAAGCCATTGTTAATATATGTGATGCTCTTGGTGAATGAGCAGTGGGATGTGGAAAAGGGCGGGGGGCACCACATAGTAGCCACTTACTTTATGTCTTTGTATGCGGCAGAAGACTGGAGTTGGTCAAATGTGTAAACTCCACACAGACATTGACTAGGTACCTTCCTTTGCTAAGTATAGATCTGTTTTGACCCAATCTAAATAGCTTACTTTATCCTATGTTTTTTTTGTTTGACATTGTAACATGTGAGTCGCTGTCTTGCACCCCAAAACATGAGGCTGAGTCTCAGTACTTTAGCAAAACCAGCTTTATTCAGCTTGAAAAAGGAACACCACGGTTATTTATTGTAGCGAGATCTACCATTCTCCTATACACAGACACAGCAATCAGGCAGGGTTGTGGCCAAGTAGTACTGTTTCCTGCATTTATAATGTTCTTTGTATTACCCATCGATGACAGGCACTTATAGCGTGCCTGCGGTCGCCCCGGCAACAGATAAGCTGTCTTCCACAGATGCAGCGATCGTGCTTTGGGATGCTCTTCAGCATGTTGTCCCGTTGGGGGCAGTCCCAAAAGAGTTTAGAAACATTACAACATATCAAAAAAAATTGGGGCCTGTTGGCTTGAGTTCAGCAAGTATGAGAGGTCATATGACAGGGGTGGCCAACTCCGATCCCAGAGAACAACAGTGACTGCAGGTTTTCATTCTAAACATTTTCTTAATTTGTAACTAGTCTTTACTTCTAATTAACTTCATCTAATGTATTTGCTGTTTAAAACTCCGATCCTTTAAATCAGGGCTGAGGAACATTGCTCCTGGAGGGCTGCAGTGGCTTCATGTTTTTGTTCCAATACAAATGAGAAATCATTCATTGCTGATGAAGCATTTATTGCTCAAGTGACATTTCACTGGTTCATGTTAGTTGTCTCGCTTGTTAAGATTTTAAACCTTTAAGTGCTTATTTTAGTCTTAAACAGGTGTATTCACTGTTTGAACTGCTCCTTATTAATAATAAAATGCAAATGACAAAGGAACCAGCAGTTCTACATCTACAACGGTCATCAGAGTAATGTTGATTGCTTAATCAATCTGCGGCAAACCAATACGACCTCCTTCACAAACCATCCGCGACCCATTCCCATTAAATACTACAGTGGCTCGCGATCCAGTAGCAGCAACAACCCACGGCCCACAGTTTAACAAACCTCAGTCTAAAGCAACACAGGTTGCCAAAGCATAGTCGCGAGTACAGAGTACAATGGAACCTCGGTTCACGAACGTCTCGGTACACGTACAACTCGGTTTACGACCAAAAAGTTCGCCAAACTTTTGCCTCGGTTCACGACCACACACTCGGTATACGATCAAGCCAGTTTCCCTTTCGGTTTGTACATGTTCAGTCTCTCCCTGTGCAGCGAGCAAGAGAGAGAGAGCGAGAGAGCGCGACACACACACACACAGGCAGCGCTGCATGCGCACACACACACAGGCAGCGTGAGAGAGAGCCCACACACACAAAGGCAGCGCGAAAGAGAGCTGGAAGCATTAAGGTAGGAAGGGTAGTTAAAGAATGCACTGGGCTTGAGTAGCATGCATTGTTGCAATGTTATTTTTCTTGGTGGTTTATTAAATTACGGATTTTTTTTAAATGTTCATTTTTTTCCCTGTGCTTAAAACTCATTAAAAAAGTGCTTTTAGCCAGCGGTTGGTAGCGCTATAGCGCAAACTATTGCAGTGTTAGTTTTCTCTGTTGTTCAAAGTTTTCCCAGTGTTATTCAATGTTTTTACATTTAGTTTACTATTACGCTGTGCATTCTATGGTTTAATTAACTATATTTGTGCTTAAAAACTTACAAAAAAATATATATTTACATACAGTTCGTATGGTCTGGAACGGATTTATTGTATTTACATACAATCCAATGGGGGAAATTGCTTCAGTTCACGACCAAATCGGTTTACGACCAGAGTTTTGGAAAGAATTATGGTCGTGAACCGAGGTTCTACTGTACAGTGAAATTCTCTCTTGCATATCTGACCAACAAGAAACACATCCCCACTTTCCATAACCTTGATAAACAAGAGTTTATTAAAATACACAACTTCATTGTATTTGATAAACAACACAAATTAGCTTGCCTGATGTACCACTTGGCACAACAAGTGGCGACCCTCAGATATTCATTCTTTGTCTGAACTAACATCAGGATATGTCAGAAACATGGAGTGCTCATGTGGATGTGCCACCCTTTTTTTCCCAAGGGTGTTAACCCTACTGTTGTCTCACACAAAAGACAGCGTTTTTGCTCTTTCTTCTACGTTACTGATTCGGCACTGATGTGTCAGTTACATTTACAAGGAGGAGTTTGTAAAGTTAAAAAAAAATAAATAAATAATCAAAGAGCGTTGTTCTTTCCTAACATCAAAGCAGTGAAATAAATCTTCAAGGTTCCCTAAAGAAGCTCAGCTAAAAAGACAATCTTTACAGCTTCCATTTTCTTGTGCACAGTAATAAGTTACAGCTGGGGGTAACTTCCCTTAACAGTTTTCTTACATTACGTCAAGCCGCAGTAAGCTGAGAAGCAGTCTGTAAATGCTGAATCAAGACAGGGTGATTGTAGGGACTTGGCTCTGGCTGCCTGCCAGTCGCTTATTTGAAAATAATCCTGCTCGCCTTGACTGCATCATTATTATCTTCTTCTTTTTTACCAGCTGCAATACCCCCCACATCCTTGGGCGTGGGTAAGGAAAAAAAAAAAAAACATGACTAAATAGCCATTTGTTAGAGAAAAAAAAAATCATTCACCTCTGGTTTTATATTGATTGTAAATCTAAAAAAAATGAATTCTTTCAAGGCCTGTCTGACATTAGGTTTTGTATTGTGTCTGGACAGGTGCTGTATGATTTGTGGAAGGAAGCCACCTAAAGAATCCTCTACTGGAAGTCACTTCAGCAAGAAAAGAAGACAGTAAAACGTTCAGGGTATGAGAACACAGGGAGGAGGGAAGGCCGTCTCATCTGTCAGTGCTTGTTTATTTCTAAGCTGTTAACCTCTGAGCTCAGCTTTTACTCCACCAGCCAACAACACATGAGATTAAGTGTATATCTTTCAAATGACTCCTGGCACCTGTTGGGCTTCAGATGATGAGAACTAGACAGATGACTAGTAATCCAAACAGACAAGAAGTAACAACAGGGTGGAGGGCCGCGGTGCAGATGTGCTGTCAATGTAATGCCCACTGCTCACGTGCGCTGCTAAAGCATCCGTGTTCCTTTGGCTCCTCTGATACGGCGACAACAAAGCAACACAATGCCGAACAACAGGGAGAGTCCTTGGAGACGGCATGGCAGTGAGACAACTGCGGCAAAGAAGTTCTGTGAGTTGTGTTTCTGACTGTGAGTTACAATAGACTTCAGTTTCAAATAATTCGTCATATTGGATTGTGTCAGTTTTTGTTTTTACACTGAGGAGAGGTTAGCCCACTGCCTTCCAGCTCCTGGCTCCTACGTTTTGAATCTCAGACTCAGCTTGGTCTCTGACTGGGTAGAATTTGCACACGCTTTCTGTGTCTGTTTTGTTGGTTAACTGGCAACTTTAAACTGGCACCATATGAGAGAGTGGCGGTATGTGCTTGAGTGTGCCCTGATCCAGGTTTGGCACCCATATGCTTGATTGAGTTAGTCCAGTAATGGATGGATGTTTAAACTGCAGAAACAATTTTCACTTACCTGCACAATTTTTACGTCATGTTGGACAAACACATGATCTATGTAAGTAAAAAATAAATGTAATAATTAACAGAATATATTGCTAGGATAGAATCTGGCAAGCCCAAAGACAGAATTTATAATACAGACCAGGAAATGAGAGGGAAACAAAGCCAAAAGGTCAGACTAAAAAAACAAAATGTAAGTATATTGCGTGCACAGCAGGACAGCCATTTTGAGTGACAGAAAGAATTCAGGAGATGTCATGGGTAAATTTGAATTAAGTGAGGGGTTGTTACCATGAAGACTAATATTAAATAAACAAAGATCGGGACGTGTAGCCAGAGTCGTCGTCGTAAGCCAAAATAGAAACATATAAACAGAGTCAAACTATTAGTCAGAAGGCAGAAAAGTTATCATAATCAGTACCTCAGAAACTAATAATAAGAAAGACAATTACAATAATTAATTCTTGAAGCCAAATTTTTAATGACCAGGAAGGCTAAGATGGTGACATCATAAGTCACACACCCATTGTGATCAAACCTACCACTGGAATAGCAGCCATCGGCAAAATTCTTCCAGAATGGCGGCACCCATAAGAAAAAGCTGTGGGAGCATGTGAATTATATTTAACGCTGTTAAAAACAAATGGGAACAAAGAAAAAATACAACCAATAGATGTGAAGCATGTGAAGTTCCTAACTGCCTACAAAGATCTTTCTCTTAGTAAATGCATGACTGAAACATACTTAAGGCCATTTCACATTGGATGATTTTTCCAGCAATTTTCAGTCACAGCCTTCGTTTGCATGATCTTAATGGGATGGAGTTAATCGGTGGCGAACTCCCATGACGCAGTCGCATAATGTTGCATGCCCAGCAACTTATTCCAACTAGTCCACACATCACCCCAATTTTGTCTTTAGTCAAAGGTCAAGAGGACAAGCAATGAATGCTCATTGGGAAGTACAACGCATGTAATGCAGTGATGAGGAATAAAGAACGCAAGTGCTTTGGACCTCACAAACAGAACAGAGGAGAAGCTCCTCTGTCTGATTTCTCGTGTTTTATGAGTCACGATGGAATGGATAAGAAAGGGCATAGACTGCTGCTCTGTGTACCTTTTAACTCTCCATACAGCACCAGCTTCGTCATGGCAGCACTTTATTGGCTGTCACAAAAAGGAGGTAACTTGACTGTGCTGGAAAGTCACCATGCAGTCACTAAATTAGTCATGCCCAGCGATTTTCAGTTGTGTAAACTGATCTACACATCTGACTCACCCAACGACTAGAATGTTGGTGTAATATGACATTAGCTTTAGTGACTGAGTCGTTTGGACACTAAAATTAGCGTGTCACCAATAGTGGTGGTTCTCCGATGGCATCATGCATCAGACATATGAGTGTGGTGGTCATATAGTAGCAATAGGACACCAGTGCCAACACCAATGTGGCCACAACCATTCAAAAACATACAGAATGGCCTGCTATTCAGAATGTGATCCAAATGGTGACACAGAAATGTGACAAATATGATTATCAGAATTAATCTTTAACATTAATATAAAAATAAAAAGCCAATGTGAAAACTGAATTCTGTGCCTCAAAAAGCCTTTAGTCATTACATTTTTTTTTCTATTTTACTTCTTAGATTCAAGTAACAATTAGAGTATTAAAACCAGTTTTCAAATTTGTTGATCACCAGGCCCATTTTGCATTAGAGCCTCTTTTTTTTTCTTGGGGTGTCTTGCAAGAACTAAGCCAGAGAAATTCTGAATTTGAAAAAGTAAGAAAATGTTTGACCAGCAGTGGCCAACCCTTTCATCCCCAACCGTGGATGGTTTTGCTACCATATCGTTGTGTCTAGAAGCCATCACTGCTAACTTCTCAATTGTGAGTTCTTCATTCCACCTGATCCCCTGCCTTAGAGCAGCATCCTCTTTGAAACTCGCCAGGTCCCAGTTGGATAGTCAGTTTCTGTAGGTATAAACTTGGGAACTTGTACAACACACAGCCTGCAACTCACATCCAGGACAGAAAGGAGGATTTTCCAGTCCAGAAGCCGGTATTTTAAGTTATAATGTTAAAAATCCGTGCCTCTAACCACAGGTGGAGTTTGGCATTTAGGCATGGAGTGTGGAAGATATGAGAGGTAGACGAACCATAAAAAGAACTGTAATTTTTAGAGTCCAAATTGTACTGCTACATATTTACACCAGATCTCATCTTGTATATGATAAATTGTTCGTAATACAAATTTACAATATGAAGTACATTAACTTCGAAATTACAAAAAAGTACACAAATACTGTCAGCAATATTTAAATAACAGAGAATGTTGCTTTTTAAGTGTGTTGGTCTATGTATTTTAATGGTGGCAAAATAAGCACTTTCTTAATTTAAAAAGTTAGGAAATGTATATATACATTGTGTAAAATTCGCGTGCAACTTAGCTAATTGATCTGAAAGTCAGAGAGTTTTCTGTTATTCATTTGTTTCATCAAAGAGGCAGATGTCACATTTTTGCTTTTTTTTTTTTAAGTATTTTGTCTGAGTGTGATTGAGATTTGCTCAGTCAAACATGTTGTCACACATGCACACTTAGGGGGCAGCCAAAGGACTCAAACGAGTGTGAAAATACGAAAGATGCGGGATTGGAACAGAGTATTAATGCCTTTTCTGTTCTTCCAACAGAAAAACAGAAGAACAACAACCATAAAATACCTCAAATCCATGCAACAACGATACCTCTGGCTCCTCCTTAATAACTCCACTTCCAGGTGCCTCGACCAAAGACATTGCATCTGGTCCACACATCGATGACTTCAATTCCAGCTTCCTATGATGACATCAACCCTGTCCCCAATGAAGATGTCATTTCCATATCTCACTTCCTCCCAACTCAGTTTTGTTTCTTTTTTTGTTTCATTTCCTGTTTATCTTCCATAAAAGTACCTTGAAGAACCGATTCAGTTGTCAAATGTATTTTGCTACAATCTTTGACCACATTTGAGACTCAAAAGACTACTGATCAACACCAAAATATTATACAGGGAATTTCCCAACCCTTGATCTGTTTTCTCTGTGTTTTATTCCTTCACAGGGTAAAAAAGAAAAATACAGTAGACTAAATGTACAAACAGAAATCACCTCGCTCAAGCTAAATCTGAAACAATAAAATAACCTAATATGTAACTGAAATTGTACTAAGTATTTTTCTGTTTCAAGCATAGGCAATGTGCGAGAGAGACTTGCTTTGGGCAGAATGAATTACAATATTCGTTTATCCATCCATCCCCTAAACCTGCTTATCCAGGGCAAGAGGGTAGCTGGATTCCATCTCAGCAAGAATGAGACACAGGCAGGAACAACACCTGGATAGGGTGGCATCCCTTGGCAGGGTGAACACACACACCCACACCAATCACCTATTCATTTAACCTCCTTGTCTCTTGAAGCTGGGCAGAAGCCAGAGAAAACCCACATGTAAACTCCACCCAGGGAGCACCTGGGAAATAACCTTCAGACTCTGTACTATGAGGCAGCAGTACTCTCACTGTACCTCCATGCTGCATTATTCGTTGATTATCAACATATTTACATTAGCTGTAACCTTAAATAAATGAGGAGCAAATATCCTTTATTTGAAATAACCCTTAAACTCTGCCCATGTGTTTAACCTTATTTTCTATTTTTTTATCATGGAAATGATCTTTGCTTACTTTTTCCTTTTGCAGGTGCAAACTGAAGCAGCTCTTCATAATACTAAACATTTGCACTTGAGACTGTCCAGCACACTGGAGCGATATCTCAGTTGCTCTACCAGTCCCGGATGGTAAAGCTGAATACTTTAACCAGTCATTCTGTGTTCATCATTGTTTATGGGCAGGAACTCAAGGTACTTATTAAAAGAATATGGTTGTTGGGTGCAGTGACTTTTTTATGCTACTCACTTTAGGATGAGGACCAATTGCTCCTCTTCATCTTATATTAAAGGGGGGGGGGGGGGTTGTCTGAAGTGGGCACCTAATGAGGATGCCACTAGACTGGCTAGGGATCTACCAAGAAGAGCTTGGACTCGCTGTAGAGGATTCCATTCTGTTCTACCCAAGTTATCATCAGTGTGACCTTCAGAAAGGAAAAGCATTTTGTAAAATGGATGGTTTATACCGTACCCTGGTAATGTCTTTTGTGCCTTGTCTAAAATCCTCCATGAAACTAGTACAAATGAAGTAAACATAGCAGAGTTGAGCCATGTAATGTCATATTACCCAGCACACCTCTTAGATTTAAGTTATCTCTAGAGCCTAGTGGCATCTGTCATTTTATATAGGCCGATCCTGATAACAAAATATTTCATGTGATGTCAGTGTCACATGACCAACGGCAGGCGCCGCAATGGTCTTGTTGGGACATTGGTCCTGGCTCCAATCTTTTGTCCAATTTTATTACAAACCCTGTTCCCCTTGCCCATGTTTGTTAACTATTTTCAGTTTAGTCTGAACCCAATGGGACTGAGCCACTAACTGGTATATTTCCCCCAAGTATTGCAGCTAATTGGCCATAAGAAGGACACAATAGTTGTACACAGTAGCTTTTGGTTTGGCTGTCCTCTTTAGTAGTTCTCCTACTGCTTTGTCATTTTTTTAATAAGATTTAGGTTTGGACTTCTCAATTTGAGTTTTCTAACGTTCAATGATTAATGTCTTGGTTGCTCCCCTAGTGCTTGATTTAGCTTTTTAATAGTATCTTGATCTAATAATTCTGTCAAGGCTTTTTAGTTGTGGCCTATTTTAAGGTTAAGGAATCTGAGTCTCACTTTGGCTTTGATTACTAAAAGTCTATTTGTTGATTTCTTTTGTTTCCTTTCTTTATTCAGTTTGTTCTTTGCCCTTCTTTTGTTTAATTACTTTAGTTTTTTCCTTTTGTTAATGTGTCTAACTACTTCAAAATTACTTATAAGTAAACTATAATAGATAGTTGTTGGTGGTTTGGATTATTTGAGGGTATCTCTACAGTTTTGGCTTTCATTTTTAGGAAATCATAAGAGCATCAGGCATCCCATGTTAGCTACTGAAATGATTTGTTACTTGTAGTTGTCACTTGTGTGCCTTTAACTTCTGTAAGCCCCAACACTGTCACACTGCATGACTTTTCCATTGATTTACAGTCGTAGCCTTCATTTTCACAACTTTTAGAGCTGTTAACATTTATGTCACACACCAATGAAAATCAGTCATGTAGTGTGATATCCCCAGAGATGCAGTAATAAAACTTTTTATCTTAACTCATAGGGCTGGGCTTTGTGTGTGCAAGAGCTGACATTCAATGAGTGCTCAGCCAAGCGTATGATGCAGAAAAAGAGAGAAGAGCCCAATCAAACCTAAAAGAAGGGGAAGGACAGAGGAGGCATTGACGACCTCAAGGAACAAGGCAAAACAGAGTTTGCTTGACTGTACAAGTACAGGACAGGTGTCATGGAAATTTGAAGCCAACATCTATTCAACATTTCAGCTTTCTTCTGCTGTGCTTCATCTTGATTGGCTGCCATCATGTGACTGTTGTGATCTGAATGAGATTGGATGGACCCAGGAAATGAACTACAAAGGGTCTGGCAAAAAAAAAAAACCAAAGTCTGTTAATTGAGAGGGAAAATAAACAAGAACGGAATAAACATAATCAGAGACGTAAAGCAGAGTTCACAAACTGAACCAGTTACTCTTCACATTGCTATTACTAGTTCTGACAAAAAGTGAATCCAATGCACCGATGCCAGAAGCTGTTTACAACCATGTTATATAGGAGCGTCCTGATGATAAAATACAGTATGTCACATGACTGGCAACAGGCACAGCCATGCAAAGAGTGTCACAAACTGGTGCCACCAGAATAGGCATAAAATAAACAGTTATAATACAAAACAGATTGAAAATACAAAAATGTCAGAAACCCAGATTAATCAGGGTGATACTCTCAGGATGCGGCAGGAAATTTGAAACTGTGCTGGGAAGCTGTGAGGGAGACATTTAATCCATCATCCTCTGTGATTCCTAGTCGTGTGGGATCCAGCATCTGCAGTTGTTAAGTGTGACATGTTTCCGACTCATATAATGTGACGCTGGCCTTATGCGGAAGATGTGCTATCTAAGGAGAGCCAGAGCATAAAAAATAAAAATGACCCGAAGATGCGATAGCTAAGAAACGGGCTGAGGCCAAAACCAGGAATCAAAGAGATCTTTAAACAATGGCCAAGACAAAAATCAAAATTGATTAAAGAATCCAAAACACAAGAGCAAGGTTTTATAATAAGGAAATCAAAAGGTAAGGGGAATAGAATAGAATAGGTTTGTTATCCATCAGGTTTGGATAACCTTGGAAATGAAAGGACTGAGTTTTACACCGTCAAACTCGTTTGATATCACTGATAAGCGAGTCTCGGGTAATTCTGAGATGGGGTTTCATGGAAATGATTAATCAGAATGGCAGTGCCTATACAAAAACGCAATGGTGTTGAGGGAGAATGTAAACAAATACTCAGCTTTGTCTCATATTTAATTGTTCTGTACTTCCAACCCCATAATAGATATGTAAAATGCTGGAATTAGCATAAGCTGCCCTAATTCAGGGTATTCATAAGAAATGCAATGATTTACTTTAGGAGGTAGAGGTACATAATAAACAAGAACAGTTGTGTCAAATATTTGAAATATTAAAATGTGTGTTTCAATTTAAATGTTTGATTGTAACAGAAATCTGTCATTTTTCACTCTCTTATAGAGGTGCATAGAGGGCTAGATCCATAGAAAAGGATCAAAAATAATATCATAGTCATAATCACTGACCTTGAAATAGCCTAAAACGATACCCCACGTGCTTATGTTTGAAATGTGTCATTTGTAACCTTCTGGGAGTGACTCTTAGAGGTCTTGGTTCACTGGGAAAGAATCAAATATCACAAATATTATATTCATGACCAGCAACCTTGAAATAGTGTAAAATGACAATCCATGTGGTTATATTATGGATCCCCATTTTTTTAAAGTTTTGTAGAAAGGAGTAACTTTGATTCCTTGTCTCCCATTATGCGTGAACCCCTGGGGTTGCTTGATGTGACATGCAAAACATCAAGTCCTTCTGATCATTTTTGATGAAGGCACCTATTAGTTTACTCTTTATCAGAATCTATATCCAGTTCAAAATATGGCCCAAAAATGACCAAACATAAGAAGCCAAGAATAGTTGGGGGGGTCCTCAAAAAACTTGATCTCTTGCATAATTAGATGTCAAGTGGCATCGAATGGTATATCATATGTGTGGGTCTTCTCCTACCGGTGAGTGAGGAGACGCCAGACAATATTAAAGTGATTTCACGAAATTCCTAATGAATTCTTATAAACACAATAGTCCTAAACAATTGTTAGGATGAGCACAAAAAATGTATAAATATGGGAGTTCATTTTACAAAACGGTCCTTTAATGGTACTATAAGTACTCGGGCCACTCAGATATGTTCTATGGCATTTACGGCCTAGGTTAGGGTATAAGTCCAGTGCCCCTTTCCATTGGAATATAATAATGGATTTATAGAGGCTGGTTACACTTCCATCAAAAAATATTAGGCAATTATAAAATTGTTATTGAAAACAATCAGCCATAAGCATGAATTACACATCTGGATCAAGGATTTCAGAGACAGTCTGTTTACATGTATGGCCTGACCTGAAAGATTCCTTCTCTGTTTGCACAGCCCACTCCAAAAGTCTTCTTCAGTACCATTGACCAAGATCTCAGACATTAGCACAGAGTGACCATACCAGAAAACCCTCCTTTGGCCGGTGAACTAGAATGGGACCTAAAACTAGCAAAACTCACAAGTGTGGCCTTCCCACCACACTGACTCAATGTCCAATAAATTCAATTTTCTCATAAATGCTCTAATCCGACTTTCTGACAACTCATATTCATGACACAGATCAGCCTCACATCTCTGCACGGGGGGGGGGGGGGCCCCCCTTTTTCTACCCAATCGATAATTTACAGCTTTGTAGCAACAGAAATTGATTTTCGTTTCAGAAGTATAATTACACAGCACACTTTTTTATGACACTGAAAAGAGTTTACTGTGATGAAGCCAGGATTTTTTTCCAAGAAAGGATGGAAGTATATTTCTCTTCCTTACAGACTGTGTTACTTGCATGTCATTTTTGAGTACAGGTGTAACTGAACAATCAAGGATGCTGAGAGTCAGGAGGTAAAGCTTACCAGCAGTGAAGCCTTTCCAAGCAGTTAAACTGCTGTTCCTATACATCTAAATCATTTTTCTTGATAAAATAAATTTGTGATGTCAGACACCAGACACTTTATATGCTAGCAAATAATGTATGAAAGTACGCTTTACTTGCTGTAGTATACATTCTTTTGTGATGAAGAATAAAAAATGTGGCATTGATTAGCTAGGAGCACAACTAACTGATACAAAGACAGTAAGACTGCAGCAGCATGGCCATAATGGAGGGTTCAAAGAAAAGGCTGAGGTGGGCTTAAGGCAGGGTCATCACGTCTAAAGGAAATAGGTCTACGGCCACCTGTCACTGAGCCAGGGAATGTAGAGGAAAAAATTGAGAGATCTATGGAAATGTTGTGGGCGCGGAGAGAATGTGATTAGGTTTTAATCAAGCTGGGAGGCAACCCCTTTAGATTATTTAACAACAACCATATGGCAGTCCTGAATAAGACCCAGATTTTCATGTACTTCTTAGCTCTGTTTGGTTAGGGTGCCCTTCACTAATATGGCCAAAAAAATTAACATCAAACATAAAGATTTTTTCGAATAATAAAAGTGAAAAACTTTTATTGTAGAACATGGGCAGGAACTGAAGCAGCTGATGGTCAAATTATTAAAACAGCTGCTATGGGTTTTAATTTTATACAATATATACAGTATCTATCTATCTATATAATATATATATATAACTAGCAAAATACCCGCGCTTCGCAGCGGAGAAGTAGTGTGTTAAAGAAGCAATGAAAAAGAAAAGGAAATATTTTGAAAATAACGTAACATGATTGTCAATGTAATTGTTTTGTCACTGTTGTGAGTGATGAGTGTTGCTGTCATATATATATATATATATATATATATATATATATATATATTTACACACACACACATAAACATATATATATACATATCTATACATATACACATATATATACACACACACATATATACATACATATATATCTACATATATACACATACATATACATACACACATACATACATACATACACACACATATATACACACAAATACATATATATATACACATACACACACACATATATAAACATATATATATACATATACATACATATCTACATATATACACACACAGCTATTTCGTATCAGTGCAATACGCTGCTTGTTAAAACGGATAACTCCCGCTCTTACGTGCAAGTCTGCGTGGATATTATGAACTATCGTATTTGTTCAAGTTCTATTTAAATTTTAAATAGAAGGAATTTTTATTTAGTCGACAGAAATATCTTTGGTAGGAATGGTAAAAACAGACAGGAATATTATTCCTGAATAAATCAACTCAAACCTTAAACAACTTATAATATTTTGCTCTCCATAAAAATATATCCTGTCTAAATTATACAAATTCAAATATGAACATGCTGCATAACAAAACCTGGAAATATAAATAAAATGTGTTCCTTTCAGCAATAACAAATCAAATCATTCAGTTGTCTTTGCTCATATGTCATTTTAGAGCTGGACGCCTGGCATCTTTTTTTGGCAACAAGTTCGTTTATGTTTGGTGTGAGGTTCTGTGTTGTGGAGATTCTCAGGATGGACTGCAGGTGCTCATCAGTGAGGCGACTCCTGTGTGCTGTTTTGTTAGTCTTCATCACTGAGAAGAGCTTCTCACACAGATATGTGCTACCAAACATGCACAAGGTTCGAGCCGCATGTAGACGGACTTTTTTTGTTCTTCAAAGTCACCAAAGCGCCGTGCAAACTCAGTGCGCTCAGTTTATCAGCAAAGTGCGTATTTGGGAACACCGTAGTGACGACTTGGTTCAACATTACTTGGAAACAGGGAAAGTGGGGCAAGTGCATTTGTGACTCCCATAAAAGCAGCTTCACTTGAAATCACTTTGTGATTGTGCACGGGTAAAAACGTCCGCTGAAGTGTCAGATTCTTATTTAATTCTTCTGCTTTCTGTATCTTCTGCATTGCATTCAGATCTTTCAGGTTATCTTGATGTTTTGTCTCATTGTGCCGTCTTAGATTAAATTCTGTAATTACACCCACATTAGCTCCACAAATGAGACACACGGGTTTACCGGCAATGTCAGTAAACATATACTCAGCCTCCCATCAGTTTTTAAAGGCTCTATGTTCAGAATCACCTTTTCTCTTCGGCATCGTGTGGGCTAGCTTCACAATAACTTGCACCATCATAAGCTAGACTTGATTAACGCGGTAAGTGTTTGACAAGGCAGCTGAAGCGCTGCATTATGGGATCTGTAGTTTATTGTGTTACCAGTGCTTCATATCCCCGGGCCATTAATAACAATAATACAGTATATAAAATGATCTCGCGGGCCGGATATAATTACACGCCGGGCCGGATGTGGCCCGTGGCCCTAGAGTTTGACACAGATGGACTAAATAGAACTTGAAAAGATATATTTTTTCGTACATCGAGCCCGCGTGCTATTGTGGTTTTGCCTGCATGCCTCAATAAGTCATCCTCCCCTCGCTCTTACTTTTTTACCGTTCATCTAATGAATACACTGAGTATGGCTTTACCAAAACAATCATTGATTGCGAATAAAGTATTCATTATTCAAGTATGTAGATCCGGGGTATATATATACATATATATATATACCCGCGTATCGCAGCGGAGACGTAGTGTGTTAAAGAAGCTATGAAAAAGATTTGTTTCTTACTGCATCAATAAACAGTTCGTCTTCTTCTTTATCTGAGACCTGACACACTGCATGCACGGGTTTTTTTTTTTAACACTGTCTTCCTTTAGCGGGACATTCACTTTTTCCACCGTGTGCTTTGTTTCTGCAGTAGCTGCAGTTATGAATATGTTTGTATGTATCAGACGCTTCATATTTTTTTGCTGCCTTTTCAATTGTGTAATTCGGTTTTTGTTCAGCACTCTTCGGAACTGTTGCTTTTTGTCTGTGCACTGCGTCAGTTCACGTGAGCCGCTCGGTGTACATGCATCGAAGTTTCCCAGCTGTGCTGCTGCCATGTCGTGCTATGTCCATGGCTGTATCTAATGCTACCGAAGTCCCGGTACTTAAAACTTTCTCTCGCAGTTTCGCTGAGTTTGTGCCAAACACCACCCTGACCATCTCATCTTCCTCTGCATAAGCACAGTCCTTCACCCGTGAATATTTACCCGTGGCAGTTTGCTATTGGATTGCCGCTGACGGACGGCCTTATATGGGCAGGCACTAAATTACAAACGCCAGCGGCAGCCTGTCTATGAACTTAATTTAAAGTGTAGGTTTACACTGTGCTTTGTTTCCGAAGTAGCAGAACTCATGAATATGGTTGTATATATCACTCGCTCGCTTCTTATTGTTTCGCTGCCTTCTCAATTATATAATGCATGTTTTCTTCAGCGCTTTTTGGGGCTCTTCCTGGTTTTCTACGTACTGCGTGATTACGTGGGAGGCGTGATGATGTCAAACTCCGCCCCCACGGGTTTCAAGCTCATCTCCATTACAGTAAATGGAGAAAAACAGCTTCCAGTTATGACCATTACGCGTAGAATTTCGAAATGAAACCTGCCCAACTTTTGTAAGGAAGCTGTAAGGAATAAGCCTGCCAAATTTCAGCCTTCTACCTACACAGGAAGTTGGAGAATTAGTGATGAGTCAGTCAGTCAGTCAGTCAGTCAGTGAGTGAGTGAGTGAGTGAGTGAGTGAGTGAGGGCTTTGCTGTTTATTAGTATAGATTCCAACTCCAAGCTGTATTAACTTGAATGCTTATTGGATTTAAGCACATCAGATGATGTGTATTTGTGTAATGAGGGAGGGTGTGGCCTAAGGAGATCAATACCCTATATCAAGGTGTGCAGAATTATTAGGTAGCCTATTTTCCTCAGGCAAAATGGGCCAAAAAAGAGATTTAACTGACTCTGAAAAGTCAAAAATTGTAAAAAGTCTTTCAGAGGGATGCAGCACTTTTGGAATTGCTAAGATATTGGTGTGTGATCACAGAACCATCCAACATTTTGTTGCAAATAGTCAACAGGGTCGCAAGAAACGTGTTGAGAACAAAAGACGCAAATTAGCTGCCAAAGATTTGAGAAGAATCAAACGTGAAGCTACCAGGAACCCATTATCCTCCAGTGCTTTCATATTCCAGAGCTGCAACCTACCTGGAGTGCCCAGAAGTACAAGGTGTTCAGTGCTGAAAGACATGGCCAAGGTAAGGAGGGCTGAAACCCAACCACCACTGAACAAGAAACATAAGTTGAAACGTCAAAACTGGGCCAAGAAATATCTGAAGACAGATTTTTTTCAAAGGTTTTATGGACCGATGAGATGAGAGTGACTCTTGATGGACCAGATGGATGGACCTGTGGATCAGTAATGGGCACAGAGCTCCACTCCAACGTGGAGGTGGGGTACTGGTATGAGCTGGTATTTCTAAAGATGAGCTAGTTGGACCTTTTTGCATTGAAGATGAACTCAAAATCAACTCCCAAACCTACTGCCAGTTTTTCGAAGACACTTTCTTCAAACAGTGATACAGGAAAAAGTCTACATCTTTGAAGAAGACCATGATTTTTATGCAGGCCAATGCTCCATCGCTTGCATCGAAGTTCTCCACTGCGTGGCCAGCCAGTAAAGGCCTTAAAGATGAAGGAATAATGACATGGCCCCCCTTCCTCATCTGACCTAAACCCTATCAAGAACTTGTGGGCACTTCTTAAATGTTAGATTTATGGGGGAGAAAAACAATACACCTCTCTGAAGAGTGTCTGGGAGGCTGTAGTCACTGCTCCACAAAAAGCTGATCGTCAACAGATCAAGAAACTGACAGACTCCATGAATGGAAAGGCTTATGACTGTTATTGGAAAGAAGGGTGGCTATATTGGTCATTGATTGATTGATTTATTTTTTTTGAAATGTCAGAGATGTTTATTTGTAAATTTTGAGGTGTTTGTTTATTATTCTCACTATAACAGATTAAAATAAACAAGTGAGATGGGAAAATGTTCATTTTTCCTTTAGTTGCATAATAAATCTGCACACTAATAGTTGCCTAATAATTGTGCGCACATATGTATTCCCCTGATGATGTTCACACTCACATTTCTGTTGTGAAACATTCTGGTTTCAGGTTTATTAACATTTTGGATTGACTGATAGCACTGTGTTTGTTCCATATTAAAATTAATCCTCAAAAATACAACTTGCCTAATAATTGTGCACACAGTGTGTATATATATATATATATATATATATATATATATAT
>JANRMT010062835.1:74377707-74408837 GCA_026402145.1 Polypterus bichir lapradei
TATCTATCTATCTATCTATCTATCTATCTATCTATCTATCTATCTATTGTATTATTTGTCCTTATTTATTTTTTATATTTGTGCAGCTGTATGTATTTACATTTCCCCTTGACATTAATATAATCTAATCTAACATATATATTCATGTTTAAGTTCTCCCGCAGATAAGTTGGGGCTTGATTTTAAAGTACCATTTCCGGTATTTTATAATGTCAGTCGTATAAGTCGAATGCAGAAAACGCTACTGATCCAAGAGATTATAACATGTGTGGAAAGCATACCCCCAAACACAGACAGACCGACACCAGGATGTCCAAAACACACTTCTTTTTATTATGTATTCAAGCACCACAATGTCTTCAAGCACCAACTCTTCTTCTTTTTTCTTCTTCTTCTTTCTCTTTCTCTTTCCTTGACCTCCTGTCCTCCTCACAAGCTTCGTCTCCTTCCTCCCAACTCTGGCTTGTTTACTGGAGGGAGGCTTTCCCTTTTATTATGACCCGGATGAGCCCCAGGTGCTCCCCTTGACGTCACTTCCTGGTGTGGCAGAAGTGTCAGGAAAGCACCTGGAAGCACTCCGGGTGTCCTCGTAATTACTTCCAGGCTTCTCTAATTGTCCGGGCGCCCCCTGGCAGTGGCCACGTCCTCTCATACAGAGCATCCCAGCTCCGTCCCTGTGGCCCCCAAATAGCCCCGGGCGGCTGCCCTCTCGTGGCCATGGAGAAGTTTTGTCCAACCCGGGGACTATCCAGGCGTCCCGGCCGGGCAGTGTCCCCGGTCATTTGTGACACATGCTAACGCCCACCTGAGAGAGTAACCACAGAGCACACTGCCTTTTTTTTTCTATGTATTGTACCTACGTGACCACACGGTAATACCCAAACTATTCCGAAGCAACGTTTTCACTGTTTTGTGTTTTTTGTATCTCACACCCTCATATACCTTTATCGTAAGAGCATCCCTTATCTATGATGGAGTGTTCGATCAGAAGAAAATATGAAGCTGGTTTTAAATTAAAAGTTGTTGATCTAGTCGTAATCTAATCCTATCTAATCTAATCTATTCAAATCTAACCAATTTACAAAAGATGACAACAGATATTACAAATATACCACTCTTGACTGAAGTGTAGGAGGTTTGATTGCTGTAGTGTTGCCAAGGTTAAGGACACAGGCCTAGTAAGCCTCACTTTCCATCCATTTTGTAATATGCTTATCCATTTCTGAAGCATTCTCTGTGCAAGACTCTTTGAAGGCTCTTTGTGCCCAGTTCTGATGAGGTTTAGGCTCCTTCCATTCTTTCGCCAGTGCTGGGTCCTGATTTATGCTGCTAGATTGGTGCAGACTGAGGCCATAGGGGCTTCAGGCTGCCCCAGTGTGAGGCTAATGTGCTTGGTAGACATATTGTACCAGGCAGGCACAGCTGTCAGGTCAAGAGCTCCTACAGCCTGTCTGGAGAGTCAGGGCTCTGAGCTCACTCTGGTGTGACATTGATGTGTGCTGATGGATTGTTAACAACCCAAAATCAGCAAACAACCCTCCTGGTTTTGTGTTTGATTTTGTTGTTGCTTAAAACACGCAAAGCATTAAGTGTATTCCAGAATTGTGTTCACTGATCTCTGTTTATGTTTCTTTTTTTATGTCTTTTGGTCTCGTTTAAAGTGTTTTTATATATTTATTGTAATTATTTATTTTATGTTAATGTTGTTACATTTACACTACCTTTCAAAAGTTTGGGGTCACACAGAAAATTTTGATGTTTTTGATAGAGAATGATACCATTTTTATCAAGATACCATTAAATTGATTGAAAAAAATCTCTCTATTATATAAAAAAATTCTGGGATGAGATGAGACTTTTTCAGAGAGATAATTTCAAGTCCCTCATTTTCCTCATTTCCTCACGTTTTCCTCATTTTAATACAGGACATACAATCTATTTGTTTCCTTCGATGTAGTCCTTTTCTGGACAATAGTTTAATACGTTCTAGATGAAATGTCAACAACTAATTGAAGAAGAAAGGGCAGCACGTCGAAAAGAAGCCCAAAAGTGTTGGAGAGAAAAGAATTCAAACAAGAATAATAATAATCTAAGTGCAAATCTGGAAAATAAGGAAAGTTATAATAAGCCTGGACCAATTTAAAACCTAACAAGTTCAAGTGGGTGGAAATAAAAAACAAAGAGTAGAAGCCAAAGTAGAACATTGTAAAGAAGTTCAAAAACGTTGGCGCGATACACATGCATAGCAGGTTAGAGATTATGAAAGTACTAAAATTCAAAGATCTCAAAAAACTGATAGTAAAGATCGCATTAGCGCTAACAAACATAAATTATTATTCGATGAAATAACAGAACAGCGAAAAGAGATTGAATATACAGTATGGACATGATATGATAAAAGTATGTAGATATTGTTCGGCTTTAAAGTTTAACTCAGAGACTTGTAGATCATCTAATTCAGTGGTTCCCAAACTCGGTCCTGGGGACCCACTGTGGCTGCAGGTTTTTGTTCCAACCAGATTCACAATCAGTGATAATAATCGATAATGACTGATCTTATCTAATTAGCTAGTCTTTTTTTACTCTTCTCTTATTCTGCATTCAGAAAAACACGACAGTATAGTTTTTACATTTATAAGACACTTAGAAATATTTCTGTTTATTTCTAAAGCTATAAATGCTTAACTCTCTTTTGTTGTTTTCCTGTTATTTTCCTCTTTTCCTGTGTAGTTTGCTCCCTTCATTTAACCCTAATAGTGACAGTCAACAAACAGCACAGCAGACACCAAGGACGATGAAAGCTGCAACGACTTTAGTGTCAGACCCGATAATTAGTAAATAATCAATTAAATAACCAGAACACCTGGAAAAGCATAATGAGAATTAGATTGAAAAACAATTTTAAAAAACTACATATTCCCCATATAACTACTTATTACACTTTAATAAAAATCTACCAAACTTAGTTTGTAATTTCTACATTGACCCCAAAACACAGAAACAAGGAAATAATTACTTACTTAATTAGGCTACGAGTCCAATGAAAAACGGAAGTTGGTTGGAACAAAAACTTGCAGCCACAGTGGGTCCCCAGGACCGAGTTTGGGAATCACTGGTCTAATTCATGTTGCCATCAGGGAAAGGTAGTGTTTCTTCCCAATGAAGAGGCGTATCTGTGAGAATTAAAAGATTTGTTATTTGGTGAAAGTGAAACCCACAAACACTACAGGCAAAATATCCGAATCCACAATAATCTGTACACGTTCGCATCATTCAATGCTCAAAATGTAGATTTACACAATTCTGGACCATACGCTATGAGAATCTGTGGTCCCGCCACAATTAAAGCTAAGACAAGTTTATTTTTAAAGAAACCACAATTCAGTCAGGTGTATATTTATGATCAAGGATAAGCGATGCAACATAGAATTGAAAGAGTTAAACGATCGAATATATTAGAAATTCTACAGCCAATAATGGATACAAATCCATACGTCAAAAAGTATCGCACTGACAAATAAGTTTTCTAGGATTTCTACATGAATCTGAAAGATCGTACTTGCATATACTGTATAATAAACCAACATGTGGCGAATTGTCAGCGATAATGGTTTTGAAAGATGGAGATATCAAAAACAGAGTTGATATTCATGTTTATCCAAGAGCACAGCCCAATTCGTCACAAGTGGCAGATCTGGGAAATGACGAGTGCGTAGGGCCTGTATGGGGGTTGGCAAACAAAGCGAGCAGGAGGCTGAGCCCTCTTGTAAATATATAAAAATATATTTTCTTCTTCTATCTCTCTCCACCCATACTTTTATAGTTACTGTGTAACTGATTGACTGTTTCTCGTTGCATCTGAAGGGGTAGTTGCTCTGCAATTGCGTTATATACAGTATGGTATAATGACAATATTGGCTTCAAATTCAAATTCAAATCCTTGAAATGACTAATTTTTCATTTATTATTCACATGTGACTGCAAAGCCCCATTTCCTGTAGCAATTCCTTCAGTGTCCTAACAGTAAACTCCCTCCACTTATCAGACAATTTTGAAATGCTGGCTTTAGAGGCAGAAGAAGCCAAATGTGAAACTGGCAACTTAAAGGAAATGCTAAAATGAACAAAACAACACAGACACTGGACAGAAGATAACCGGAAAAGTGTATTATACTGAGCATCTTGGATGGTGCTAGTATTTGGTGTGTACGTGGTGAAGAAGACACATGAGGACCTGTAAGGTTTTTGTTTCTCAAAATAAAATACTCTGATGTCCTCCTTGGCTTTATGCAATTACCCATCTGAACTGTCCATTTCTTCTTCTGACAGACATGTTTCTTGAAAAAGTTGTTTCATTTTGGCCATTTTTGAAATCAGAACTGAACCTTGGGGACACCAGCACCTTGCCATCCAAATGGACAGAATAGCAGGTTTCAGCAATACTAATATAACAGAAAGGTTTCCCATAGAACAGGTAAAAATGACTAAATAAGAATAAGCTGAGGGAGTTTACTATTATGACACTGAAGGAATGGCTTTCCAACCTTATGTGAATAATAAATTAAAAAGCAGTCATTTTAAGCAATAATTGCCATTATAAATACTAGTGATACTTCAGCTATATTTTTAAATCAATTTAATGGTATCTTGATGATAGAAGGTATCGATTTCTATCATAAGCATGAAAACGTTTGAATGGCAGGGTATGTATCATATACTGTTTCCATGTGTTATCCAGTGTTCTCCTATGCCCCACGTGTTTTATGGGTCATCGCTCCAGGAGGTGGGGCCACCCTGATGTCACCACACCTCAGCCTTTCCGCCGGCTATTTAGGGCAGAGTGCTGGAAGCTGGAAGTCCGTGGGAGTATTGTCTGTTTTTTGTTTATTGATTTTCTGGTTTTGCCAAATCACTGCTCTGTTCTTGGTATTGTTGTGGATTACATTTTTGGAGTTATTTGCTTTAGGATTTCCTTTTGGCATTTCCTGTGTGCTTTCTTTTAAGTCTATGTGATTTTTATTTTTTCCAAGTAAATATTTCTGTTTAAAAAGTTTGCCTTAATGGACTGTCTCTTCAGCCAAAGGTTTTAATAATAATAATAATAATTCTTTGCATTTATATAGCTCTTTTCTCACTTGTACAGTTTCCTCTCCTTGAGACATACCTTGCTATTTTGGGACATTTTGGGCCTAAAAAGGATCAAGCTTTGGGTTAAGCCTTTTAGGGTGAGGCTTTTCCCAGACAAGAAAAGGAGGCCTCATACCTCTTTCTCATTATGGTCACAACATAAAGAAACCATACAATAATAATAATAAACATTACAGGTGGCTTAGCAGTTTTTCTATTGATAATAAACACGTGACTAAAACTAACATGTAAGACTGTGTGCATTTCATCTTCAAATCTTAAAAAAAGTGTATGTGCTAGCTTATGATTGGACAGCCATTTCAGCTTGTAGCCAATGCACAAACAGTGTAAATTATTATTTTTTACTTATTACTTGGCTGAGATCTTTATCCAAGGTAAACTTACAACATTTGAAATACAATTGGTTTTGTTTCTTTAGTTTTTGCAGTTGCAGCACAGGCAGGTGAAGTGAGTTGCTCAGGGTCACACAGTGTCAGTAGCAGGATTTGCTAAGAATTAATCTGTATGAAGCACTGAGCAAATATCACTTACGCCAAACCCTTCTGACAAAAAATTTGCTGTTTGTATTATACTTTAACATAGTATAAATATTAATAATAATAATAATAGTATTGAAAATTGCTCAAATTATTAACAAACTTTTTTTTCTTGTTATTAAGAAGAGTTTAGGAATCTCCTCCTGTATTCTAGGAGTTTAGCCCTTTCCAGTTTTTCACACTTTGGCTGTCAGATTCTCAGAAACTGCTAAAGAATAATGGATCAGTCAAAAAGAATAACTTCTAAAAATAATAATAATAATAATAATAACGATAATGCACATATGCTCTCAATGTTTTAGGCTGTGTCCTCTGCATCATTATTAATGATCATCCCGGTGCTGAGTGCTAAATGGTGGTACTGTTTAGAAATCAGTCATGTCCTTTGCCAAGGCTAAAAGAGAATGCACACAGCAAAGAGTCACATGGTTACAAATGTCCGATTTAAGAATAAACGTGCAATTTGGATCAAGAAGACTGAGAGTGAGGACTGTTGGCTTATATCTTAAAGAAACTGACACATGTTAACTTGGAGGGAGGAGAGTAGAGTGGAGTAAAGTCAACCTCACTTGGCTGGTCATCCTATCTCAAATGCAACGTTTTGTGTAGCCTGGTTCTCACCACATGAAGTCATCAGTTAGGACTTACACAATGTATTATTTCATACTATAAAGTTATCTAGCTCGCTTGTGTGTTTAAAGAAACATTTTGAATGTTTTGTTTATCCCAGCAATCAATAGCTAACAGCAAAAATGAATTAAAAAGAATATCAGATGTACTGCCCTGAACGAGAAATGCAGCAATAGTTTTGGAAAATGACCAGTGGATAAGATGTGAAACGAGGAACAGGCAAGATTAGTTAGCAGGAAGTTAGTAGCACAATCATCAAAAACAAAGACCAACACCTATATCTTAGTCAAAAGTCGTTGCTCTATAATCATTACTGAATAAATGTCTCCAAATACACACTCACTAATCTCCTTTTTTTTCCACAAACTCAGATGAACAGGAAGTGTTTATCATGACCTTTATACTTACAACCCTGCTATATTACAGCTGCTCATTTTGAGTCGTTTACCTACCAATAGGACAACAGCCACTCTGCAGAATGGCAGCACTCACAATAAACAAAATGGCATCATGGAGAAGACTTTTTATTATCACTTCAAAGATGCATACTAATTTCAAATTCAGAATTCATCCATCCATTTTCCAAATCTACTTATCCAAGGCAGGGCTGTGAAGAAGCTGAGGCCTATCCCAACAAACATTCGGTGAAGGCAGGAGCAACACTTGGATTGGGCACAAGTCCACTGCAATGTACACACACACACACACACACACACACACACAGGGCAATTAAGCAGTACCTATTCAACCAACATGAATATCTTTGGACTGTGAGATGAAATGGGTGGACGTGGGAAGAACATACAAATTCTATACAAGAAAAACCTAGGACATGAATTCTGACCTCCTTGTTGTGAGGCAGTAGTGCTACCACTGCACCAATGTGCCACTCGCAACCTAAAAACACATAACTATATAGAAATTTTTTCAGAAAACACATCATTAAAGGTATAAAAAATTAAAGAAAAATGCAAATCATAAAAAAACAAGTGTATCACGGGTATAATATATAAGGTAAAATAGTACATTTAATTAGAAACATAAAAAAAATCTGTATATTAACTAGGGGGCTTCACCCCTTGCTTGCTTCGCTTGCCAACAAATGGGTTTGGTTAACAGGATATACAATTTTATAGAGATTGTTATTTTCATGGGAATTGTTACATATGGATTATTTTCACTTTTACTTTAAAACTTCAGTTAAAACAATATTTGGAATTAACTTTTCTTCAAGATCACATTGAATTTTGATTCCGTGTTTGGACTTAATAAATAAACCGACTTTTTCGAATGTTTGTCCTTGTGATTTGTTAATTTTGATAGCAAAAGCTATTCTCACTGGAAATTGTAAATGTTTTAATACGAATGGCATATCCTTTTGCATCTAATGTTATTCGTGGAATATGTACTACATTACCTTTCTTGTCGTCTGTTAAACTTTTACATGTTAGAATTGTTTGACCAATTTTTAATACAACTAATCTTGTTCCATCACTCATATATAAATTACGCAATAACATTACGATACATCCTTCTTTCAACAGTAATTCGGATGGTGTTAATGCTTGTAGATATTCTATGGGATATTGTAAATTGATGTTTTCATCTTCCACACAATCACCACCATCACTGCTTCAGCACAGTCTATTGATAAGCATTTAATTAATTTGCCGTGTAACTGATCGACAATTTTCGCCTTAATTCATTTGACTTCATTGTTTCTCGCTTCCATATTTAGATAAATGGGTGATTCTAAACTGGATCTTCGTAAGTGTGTGTGTGTGTCATAAGTAAGCCCTTTAATGGATTGGAGTCTGTTCAGGTTAAGTGCCGGAATGAACCTGATAACCGTGGTCTTCTTTGAAAATAGTTGTAAGTGGGGCATGACTTGAAAGAATCTCATGGTAAAAGTCTCTGTCTCGCTGGACTTCCTTCCAAAAAGTCTTTTCAAAAAGTTACGTCTCGTTGCAGGATTAGTCTTGTCTCGTCACCAAGATTTTTTTATTATAATGGAGAGATATGTTACGACCTGGTGTACTGACCGAGGATGCCAGATAAGACACAAATGGTAAACCCTGTTTAATTATTTGTTAGAAAATAAAGAAAGCCTTGCAGCAGCCTAATGGCATGGCACTTCAGTGGAAGCTCTGTCTCTGTTGAGGTTCAGATCCAGAATGAACCTTTCCTTCTGGGGACTGCCTATATTTATGATGTCCCAGGTAGAAGCCACAGAGCCTTCTGTAAACATTGTGGGCAGGGTTAGATTGTCGCCCTGAGTCATCTTCCCAGAGCTGCAGTGAAGACAGAAGAAACAGTGCCAACAGCCTCTCTTGTCTCCAGGCGGTATTGCTTACCTTCTCAGAGCCTGGAAGGTGACCTCCAGGCACGCATGTGTGACAATATTTATTATATTGTATAAGCATTTGCTATATATTGTATACTGTATATAAGTAACCTGTCCTGTCACGCTCAGATCCACACAGCACACAAAGGTATATTTTGAGGGGTTTTATTCTAATTGCTGCTTCACAATAGAACAGCGGTCATTAGTTAAATTTACAAACAAACAAATAAAAAAAAAATACATGAAATATGGTAGAAGGGCTCTCGATGCAAGGAAACAGGAAATCCCACCATTAGTTATTTTTGCAGCACACATTTGAATGGCAAAAAACTGGCTTACACCAACTGTTCTGGTTAACTTACTAATGTTTTATTTCAGCCAATGTTCCTCCCCTGGCTGGTGTTCAAATTAATTTTTGTCTATTTTTGGTTCTTTTTATTGATGTACATTTAATTGTATCTCTTTTTATTTTTAGTTTTGTGTATTATTTAGTATCTATATGTCTATATATTTTTTCTGTCTGCAATGTATTTTGTGGGTGGTCCCCAAGAGGTGGGGTTGATCATCATCAAAGGACTCAGCCCTCTGCCCCACAGTCCCTTGTGGTTCATTGAATGTGCCTGCCTTGGTGAGTTTTTATTGTGATTTTTCTGTGCTTTGTAATTTTGATCAGTGTTATTTGTTTCTTGACAATTCCTGGCATTTGTTTATTGGCACATTGTCTGCCTTGAATTACCTTTGCTGTTTAAGGCAGCTAGTTTGGTCTCTTGTGCTCCTTGGAGCTTATTTTTTTTTAACAGAGCAATTTTGCTGATAATAAATGTTTTATTTGTAGAGATTCTAACTTTGCCCATTTTTGGATTCTCCCTTCCAGTCGGCATTTTTGAGATATTTTGGGACTTTGTGCTTAGGAACCCAAAGTTCATGACAACTAATGTTTATGCAAAGAATAACCAGTATAAAATACAGATGGCAATATGAACCTATGCAAAGATATTATAACCATTTTAATAAAGTTTATCTAATCTAATCCTATGAGGAGAGCTAATTGCAGTTTTTCTTACTTTGTTCTAAAGTTCTCAAACTATAACAGCTTTAAATGTAGAACATTTCCAAAGTGTATACTATAAAACATACCTTGCGCCAAATCCTGCACAACACACTATCCTAAACATAGGCTGAATGTGCCATGTGTCAATCATTTGTAATCATTGAGTTTTCAATCAGTAAGTTATCAATAATGTCAAACATTTTTCATATCAAATGACGATGTCCTATCTCATGTTGCTGAGCACAGAATGTGATTCTCCATGGCCAAAAGAGTACCTGGTACTCGAAAATACCACTGTTACATCCCTTCAGAAGATGGTAAACTCAAAGTCAGCCATGTGTCTAGTATTCACCACTGAAGCAGCAGGTGAGATCCTGCCCTCTCATGATCACACTCCTGCTGGATCAGATGTGTCCTTTATATTAGACCAGTGTCCTATTGGGGGCTATGTTGAGTGCATGTATGATGAAAAATGTTGGATTGGTGTGATTCTTGACAAAAGTTAAATGGAATCAGACATCCTAATATGTTTCGTGCATCCAAACTGTCCTGCACAGTCTTTGCATTGGCCACTGATATTTGTTGGGTGCCATTACAATGTGTCATTGCACTACTTAGTGTACCTACAACGGTCAGAGGGAGGCAGTACCATCTTGATCTCAAAGACAAAGATACCCTACACTCTGCATGTCGATTGAAACAGAAATGAAATGGGTCACATACCTACTGCTGCAATACCAATATATTAACATTTCATTATAACTACTGTAGTGTTGTATTCAATAATAAATCAAGCAGCTGTTGTTCATGTGTTGTGCTTAATGTGCCTTTGGTGATTTATTTGTTTCCATTAATCCTATAACTTCATGATTATCATTACTGAAAAATAGTGAATTTAACTCATGTTTACAATGGAAAATAAAAATGAAAGATTCATATAAGAAGAGTAAGACTTGTTTTTGAGAAAGAAGGGACCATGTAGGATACAGGAAAAAATCATTTTAAAAACGTCTGGTCATTCCCACACTGCATTAAGCTGGTCTGAAAATTAAACCCAAAATGTTTTTTTCACATTTGAGGGCTCTGCTGGCCAAACCCTGATGCAGTTTCTTGCTTGTTTATAACCTTTGAAAAGCCCTGTGTAGGTATCTAAACATGGAAAAAAATCAGCAGGCTGCATCAGTTAAAAGTATACTTTCTGAAACCCTAAACATGGCAAAGCCAAAGACGCAAACTATTTTTTTTTTTTCCATTTTTGAAGGTCTGCTCTTACCAAGTGGTGTCATCTGGACCAAACATTTTTATTTTGTTATATACTATACCTATAAAGGTATCGGTTTGCCAAATCTGAGCCTGCTAGGTGGTGTAGTTCTTGAGAAATGGTCTAGTCAAACTGATGAAAAAATAAAGAAGTTTAAAACTTGACACACTTCTCCCCTCACAAAATTGGCTGTTTCTTGGAAAGTATAGAGAAGTTGCATCAAAATAATTTTACAGGGTGTCTCCTGAATAACATGGGTACACCTGGTACTTTTTTCAGAATTTTTTGAGACAGAAGTGTGTGGGATTTCTGGAAAATTGGTTGATTGTTTCAATAGTCAATTTTAGAGTTTTTGTCCTATGTATAAAGTGCAAATTACATTTCTGTGTGTATACTTAATCAATGTGGAGCAGTTTTGTAAAACTGATGCTAAATAATGTTTCACAAGAAAAATCACAAAACTCTCTAAAAAGGGTATTATGGAGTTTTGAAAGTTTTTGAGGGGGAAAGAAATAAATTATTCTTTAAGATTTTGTAAAGACTGTACACTCCTTTTGGCCCTATACTGTACATTTCTTAGGAAAAGGTCTAAATGAAATAAACTGAGAAAAAATGTTTTGTGGAAATTTAACATGGCTAAGCCACAATGAGACAAAACAATGTACTCCTAGACAAAAGCTGTAACCTAGTAAGACAATAAAGTTGAATTAGCTGAGAAGAAAATGTTGCACTTGCCTTCTTAGGGAAGATCCTGGTTTGGCTGGCACAAATATTCATGTGCACTAATAAAGGTTTCCTCCCATCAGCCCCAGTGCTCTTTTGCTGCCTGATGGTAATTGCAGTCCCTGCTTTGTCTTCGGGTTCGGGTTGGATCCTCCATTGCAACCCCTTTCCCGGATACAATATACAGCGAATATTTTAAGTTGGACCAATGGGAATGCACATGCAAAATTTCATGAAAATTGGTTCAGCCATTTTTGAGTGACAGTTGAACAAACAAAATAAACAGTTTACACTTTTTAAATTTTTATAGAAATGATTTATAGAGAGAGAAAAAAAACCAACAATAATCATCTAACAAAGCAAAATGGGTATAACTTGCTGGTCTGTCCCAAAGTGGCCAACTACATCCATATTGTCCTGACAGTTGCATTTTATGTGGACTACCATCCTCTGTACAATTGTATTCTACCATTTTCTATGAGAAGAGAATGAAAACCTCTTTAAAATAGCATACAGCCTAATATGTCATTTTATTTAAACCGTTATTTATTTTGTAATTCAGCAGGGAAAAGAAAGTAATGTATTTACCTTTTGCTGCAAAGTCTGACAGTCTGAATATCACTGTTCCAAGATTCATTGAAGTAGTTTGTGCCTGCCAAGCACTGTTAGAACCTGCCCAAAATGGGTAATATTTCTGATATGATCCATGGAACAATAAAACATTCCTAGTTGTAAAAATAGAAGTTATTGTTGCACAAGGTTAGCATGCGTTGAAGCCCACAATAGAGGCAAGAAAATGGCTTATTTATAGATAAATCTCTTTGTCAATGTGTTCCATCTGGTAGAGCATATTAGCATAGATAGTGATTAGTAACTTAATTATGAACTTTCAAGATATGTTGAGATATGGTGAGTATTTATGGGAAGATTAATTCTGCTGTACAGATTTTCTTTGATTTTTTTATGTTGTGAGAGTGGTATTGTAGGTTAATTCTAAACATTTTTCAGAAGATATCAATTTGCTTGGTCCCAAATGAAACTCTTGGGGCACTGCTTCAGGTTTATTTCACAAGGTGTGGCAGCTTGAGGAATCCGTGGTAGGCATGGTTGCCTCATGAATGAAGCATAGTGCCTGGGTTTTCCTCCAGATATTCTTTTTTCATCCCCAAAGACCTGGTGGTTGGATTAACTAGTTGTACAAAATTAGGTGTATACGAGTGTAGGTTTGTGGTTTTAGGGTGCCCTGCAATGGACTTGATGGAAAACTGGGCTGTTTCTTGCCTTGTGCCCAGTGCCTCCATGACCCTCATCTGGCTTAAGTGGATTGCAGAATGTTATATTATGGTGTAATTTCGAACAAGCCACTAAACATGAATTTAATTCCAGTTTCAAAGACATGTTGAAATACTTTATGTGACACTCTTGTGTGTTCATCAGGACACCATAGCTCCCCAAATAGACTATGTTCAATTTTGTAAAGTAAACTTTGGAAAGGTAGTTGTGCCTATAGTGCTGCCTCTAAGTTACAACAGTGATAAAATAACCAGCAGAACAACAAAAATAATACATTTATACTTAGCCGGTTATAAATAATCACTCCCCTATCCCTGTTAGGGTCTGCCAGGAAAACCCAATTTGAAATTTTAGCAGGATGAATGCTGCTTCAGTGGTTAGGCTGCTTGTTGTTCTTTCTCTTGCACTGTTAGTTGAGGTCCTCTCAGTGCTCTAGCAGGTATCCTACTCAGTGTCTGCTAAAAGAACTGAAGAGTAAAAAATTATGGAGTTCTACAAATCAACAGTCCCAGAGCCGAGCAGCTTGGCACTTACAGTATACTGCTCCGGCATGTCCACAATCCAGTGGTTTAAAACTTTTTTTTTTATCCTGGGGATGTGTTAAATCTTTTTCTAAGGTAATATTGTTTTGATGCAATGTGTCAATTACTGTTTAACTAAGGACTTTTCCCCCTTTTGCTAAAAATCTCTGAAAACAAAAAAACTTCCTCAGTGTTACTTGTGGCAGAGCCCAAGAAATACTTTCTCCAAAACTGATACAGCATAATAATAAAAATATTCATAAATGCAATTGTTTTATGTGTTAAATCTGTTTTGTTATAGATGTTGTTGTGTTATTTGTTGTGTTTAGTTTTGTGCCCAATGTTCTTAAACTTGATATTCATGGGGAGGACCACCATAACATTCAGCTGAAGAACTGTCTCCTGCCTATAAAAGCTCAGGTCAGATTCTCCAGATCGAGATTGCATTTCTAGAAAACTTAGTCATAAGTAGTTTATTTTATGATTTTTGTGGTTTTCAGCTTTTTCTTGCCTGTTTTTTAGATTTCTGATTCTGGATTGTGGATTTGGCTTAGTCTGTTTTTGGACTGCTATTTTAGTAATACCATTATTGCTTCTTTTTTTATTGTTTTGTATTAATTAACTATTTCTAATAAATCTTCGTTATTTTTACAAAGAGACTTTTTGCACTGTTTCTCTCACTCTCTCTTAATTAATCCTATGATTATATGACAATAAAGAAGTGTTTGTTACTGGATTTTTCCCTTTTGAGCCTATCTAGGCTGAAGCCTATTTTAAAGTCAGGAGGAAAGCCTTTTTTGAACAACTGGTGTCAGGACTGGGCCTAGATTTTGGGAGGCTTGTCTTCATTTTTGGTACTGATAGTCGTCGACTTACAACCACGTTCGGTTCTAACAGACCAGTCGTAAGGCGAGCTGGATGTAACCCGGACCAGTATATGTATTAAAACCTGACCATATGTACAGTACTCTATAATAAGTCCCTTAAGTCCTAGTGTTTGTTTTATATCCTTTTTATCATCACTCTTGGCACATTGTGTAGATTTTCTATAATTTTTTTTATAATTTATTTTTTTGTTTTATTATTACCGTTGCTTGCATGGCTACCAAACCTTTAACAACTTCACAAATCCTTTCTTTGTCTGTGTTATGTTATATCATCAGTGTTTGCATCTCCCAGAGTTCATTGTGTTAACTGTGAGAGGAGGAATTTCTTTTCTGTTTTAACATTTCAGCCTGTTAATAATAAACATTAACAGATAAAGGAGTTCAATGTGATTTCATTACCCCTTTGTGGCAGTTTGTACAAAATGGCACATCTTAAGTCACAACACAGAAGCTTCGGAGGTTACCATAGATCCCGGAATATAAGCCGAGAATTTCGTCCTAGATTTTTGGCTTGGAGTTTGGGGGTCGGTTTATACAACGAGCATCGTTTCAGATTCAAGATTTCCAGCACAATGCCGGTTTTGCCGATCAATACGGAAGTAAATAATGACGAAACCACAGAGCCATCTTTCAGATGAAGAAGTAACTTTGCATGCCGGTACTTTAAATTAAATAAAGAATTTATTCAAAAAAGTGTTTTAGTTGTTGATTTTATTAATACAATTTATAATAAATTATCGGGAAGTTTAAAATAAAAATTTTTCTTTTGATTTACGACCAACATCTTGCGTTACGACCCGAATGCGGTCACGTGTATCCGCTTGCGCGATTGTAAACAAACAACCGAGAGCGTTAGTAGCGTCAGTTGGAGCCCAGATACATGTGTTTGTGGATGTAATTTCGGTCATTGCAGTGATTTACCTATATATATAATTCACTAAGACCATGCAAGCAAGACACATAATTGCTAAGGAAGGAAGAGAAGGTAAAGAAAGTGATCACAATCGAAACAAAGATGGAAATTGTGTGGAAATATGAGAGTGCTGTTCGTGTGACCGATCTCGCTAATATGTACAGCATGTCGAAATCCACCATCTCGACAATTTTACAAAGAAAAGATTTGCATTCTCCTCCTCCTCCCTTCCTGCAGCCCAAAGATGTCAAATTAAATGGTGAGTACAGTATGAAATTGTTGTTTCTAGAATAGAATGCCTTTTATTGTCACTATACACATCTACAATGAGATTAAAAGCAGCTCCTTCAGTGCAGAAAAAAAGTTCTGCATAGGGCTTGTATGGTTGTTTTTTTAGCCTTAGCATAACGCCGGATCTGTGGCCCCGCTTCTGCTTTCTTTCCCTCCTCCGTCTGCGTCGTCTCCTAGACCCGACAACAATCCACGGAGAGCCCGCTGGTCTCGCTATGTTGTCTGGGATGTTGTGCATGTGATGAAAAACACTCGAAACAGATGTCTGGCTCTGGACACCGATGTCTATAAGGTTCTGAATGGTGTAGCGGATGTTCGCCGAACCGATTATGCACAAACAAGGAAAAAAAAAAAGTACAAAAACAACAAAAAAGTGCACTGAAAAGGAGAGCCCTGAGCCGCTGCGCGCCGCCATGCTCCTAGCTTAATCTAGCCTACTTCTGGTAGGCTAGGCACTTTTTATAACTTTTTGGTTAGTACATTAGAAAAATTATTGGTGTTTTGGTAAATTATGCACATTATACAACCCTTTTTTATTATGAAAAGGTTAAGTAAGTGTTGCAGTGGGAGGTTCGGAACGAATTATGGATTAGCCTTCGCGAACGAATTAAGTTCTTAAGTCAAGGGTCCACTGTATTGCGTATTTAAGTTAGTCAAATTTATAACGAGTCTCCGGAAATCCACCCGCTGATGTACCGTATTTGCGTATATAGTTTCAACACAAAGGCTTCATTTTACCAAAGTTCTCTGCAATCACTTCCTGGCTTCCATCAAAAATGCCGGCAGTCTCAAATTCTTGCCAATAAACATGATAAAAATACACTTTTAAGGAAATTTAGAAAATTTTGCTTGGAGAAGGGGGTTGGCTTTAATACCGGTCATCGGCACATACATGTAATTTAGTAGGTAGAGTAGGGGGTCGGCTAATATACCGAGTCGGCTTGTATTCCAGGATCTACGGTAACTGGATTCAAAGCCAGAGTGCAGCAGTACAGCACATGCAGTAAACAACGGTTACAATAGGATAACTTAAAGTCACATGCGGTCACATTCACTTTCTTTCATCCCTCATATGACTTGATCACCTTCATTCTTGTGTCAAGATCAATTGCATTTTTTCCTGTAATTGCAAGACAAATGTAACTGAACACAGTCAAAACACACTGCAGGTGATAAACTAAGATTAAGATGAATGAGTCACGGCATATGGAGCTGGCGTGGCGAAAACCATCTTTTGCCCATGAGATGTGGTAGCAGTTGTAAGTTTGAATGGTCATAAGATTCATTGGTAGTAAGTCGACGACTACCTGTATTGTCTGAATGCATTTCACAACAGTAATAATGTGTAATGAAAATGAAAAGCAACAACACATCACAATATTTATAATAAGTATAAATATTATATTTATTGTTTATGAAAAAATAATATTTCATAAGCAGATTATGTATTTTAGTACAAAGTGCATTACACATGCAGACCACACTGAGGTTATGAATATTGTCTGAACTTCATGGCTGCCCACATTTTTAATAATCAATTCATCTTTATTTTATTTATCACCTGTCACAGAATAGACCATAAAATGGCACTTTACAAAATAACTCGTTTCAGAGACACAAGATGGATCATGGTGTTAGTTGTTTGCATTATTTAAGGCTTGGTTTGGTATGAATTCAATGAATAAAAAAGGTTAAGGTCAGTTCCACACTGAAAATAGTTTTGTATGCAACATTTTGGTTTTTATTTTGGATAAGGTATTTAATAGACAAAATGAGTTCCTGTCTTATTTTTTATTATTTGACAAAAATTCTTGCACATTTTCTTCACTTTTCTTAATATTACATATTGAATTACAGATTCTACAAGTATATTATATTAACTCATTCTTGTCTCGTTACATTATTTCTCAACTTATTAATCCTGCCTTATTGTCAGTGTGTTGATGGTGCAAATGTTTTGATCCCTTGATGTTTTCGATACTCGCTATTGGGTTCAAGGTGGCATAGGGGTGAAGTGGCTAATGCTGCTGCCTCATGGACAGTGCCAGTCTGTGCCTGTGTGCAGTTTGCACGTTCTTTACATTTTAATGGACGTTTTCATCCACTAACTTCAGTTCCCCATCACATACCCATACCACGTTGAGTTCATTGCCAGCCCTTCACTGGCCCAGTGTGAGTGTAACCTGTCACAAACTATTATTCTTGGGTTTTGTGCACTGTTATGGGTTTTTGAGTTCAAAAAATTAATCTACAGGGAGATTCATTCGAAACAGGCCCTGAATATTCTCTTGTAACTCCCGTTAGGATGAAGCAATCTGAACCAAAAACATACACTATATACCTTGACATATGTGTAATCAATTGCATTACATGCAATGCTGGAAGTGATTTTTGTTTTCTGCCAGAAACATTTTGACGCCGCATTCCATGTTCCTGAACATATCGGCAAGTGTCTTGGGGGGAATAGCACTAATTTCACGTTTGGTGTTTCCCTTCAAATTTTCCTCAGTGCGAGGCTTGTTCCAATGGACTTTTTCTTTAAGCATACCCCAAAGGAGGAAGTCTGGTGGTGCCAGATCCAGTGACCGTGGTTGCCAAAGCCCCTCAGAAATTACCCTGCTGCCGAGGAAGGACTCAGTTTCTCCCATGCTCCTTGCTGATGTGTGACATGTTGCTCCAACTTTCTGGAAGTAACCCTCCGTTAACTCATGATCATCCAGTTGATTCTGACATTGCTTAAATGAATTGGTGACCCAATTGGTTTGCACCATGAAGATACACTGCTCAATACTGTACACCACCATTCTGATGAGAAGTCAAGTGACTAAGTAAAGGGGTACGGGCGGTATGCACCCAGAAGTTGCAAACGGAGGTTAAATGTCATGGCAGCTACCTCATCGTTCCGACACAGGGTCATCCCAACTTGTTTGAAGCTCTATATAATAAGAAGCACATTGCACATTGTTTCCTTCAGATTGCGTTTGTGCGAGAGTTATTACAGAATATTCGGGGCCTCTTTCAAATGACTCTCCCTGTATAATGTTTTCTAGTTATGACTTCATGTAATGATTTTTGTACTTCTATTTTAACCATTTCATTATCACTATATTTTCTTATGGATGCAGCTAATTGGGTTATTATTACTATGGTTATGACCTGGATGTGTGTAGCCTGTAATGTCAGAGAAGTGACAGAATATAAGGTCGCTAATCAGGATGTGTCTCTATCTGAAATTGCAGATAACACCCAAAGTTAATATTTACTTTTCTTTATGCTTTGTTAACAATCTTTTAGCTTTCCTTTTTGAGTTTTATTCATTGATTCTCATCTTTTGGTTTCAGTGCTTGTTCTGTTGAATGCCTAGCTAGGACTTTCACTTGTTCTTCGATTACATCTCTTCTCTGGATATCTCCTCTGTTGCATTGTTTTCCACTTAGCACAACAGAGGCAAAGAATGCAGTCAAGAGGCGAATGCTCCACATGGAGTGAGGTCATAAGTGGAGTCCCTCTGGGGTCTGTAATTGGAGTATTACTTTTTCTAATCTGTAATTATTTTATAGATTCTGGTATTGTTAATAAACTTATGAAACTCACACATGATACTTAAAATGTGGAGATGGAAAAACAATTTAGATATACCAGGGTAATTTCCGGAATTGGGTAAAAACAGTACTTGGAAAATGCACATTAGTGTAGAAACATGCTATATGTGGGCAAAAGAAATGCTAACAATAAATACAAAATGACAGAAACAAGAAGCAACCTGTGAAAAGGATTTAGGGGTTTAGGTTGCAACACTTCCATCCACTAAGCAAAGTGCAGAAGCAATTTAGAAAGCAAATAACATAAATAAAAAGTTATGTCGAACAAATGATTGATAATAAATCGACAGACACTATAGTCTAAGCATAACATATTCAACACCTGTATAGGAGGTCCAGATCTAATTATGCAATTTTCATTACGCTATAATTTATTAAATTTATTACAAAGAAAATCACCCGAAAAATCCCGGACCATCGATAAATGTGTGAACTGACAACATGCAGAATTGTCTTCGTGCTGAACTGGATTCGTCCCCGCATAAATCAAAGTCATCCAGATGATCTGGATCTGCATAATTAGATCTGGAGCACCCTGTATATTGTTACTGAATGTAATGCACTAGTGAAGTGACATGTGGATTAGTGTGTGCAGTACAAAAAAGACAAAGCAGCACATAAAGCTGTGCAGAGAAGAGCAACTAAGCACATCCCAGGACTTAAGGACAGACTCAGAGAACTAAACCAGTTTAGTCTCAAACAGAAGAGACTGCTAGGGGACCTAATCCCAGTCTTCAAAGACCTCAAAGACATTGATAAAGTAGATCCTGCAGAATTCATTCAGTTTAATGGTGGATCACATAGTCGAGGACACCAGTGGATATTAAAAGGAAATGCATTTAAGACTTAACATTTAAGCCAGAAAGCAATTCTTTGTTCAAAGAATTTCGGGAATCTAAACAAAATGACCAAGTCTTGTAGTTGTAGTTAAGCTGGAAATGTTGACAACCTTTAAGAAATATGTGGATGGATTTTGAGATGGCTCAGCTATTACGCCTGAACAAACAAGCCTGATGGACTCAATGGTCTCCTGTCGTTAGTCAGATTTCTTATCCAATATTTTCTACATGATCATCATGGTAAAGTCATGATGAGTTTTAATTTTTTTTTTTGTCATACTACCTCACAGGTGTATTGGGTGACATCACAAGTATAATGATAGCTCCACATTAGAACAACAATAAAAAAAATAATGCAGTTACAAAATCATCTGAAATACTGACATGATTTAAATTCAAAACAACTTTATTGTCAGGAAATCTTGCACTGTCAAAGAGTTGACAGTTGATTCAACAAATATGATTACATATCTGAGTTCAGCTCTTTCAACACTTCACACTGTGTTACTGTACATCTGCTAAAAAGATTTTGCAAAATTTGATGCACAATTTTATATTTACCTTTTATCTCCTTTATTCACTCCAGGTTAAACTGTAGACCCCATACATCAAAGCCATATAAAGGACTGTCTTTCACTTCATTAACTGCCATATTAAAATTACTGGTTGCACTTATTTTAACCCAAGGGAAGCGTTTTCTGAGCGATGTAACCTGTGGTGAATATGATTTATCTAACAATTCATCTTTCATTGAGAATTAATGCAAGACACTGAGATCTTCAATGGCAACTGTCAAAATGAAAAATTTCTCAGTGTGAAGGAGGTCAAAAACTAGAGGGTTTTTTTTTCTTCTAATATCAAATAACTTCATTGACTGGATAAAAAAGCTTATCCTGACATGGTTTTACACTCCAATGATGTGCATTCATTGACAGCTCTACTCTTAGATGAAGACATAATTGATACCATTTTAGTAGATTAAGACTATTTCATTATCTAAACATTTATAGAAATTCCTTAATTATGCATTCTTTTTAATTAAAATGTTTAAATACTTGAAAAGTTACGTATATTGAAAGGAAATGCTTATTTTTTTCTAATTTGAATAACGACTGAAATATACTAAAATAGATTACCCTTTAACTTAAAAGACATTGTCTAAACCTTACAATTAAATACCCATTTTTAAACTGGCAGGGCTTTTTTGTTACAACAAACTGAAATCCAAGCACTCATCCATCCGTCCATTACATGCCTGATTTGCAGGCAGCAGGAGCTTAATCTGGTCGTATCCAGTACTGGTAGGAGCTGACCCTGGAGCAGCGGAAGAAAATCGACACAAACACAGGAGAGGCTTAAAATATCATCACAGGATGGCAGACATCTTAGACCAGGGTACCAAGAAATGTGAGGCACTAGCTAAAGTTTAAAAAGCACCAATGGACATGTGTTTTATAAGACAAATTATGTAAAACAAATAAGGGTTGGGGCACCAAAGAAACTGTTTTTAATTGTCATTGATAAGGCTTTTAATAAAAGAATAATCGCTTCAATGTTGGACAACACCAAAGTGAATTCCTTGGAAGAATAAGGCTTTCCATTTTTGATGGTTTTTTCGACACCTATGTTTGATTTTCCTTCACGGATGCCTAGTTTGGCTTTATGATATCTTTTTTGTGTTCTGTATAATTTAAACTGATTGGTTCATTCTATTGTGTCCATGCTGTTTTTTTATGCTTAGTCTATTTTTTCTATTGTTTTATTCACACTGTATTGATTTTCTGATGGTTATATAGTTATTATTTTTATTTTTTTTTCTTGTTTCTTTTTATATATGTTACACAGATATTTTACTTTTTCTTGGCACTTGTTATATTACTATGTTTTCTTGATTGGGGCTGTTATATTTCTTACTAGACATGTTAGATTATTTAAAGGGGATAGTATATCAGCTCTTGGTAACACTTTATATTTTATATTGAGATATTTTATTTTCATACAAAATTAATTTCATTATAATTAGTTGTCTGTTGTGTTTTGTTTTGTATGATTTAATTAAATATACTGATTTGTGTTTCAAATTATTGCGTAGTTCCTTTTTTTGTTATTGTACTCTTCATAAGCAGGTTATTATTATTATTACATGTGTTTTTTACAGTTATTTTGATTTATTTTGATTCTACAACATCTAGACAGAATAATAGCTAGAGAATCTCAGTAAACTTTTGCGTTTATCTCTGCCGACCTTTATCTCAGGTATCCTCTCCAGGTAGGACCTGATTCTGTATTTATATTTGTGACTATTGTGGCTTTGAAGCAGTACTTCAGGTAGAATAAACTTTCCATATTGCCATTATATTTTATTTATATTGTTTTCCATATTTAGCTGTTACTATGGCAGTTTGAGTTTAAAAATTCAAAATTTGGATGCCAGAATATGTCGGCTTCCATCTTTTATACCTGTAGTATTGGGATGTCTATGGTGACTAATACCTGTGAAATAAGGAGCGCTGGTGACTGGATAAAGTATAATGTAAAGGTTTTCTTTGCAGATGCAGAAACTATTTAACTGTAACATCATAACTCATATGTATATTAGTTTGTATGCTTAAGGAAAATAAATACAATTGTGGAAAAAAGCCTATCATGTGTAAAATAGTCACAGAAATGCAGCTGACCACTGAACCTAGAAATATCTGCTTGTCAGCCTGACTCTTTCCATAAATCATACCCATTCTGCAAGTTGTGTTCACATTACACCTTAACTCTAAAACAATACAAAGTGCTTTAGTTACATTGATTAATGTGATGTGCCGACAGACCCAAATGAGAAATTTCAAAAGATAAAATAACACTCATAAGCATTTCAAATCCAGTATCTAGCACAAAAAAGGTCAAAGGCTTTGATCTCAGTTCCAGGAAAGTCTAAACCTGGAAAAAAACAAAAACCGTATTCTGTATACAGATTTACATTGAAGGGTTGATGGAAAATCTTTTGAGCCCATACCTTATGATTGAGAATGACACTAGAGACCCTCTGATGTGCATGTGTGACATCCTATCATTCAGAGTTTGAAGAGACTAGAATCTATGATCATTTCATTTTCAAAGTATATACCTTCATGCACTAGACACTTCATGTAACACTCTTACAACATCTTAAAGACTTGAAGCAGAACATTTTTGACAGTGTCTCCAGTATAATGGATCATCCAGGTCCACTGGTTTATCATAAAAATGTTAAGACTTTTGAAAAAGGAGAAGAGAACATTCATTCCATCATATTTGTACAGTTAGCTAACAACTGTGTTTTCATAATATCTCGCCCAGATAGTTTTAAAAAGGTGTTAAGGTTTTCCACTTGAAAATTTTCCAGGTTCCTTTGTCCTTTTATGTGAAGAACTGTTTCCTGGCTTCAATCTTAAATACACTTCCCCTACATTTCCAGCAGTATCCTTGAGCAAGTGATTCTTTTAGATCAAATGCCATGCCTCACTTTTATTTTAACCTATGTAAAATGCTTTCACCATCTGATTACTGTTGCCTTGTTCTTTGTCTCTTTTCCATATTCTTGATTTAACAAGGCCTTGGCCTTGAATTTCCCACCATCAGCCAACTACAGCACTTCTCACACTATCTACTGCATTTCTCTAGTAAAGTGTAGTCAAGATCTTTCCTTGTTTCTTGAAGCAACTATATTGCCAACAGTGCATCATGTGATATTATTATTATATATTGTCACACATGTGCACATGGGAGGCAGCTAAAGGGCTCAAAAGAAGGTAATTCCCGGTTAGATCAAGGGGTTGGCATTATTCACTAATCCTTTCTGTTATCTCCAAATGCAGAAAATTCCGCCCGACTCCCATGACACCACTTCCGGTTCCGGCCCAGAAGACGTCACTTCCAGACCAGCAGATGAGCCCACCTCCTAATGATGTCATTTCCACATCCCAAGAAGTCACAGCCTGATGACCTTATTTCCAGTTCCAGTTCCAAGATCCCTCCTCTTCCTGTTTTTCAACTCTATATCCACCATGTTTTCTAACACCTGTTTAGTTCTGTTTTGGACTCTTGTCTTTAAAGACCATTTTTCTCAACAATTGAATTTGCAGCCACTTCCAATTATACAGGAGGCTGCCCCAAACCTGTTTTGATGTGTTAAGGTTTGTTTATTTACCACAATATGTAATGAATAGTACACCCTCCAGGGTCAGTTCCTTTTGTGAATCCAGTGCTGTAGCGTTAGATTCATGGCCACCATGACCCTGTGGTTACACAAATGGATGGATGATTCACATGGCTCACAAAACTCAAAGGGCAGGCCTCCCTTTCAAACGTTATGTGTGTAATCCCTCAGACTTGCAGTCTTTGAAGGTGACTCTCTCAGCATGACTCATACTCCTTTACTCCGTCTTGTGTGTCTCACACTTGCTCTTCTTCTTTTGTCATGTCACCAAAGCCAAACTGACCAATCGGATTGCTCAGAGAGACTGGACACACAGATCTTAATATTTTATTATACAGTACATCCTTGGGGCAAAGTGAACAGTGTGACCTAGTGGCATTGGAAATGAAAGCAATCCACTCTCACCCTTGGACCCAAAACAAGTCACTGTACTTTAACAGTAAAAAAAATCTACATAAACAATTGCAATTTTTTATGATCTTGGATAAAGACAACTGAATAGTGGATTTGTAGGTTTGTACCTCTTGTCATCATAAGTGTGGGTCCTCCTAGGCAAACACTGCCATAGGTGCATCAGCTACACAAATGTGTTCAGCACCGCAATCAGCTGGGGACTGATCAGCTGTGCTGGCACCTCACTTTCGTTTTCATTTCCATTTCCAGATCACTTGCATCACAATCAGAGTCCAAGAAATCCGAGTCAGATTCTTCAATAATCGCAAAACGTTGCCCACAGAGTATTTTGCTTTATGCATTCGCTTTGGTCTCTCACCAGATGTCAATGCCATGTTAAAAGTTCTTTACTCTTCACCACTCATGCACATGCATGAAAGCAAGGTAAGATCAACAAAGCTAACTTTCTTTTTAGAAAAGAGAGTCAAACTAAAATGTAATGGCGAGTTTTGTTGCCATTTACAGCTGATTACCGCCCTCTACCTCTGAATTTCAACAAAAGTTGACATCAACATCTGCTGTGAAGGAATTAATCTAGTTTAAGATCTGACAAGGAACAGAAACAGATTATTCTTTGAATGATCACAAACCATCACAAGAATTGTCAAACTTCATCCAAGACACTGGTAATGTAGACTTAATGTATAAGTTATTATTGTATCATGCACAAGTAACACCACATCTGAAAAATTTTGTGTGCAGTTCTGGTCACCACTGTACAAGAAAGACATAGTAGCACTTGAAGCTGTGGAGAGCAACCAAGTGCATCCCAGGACGTGAGGACATGTGCTACTCTGATGAACACAGAGAATTAAACCTGTTTAGTCTCGAACTGTATGGGAACCTAATCCAGGTATCTGAAATCCTCAAAGGCATTCATAAAGTAGATCCAGCAACATTCTTTCAATTTAAGGGTGAATAATGTACTCAAGGACATCAGCAGAAATTAAGGTGTAGTGCATATAAGACTGAAGCATGGAAGCAGTTTTTCACACAAAGAGCTGTGGGACTGTGGAACAAGCTGACCAAGACAAGTAGTTAAAGCAGAAACTTTGACCACCTTTAAGAAAAATATTGATAAAATATTGGGATAGCTTAGCCATTAGGTAAACAAACAGGCTTTAATGGCCTAAATGGTCTCCTCTAATTTGTCAAATTTCTAATGTTCTAAGTGTGGGACAGTTGTCTGCTGTTCAGTTTTAATGACATAAAACTTCCAGTTTGAGAGACCAGTAAATATTGTTTATTTTCATTACCATTTTGTATATTTGTTATAAATATGATAAAAAATTAAACTAACCTTGTGAATCATTTAGTTTTTTTGGTTTTTTTTTGCCTGACTCTTGGGCAATAGTCAGTGTACCAAGAAAAAATACAACAATAGTATCAAAAGAGGACTATCAGTAGGGATGGTAAGATCAATACCACTGTAATCGATACTTCAATACTCAAACTGTACCCATTTGATATCGAGTACCATTCAAAAATATCGATAATTTTTTTTTTTCTGTATGATATGGTAGCAAGGTTCATGCAAAAGGTGTAGAATGTATTAACACATTTTCCGCACTCACGTAATAATATGAGCAGACACGCTGTGACGCAACAGCACCATAAACCCCCGCCCCATGCTCAAGCACTGACTGTACACCAATGGCAGACTGAGAGCTTAGTTGTATGGTGCTACTTTTTACAGATGGAAAACAATACAGCCGGCCGATGCAATATTTGTGAGAAGAATCAGCAGTATAGTGGCAAAACAATCAACCCATTTAAACAGTTAAAAAGCACACATGCTGCTCAACAGAAAGACGTTTGTAAAACATCAAAGCGATGCAAATCTGAAGGCCGATGATTTAGCTGCAATCAGTGCCCAGATAAGGGAGGTTGCAGGAGAGTTTTCAAAGATGCACAAGACGTTATTCAGGTAACTCTGCCACATAAACATAAATAAGAATGTTAAATAGTCTTAACACTATCCAAATACTTAATAGCTAAGCCTAATTTGAAGATGAAAACTTTCCCTGAAAGTAGTTTTTCTTTCTGAAAAATAAGTGCCTGAGTAAATGTTAATAAATATATTATTATTATTTTGCAAGTGTAGTGGATTTAAAAGTACTTTAATTGCATTAGTAATGCATCTAGTGTAATCTATATATATAAAAGCCAAATACCACTGGCTCACTCATCACAAAATCTCCTGAACTATGAGGACTTGAAATTTGGAATGTAGGTTACCCTTGGCTCATAGGTGTTCGCTAAGAAACGGTTTTAAAAATTTCATGGTCCAAGAGCAACAGTTCTTATAGTTTTTTAAATCCGTTTTGTATGTCTGTCCACTTTTCACAAGAGAACTACTTAATGGATTTAGATCGGGTTTTTTTCTAGAATTTGCTTGAACATTCCATTGATTTTGTGACTTTCTCATTGCGCTAAGTATCATAGTTCGCTTGCAGTACCGATTTATTAGCGCAAACCCGAGAGAGACTCATCAGGCTGCGGGGAGGGAGGCGGGGCCCTCCTCACTCACATGTCTGCCTTGGGGCGTAACCTTAACTCCGCTTAGTTAGCGAACAAGAGAACTACTTAAAGGATTTAGATCTTTTTTTTTTCTATAATTTGCTTGAAAATTCTGGTTGATTTTGCGACTTCTCTCAATTCACTAAAAATCATAGTTTGCTTGCAGGAGTGATATATTTCCGCTAATCCGAGACAGAAGCTGCGGGCTGAGGGGAGGGAGAAGAATGACGTCAGGAGTAGAGAGCTGGGTGGGGCCCTCCTCACTGTCCTGCTTCACTAATATGCGTGGGGTGGCTAGTAAAATATATAATCTTGCTGCTTAATTTTGTATTGTTAAAATTGCATCGTGCTCCTGTTTCCTTCCATAGCTCAAAGATATGCAAGTTAAGTGGTTTAAAGATGTTAAGTTGGCCCCTGTTGTGTGTGTGTGCGTGTGTTCACTGTGTGATGGGCTCTCGCCCTGTCCAGGGATTGTTGCTGAAAATGTCAGCAAATTCAAATTTGAAACTTAACTAAATGTAAAACTAATATGACAAATCTTTCCTGATAAAACAAAAGGGCAGAATATAATAGAAAATGCAAATGTGGGAATATTATTTTTTTGTAAATTTTAGTGTTCTAAGGGGATCAGTTTAAGTACATTCATGAAGTGATTGCCTGTTTTACATGTATTAAACAAACAAGCAAATCTTTATGAAAACAAAAAAGTTAATATTATCTTTATTACATTTGTATGTTCATGCTTTGCTACCCATATCCTTCCTGCGTGGAGTTTGCATGTTGTCCCTGTGGCTGTGTAAGTTGTCTCCCACAATCCATAGATGCACACGTTAGGTGAACTGGCAAAGCTAACTTGGCTGTAGTGTGTGTTTGGTGTATTTGCAATGTAATGGATGGGTGCTCTGTCCAGAGTTTGCTCCTGCCTTGTACCTTATGGCAGCTGGGATAGGCTCCGGCACCCTCCCATAGCCCTGGTCTGGAGTGAGCAGGTTAGAAAATGATATGCCATGTTCATTCTATTAATATATATTTTGTAATAAATTTGTTATGGTGACCTTTATACTGTGTTGTGACATTAGTTAATTTAAATAGAGACTGACCCATTAATATTAGCCATTATAAACGCTATCATAATTTGAAAACAAATTCCTATGTTTAAAAAAAAAATGCTCAGTATCTGTATCGGATATCTGACACATAAAATACTTGTATCTTTATCGATTTCAAATACAGTGGTATCTCCCATTGCTAACTATCAGAACGCACATATTCTGCTTTGTTAAGTGTAGTGTGTGGCATCCCACAAGTGAACCAAAGGTTAATTTATGACAGCAACGGACACAGACACTGGACTTTGGGTAATTGATCCAATTCACCCTAATTCCTCTTGATTCATGCCCATGACGGGATCAAGATATGGGAAAGACCCCATGAATCCATAGACCTGACCTGTCCTGTCAGGTACCAACAATACAATTTTTGTTGTACATGTTGGCTGTTTTGATATGATTTCATTGTTTTAGAACAACAGAATATTTGTGCATCGTTGCTATGAGGTTTTCCGCTTCATGGAAGCAGAGTTCCCACTGGCCATTGGGTTTTTTTTAGTGCTATGATATGATGCTTCAATCTTCCAAATGCCTCCCCAAGTGACCAGGTTTTAATTTAATTGAGCGTCGTTGAGATGTTAGAGCTATTTGGAGTTGAAATTTGTCACCAGTAAATTTGCTACAACTATGTAACATATCAGGGGTAACAAAGCGCGGCGTCTTGCTTGTGACAGTTTTACCCTATGTCTCGATTACTTCAAGTGTTCCATGACAACATCGCAGTTAGAAAGGAGTACTCGATATGCAGCAGTAAATACACCAATGAATCTGAGTGAAAATTTATAAATTATTCCCTTTATGCTCAAAAATGTTGAAATTACTAAAATGAGTGCTGCTTTGAAAAATTACATTTATCACTGTAAAAACAGGAAAGAAAAGCTAAACATACATCATTGCAGACAAAAACATTTTGTCTTTTTTCAAGGTCTCATGGTATCCAGTTTGTACAAAGCGAGAATTTGATTTATTTATCCAACTAATTTTGATGTGTGGCATTTCGATCTTCTACAGTATATTTTCATGACAAGTCTGATATTTTTTTCAGTTTTTGTATTTAAACTAAAACAGTTGCAGAGTCTTTTAGAACTGCAATAAAAATAAACTGAAATGTCTTTTAAGATTGTTCATTGGTTAGATTTTTTTTTCTCATGCATGCAATGGTCATAAATCTGCTTCAGTTAGAGTGAAAGAGTAACTTTAAATTAAATTCAGAACCTAAGAAATTACAAATATTGGCACATATGGTGCTCTGAAGGGCAGTGGTTAAGTGAAGAATGCAGTGGTAAAGAAGGGGAGAACGAAGGATGAGCATTTTTTGAATCTGCTTACCCAGCTGTCAACTGGAAATACCCACAGTTGGTTGAGACATATCTTGGTACATTTTTGTTTAACTAATGAGGCTGATTTCTCCTATATTGTGTTTTGTTCCTGATATTTGATATTTGTGAATGTTAACTATATGCATTTTTCTGTTGCTGCAATATATTTGTAAATTGCTGTTGGCACTCTGAGTCTAAAGAGTGCTACAGTGTAGCAGATTAGCTAAACATGTCAGTCAGTCAGTCATTATACAACCCGCTATATCCTAACACAGGGTCACGGGGGTCTGCTGGAGCCAATCCCAGCCAACTCAGGGGGCATGATAGGAACAAATCCTGGGCAGGGCGCCAACCCACCTCAGTAGCTAAATATGTGACTGAGCAAAATGAACGCATGTTCAAAGTAGGAACCAAATAACCTGACTCAGAACAAAACTAACTAGCTCTCTGTTGTTTGTAGGAAAGCGGTGGGTTTCTGAGAAAATCTAAATGGACAAAAGAAGAGCTGATATACTGCAGGGTGACAGTGACTGGCTAGTGATGCATTGTTATTATGCACTGTATATACTACACATGATGGTAGTGCCTAGCAGCATGAATCTGAGTGACGTTTGAAAATAAGAGAAGAAATGTCAATTATTAGTGTGAGTTTTTATTTTGTGCCATTCACAAAGCACAAAAATGGGGAGATGACCTTAAAAAAACATACAAAATGCAAGACTGGCCCTTATTTTTGGTATGAGTCTATTTGAAAGGCCTCGCCCCCACCCCCTGGCTAGCCCCAAATTCAAAGGGCAGGCTTTTTAAACTTCAATAAATGTTGTAATGTCTCCAACTACTGCAAAGGGGAGCGGAACAAAACATTAAAAGACGCTGGCCAAGTGAAAACAAACACTACTCCTTGAATAGTTAACAGTTTGTTAAAGAAAAAGGGAACAACAAAGGACAAGGCAGAAATAGCACAAAAATAATTTTTCCCCAAAAAGCAAAACCAAAACCTAAGAAATTTAAATAGTGCATAAACAGAAGACAGTATGTTATAATAGAATACAGGGCTCAACAGCTAGGAAATCCAAAAATCAAAATCATAAACCAAACACACAGGAATCCAACCAAATTAATCCCAAAGTTATGAGAACAGCAGCTACTCTTTCTGTGACTGATTTTGTTCATTTTTTCTAGTGTCTCCTTGTAGAGTAGAACCTCAGTTCACGACCATAATTCGTTCCAAAACTCTGGTCGTAAACTGATTTGGTCGTGAAACGAAGCGATTTCCCCCATAGGATTGTATGTAAATACAATTACAGTAATCCCTCCTCGATCGCGGGGGTTGCGTTCCAGACCCCCCCGCGATAGGTGAAAATCCGCGAAGTAGAAACCATATGTTTGTATGGTTATTTTTATATATTTTAAGCCCTTATAAACTCTCCCACACTGTTTATAAATATTCCCCGTAGAGTTATACAGCATAATCCCTTTGTATTCTCTTAGATATTAGGTAA
>JANRMT010062835.1:74441141-74514140 GCA_026402145.1 Polypterus bichir lapradei
CTATCTATCTATCTATCTATCTATCTATCTATCTATCTATCTATCTATCGGTCACTTTATTAGATAGACTTACAGTCTGCTCGTTCTAATAGCAAGTCCTATGTCTACTACTAAATTTACATAATGCAGTCATAATCAAGACATTTAGTTGCTGTTTTACCAAGCATGTGATCCAAGCGACATTGGCTGTAGTATGATTGTTGGTGCCAGACACTGTGATTCCCAACATCTCAGAAACAGCTGTCCCTCCCTTTCAAAGATCCAAGAGTACAGTTGGAAAAGGATCTCTTACTCAACATCTCAGAAAAGGAGTTGAAGGTAGCAATGCACAGAATTCACTCGAGATCCATATGCGCAAAACATAGAATTATTCAACTCAAATTTATATATCAAGCACATCTCAATCGTTTAAAATTGTCCAAAATGTTTCCAGGGCAAGATCCAACCTGCGAACGCTGCAATTAAGTTCTGGCCTCACTGGGTCACATGTTTTGGGCCTGCACCAAATTAATATCATTTTGGACCAAAGTCTTTAAATGCCTTTCATACAGGTTGGATGTCACAATCCCTCCTAACCCAATTAACAGCTGCTTTTAGGGTACTTCCAGATGGGCTTAAGGTGGAGAAGGACAAACAAACTGCAATTGCCTTTACTACGCTATTGGTACGTAGACTTATCTTGGTCAACTGGGAGAATCCTAACTCTCCTATTCTAAGTAAGTGGGTAACTGGTGTTATATACTATTTGAAACTGGAAAAAATCTAATTCGCACTTAGAGTATTTATACAAAACTTTTCCAAAACCTGGCAGGATCTAATCAATAACATTTTAGAATAAGCATTTAAATTGAGGAAGCAGGTTTCCTCCCCTCTTTTACTCCATTTATCTTTATTCATTTATTAATTTATCTATTTACTTGTTTTTACTAGCCTTTAATGACCTCTTTGGCGCAACCATCGGCAGTGTGTCTGTTTTTGGAGAGAGTGTCGACCTTGTCGAGAGGTTTACTTACTTTGGCAGTGACATTCATGTCTCTGGTGACATGGAGGCCGCTGGAAAGGAGTGTGTGGCGCTCCCAATACCAATGCAAAAGGACAAAGGTCTAAGTCTTTAGAGTCCTGGTGCTTCCTGTCTTGCTATATGGTTGCGAGACATGGACACTATCCAGTGACCTGAGACGAAGACTTGACTTCTTCGGTACTGTGTCTCTTTGGAGAATCCTTGGGTACCATTGGTTTGACTTTGTGTCAAACGAGTGGTTGCTCATGGAGTCCCGAATGAGGCACATTACCTGCATTGTGAGGGAGCGTCAGTTACGGCACTACGGCCATGTGGCGCTTTTCCCTGAGGGTGATCCAGCTCATAGGATCCTCATTTTTGGGGACCGGAGTGGCTGGACCAGGCCAAGGGGTCGCCCATGTAACACCTGGCTGTGGCAGATAGAGGGTCATTTCCGGAGGGCGGGACTGGACCGCGTGTCTCCCTGGGGGGTTGCCAACCGGGATCCCAAGTTGTTTTGTTTTGTGGTCGGTGTGGCAACACACTGTACCAGAGCATGCTCCCCAACTTGACTTGAAAGTTTTACTTTGCTGGCTTAGCTCTCTTTCTCAGGGGTGGGGGTTGATTTGTTTCAAACCTTTTTTTTGGTAAAACTTGAGTTATTTGTATGAAATGCTATTTGATTTTAATAAAATCAATTAAATAATAAAAAAAAGAAACAGATGTCCTCTTGGTATTTTTGTTAACTACATAGTCTACAGAGATTGGTGTGATTAACAAAAACAACGACCAAACAGAAGTTCTATGAATGAAAACACCTTATTAATAAGATATGTTAGAGGACAATGTTCAGGTTCATTTAAACCAACAGAAAGGACACAAAAACTCAAACAACAGCTCTTTACCACAGTGGTGAGCAGGAGAGCATTTGTGAAAGCACAACATGTTAAAACAGATGGATTAGAGCAGCAAAAGAACACACTAAGTTCCACTAGTGGGCATGTGATCACCAAAACAAAATGACTGAAGATTGTAAAAATGTTTCTTGGTCTGTCTTATTTTCTGTTTTGGCCGTCAAATAGTAGGGCCAGACTTTGACTTAACAGTATGAATCTGTGGGTCCATCTGGCCTTGTTTCAATGGTACATGCTGGAGATGGTGGTGGTGCTGTAATGGTATGGGAATGCATTTTTAGCACTGATTAGGTCTCTTAATGCCAGGTGAGTGTTGTTCAAAAGCCATGGCAAACTTATGGATTGTGGCTGACTGTAACAGAGAATAATATGTGGCATATAGGTTGATATTTTTTTATTAATGTGTAACAATATAAATACTTAAACAATTGTCTAATATCTAATTTTAAAAGTGCAAGGAAGCTCAATAAACCCAGAGGGTTTCATTGATAAGAATTACATCTTGCCTGAAGAAGGGGCCTGAGTTGCCTTGAAAGCTTGCATATTGTAATCTTTTTAGTTAGCCAATAAAAGGTGTCATTTTGCTTGACTTCTAACTACATTGATTAGAATGATTACAAGAGTACCATCTGGACAACTTTACGTTTTGTCTTTCTTTCTTGTTTGTTTGAAACTACATTTGTTCATTTCTTTGAAATCAGATAAAATGCTGAGAAAGCTAGATGGGAGAGTTGTGCCCAAGCTGCTTCATTTGGAGAGTCAGGGTCTACAGATCAAAAATAAAATGATGCTTGCAAAGGTAGGTATGCTCCTTCTCTCTGCCACTTATCATTCTGAGAAGATCATCTTACTTGGTGGCCATATTCAAGTGGGCCTTGCTGCCTGGCCCTATGTAGATGATGAACTGGCTATGAAGACATTTGAGTTAACTACAAGATTATGTGCCTTCTGAAACAATATAACATCTGCCACTATCAGGTTGTATGGTTTGCAAAGCCACATTCTGATTGCTTTTTGTTTATTTCACTAGTTAGAATAATTGAGGAGTAAAACATATTATGGTACTAGTTAGAATATTTGAAGATTAAATTTGTAAGATTTTCGCATCCCTGTTCTGGTACTCTATCTAATTGCCCGAGGTCAGGATATAAAAGGTGGTGTAACATATGGGGGTTGTAGTATGGGATTTGAGACATTCTGTTAATTTCGGTGTAATAAAGAGTATAAAGGGGAGAATAGAGTCTCCCTAGGACCCTACAAAAGCAAAACACTGACCATGTGCATTCTACTGGCCTTTTTTCAAACTAATGCTTCTTGCATAATATACCACATAGTAATATAACTTTGTTTTATTTCAGAGACCTGCACACTCCACAGATCTCAGTCCATCTTTGAAAGGATGTGAAATGGGAGATTACTGCATGAAAAATCTGCAGAAACCGTGTGATTCTACTGTGTCATGGACCAGAAGCCCTATGTAATATATGTAGTGTATTTGTGTATTCATGTCCCAAACAATTCAGGCTGTCCTGGAGGAAACACAGACTGCTGACCAGTACTTTATTGGTGTAACTAATAAAGTGGCCAAGGAGTATATGTGGGAAAAAATAGTTTTGAAGCACTAACTATATTTTACCTTTTCTCAAGCTTAGGGTCCATCACTAACAAGCTTAAATTTTGTTTTCTTAACATTGTTTAAGAATATGGTATGTTTAATTATAATAATAATTAGTTTTTTTTTTAATTGTCACTATTTTGAAAGTTTAAAAAAATAGATTCCCAATTACATTTTTAACAGGCAGTGACAAGCAGGAGATGTCAAACATGGGTCTGATGAAAGGAGAAGCAGGGCAAAAAAAAACTCTGATTCATTCATTTCTGAATAAACATCAAAATAATAGTTACAAGACATAAGGGCCACAGAACTATATGTACAAACAGAGCTGCCAAGTATCTATTTTCTGCAGAAGTTGTTAATAGCCTGAAAATTCCTCTAGAAGTAGGAGACAGAATTACTGCGTCTTTCAATCAATTACAGCCACCAGCTTTTCAGATATTTTCTGCAGTACAAACACAAGAGTGTTAGAAGTACAGTGACAACAAGAGGGTGTCTCCAGCTGGTTAAGTGACAAATATTCATCACAATAGCTTGGCAGATTTTCAATGATGCTTCAGTAAGACACTGTGTCAACAAGGCATCTCTCCTCAGTGTAATGCTGAGCTCTCTGACAAAACATTTTTCTGCCAGCCTGAAAGCTACTTGTGAGGTGTTGCTCTCCCTGCACACATTAAAAACACACAGCAAAATTCATAAATGCATTTAAATATATGGCAAAATATAATTGAAATTTCAATTTAAACTACAGTTATCTATGCTTTTTTAGAATAAAATAATTATCCAAAACATACAATGATTAATTTAGAAAAAGACTTTATCCTTATGCACCTGTAAACTCAAAAAAAGGACAAACTTTCAGCAATCCATCCTAGTCAGAATAGCACATTTGAGAGTTTGTCCAAGTGATGTCTGGTGCAGGGTAAGTGTTAACCCTGGATGGGACACCAGGTATTCACAATCAAGCACATACCCAGACTTTATCATACATAACGGGCATATTTACAGCCACCAATTTATTTATAACACCCGTATCTTGGGGATGTGAGAGAAAAACTAGAATATCCAGAGAAAAGCCACCTATATGTGGGGAGAACGTACAGATTCTACCAGAGACAGTGACTAGGACCAGTGGACATGAAATTCTCTCTATAAAATGCACAATTTGCCAGGGGAGTAGAACTGAATTTATGTGAAATAACTACAACAGTAGTTGAAAAAGCCTTCTGTCAATATTATCTCCTGCTACATGTGAAAACCATACCATGAATTTACTAATGAGAAGTTCAGCAAAATAGCACCTTTTATTGGCTAACTAAAAAGATTACAATATGCAAGCTTTCGAGGCAACTCAGGCCCCTTCTTTAGGCAAGATGTGATCAATTGCCTGAAGAAGGGGCCCGAGTTGCCTCAAAAGCTTGCATATTGTAATCTTTTAGTTAGTTAATAAAAGGTGTAATTTTGCTTGACTTCTCATTACATCCATAATGGCTAACATGGTACAAAACCCTAGTACTACATGAATTTACTAACAAATTTCAAGTGTGAAGGAAATTTGTTGGAAAGTGGGTTGCAACTTGATGAAAAAGTTGGACATGATATCCCAAGAAACTCCTACAAAACTTTATTATGAAACTTACAGCATTTCCCTTCTGTCAAATTCAAAATACTCTCCTTATGATGCAATATAATTGTTCCGATGGTTCTCCCATTCTCAGAAACATTTCCTATCCTCATCTTTTTATTACCATTTCTACTGCCTCCCATAATTTTTTTACTGGATTTCTAACACAGTACCCTTCACTCTCAATTTTAATTTCGGAACAAAAAAAGTCACAGGGAGGAAGATTTGGAAAATACAGAGGATGTGAAGCAATGACCCCATTGTTTTTGCTCCAAAACACTTTGACTGATAACATGGTGTGTACAAGTGCTCTGTCATCCAGTGTGCAAAATCCAGTGTTGGCAGCTCTACTTCTCTAGATGTTTTTTTTCCTGATGCTTTCCCATAGATGTCTGCGCAGTTCAATGTAAGATGTAAGAGAATTACATCTCAGTGAGAGTATTATAAAGATGACTAAAAGGGTAATTACTGTAAGTTTTATAATTAAATTGTTTAACAATCCCTGGAATTTTTGGACACCTAACCTCATCCTCTTTAATAAAACCCCTGTGTGCTTCCAGGTGTCCGTGTGTGTGTGTCTTCTGGTGAAGTGCGCGGGGCCACACGGCACGTGTTCAGTCTCTTCCTGTGCATTCCTTGTGTGTGCAGAGAGAGAGAGACACACACACACACACAGGCACGTGCGAGACAGACACACACACACAGGCGTTAGCGAGACAGACACACACACAAAGGCACGTGCGAGACAGACACACAGACACACACACATACATACATACACAGGCACGTGCGTGATAGACAGACACACACTCGAGACAGACAAAAACACACATACACAGGTGAGATAGACAGACAGACAGACAGACACACACACACACACATACAGGTGAGAGAGAAACACACACACAGAAACAGAGGCACGCGCTTAAGAGAGACAAGAATTAACTTAATGTGCTATATCCTGTTCCCTCTAAAATGAATTATTACAATGAAACAATGAATGGTTGGTGATTGGAGAGTGTAAAATAAAAAAAATGATTTTAGTGCAAGTCATACAAACAGCATACAGAACAGTGAAAGTAACAACTGAATCCTCTTTAATAAAACCCCTGTGTGCATCCAGGTGTCCGTGTCTGTGTGTCTTCTGGTGAAGTGCGCATGCGCATGGCACGTGTTCAGTCTCTTCCTGTGCATTCCCTATGTGTGCAGAGAGAGAGACACACACAGGTGCGTGTGCGCAAGAGACAGACAGACACACAGGCGCGTGCGAGACAGACACACACAAACACAGGCGCTAGCGAGACAGACACACACACACACAGGCGTGCGCGACAGACACACACACACACAGGCACGCGTGAGACAGACAGACACACACACACACGAGACACACACGCAGGCGCGTGCGCGACAGACACACACACACGAGACAGACACACACACACACACAGGCGCGCACGAGACAGACAGAGCCACACACACACAGGTGCGAGAGAGAGACAGACAGACACACACACACAGACACAGAGGCGCGCACTTAAGAGAGACACACACACACACAGAGGCGCGCGCGTGCATTGTTGCAATGTTACTTTTCTTGGTTGTTTATTAAATTATGGATTTTTCAAATGTTCATTTTTTTCCCTGTGCTTAAAACACATTAAAAAAAAGTGTTTTTAGCGAGCGGGTCATAAGGCTATAGCGCGAACTCTTGCAGTGTTAGTTTTCTCTGTTTTTCAAGGTTTTCTTAGTGTTATTCAATGTTTTTACATTTAGTTTACTATTACGCTGTGCATTCAATGGTATAATTAACTATATTTGTGCTTAAAAACGTAAAAAAATATATATTTACATACAGTTCATACGGTCTGGAACGGATTAATTGTATTTACATACAATCCTATGGGGGAAATTACTTTGGTTCACGACCAAATCGGGTTACAACCAGAGTTTTGGAACGAATTATGGTCGTAAACCGAGGTCCCACTGTATTACTGTCTGACAAAATTACAGGCATTTTACAGAAATACAAACCAGTATTACTGAGAGAGAAAATAAGAGGCACACAATACAGGGACGCATATTATAGCCACATACAAATTCCCTTGCCATTTAATATACAGTAGACTGTTCCTACTAATGTTTATGCACTACTGTTCTAGCGCCCGTTATTGTAACGGGCTTAATGTCTAGTTGGATATATTTCTGTAGGAGAACATAAAATTATCCTTTACATTTTTTATTGAATTTTGCTGAGCTTAAAGATCACATTACAATAAGTAAAAAATATCTAATTGAAAAATACAATCAGTACAATATTCCAGGAAAATAACATTAATTAAACATGTAACACTCTTACCCAGTTTAGAGAAATATGTGAACCAAAACAGATGTTATAATTCATCGTGTACACAAAACAGCAAAAGAAAAACAGGATAGAGAATGATTTTTAAATAATAGAAGACATTGGTTCCTCATTGTATTATAGAGTGTGATTTAGGATTTTCCAGTTGATGTGTAATGCTAAATCCAATACTGTATAACAAATAATCAAATACATTTCTGCAAAATGATTTTAGTGTGGGACAATTACCAACGTGATATAGTGAGGCTGGTCTTTAAAGACTTTATTTACAGTTTGGATGATACTCAGAATTTAAATAATTTTAATCTTGACAGATATGTATGTAATGTTCAGTTTTAAATTGAATTACATCAGGTTTTATGCATTTAGGATGAGTATTATACTCTAAATTCCATACTCTGAATTCCATTTCTTTGTCTCAAGTATTAACTGAGTGGTCTCTTTTCCTACATCCAGGATTGCACACTGTAAAATTAGTAGATAAAGTCTGTGAAATTAGGGAGGTTGGGCAGTTTTTTATGATAAAGTTAGTACCTTTTACATAAAAAAATGTATAGATTTAGGTGACCCCATGCTTTTATTTTAGAGAATATATTCCTAGAGTCTTTACTGTCAGGTTGAGAATGTTGAGCATGATGGTCAGTTTACTTCAAAAACTATGGCAAATGGAAGGCAATGGCTTTTTCTGTCTCTTCTTCTTCTTCCACAACCTTTAGCTATCCACATCATCACATCATCTGTTTTTGACTTGGCTTCTGTTTTGGCTCTTTACATGGTTGTTGTTTTGAAGATGTATTGTAGTAAGTTCTCTGCAGTAAGTAGCCCCAGAGTAAAGTGCAGGACATTTCAGATATTTGAACAATAACATAATTGTGTTACTTGTATAACAAAGACAGTCACGTCCCACTCCACATCAATGGCTCCCCGGTCCAGACAAGTTAGCTGCTTCAGGTTCCTGGATGTCCTGATCACCGACTGCCTTTTGTGGTCATTCACCACCACTTGCATATTCAAAAAGGCTCTTTTCCTGAAGAGGCTAACGAGCTTTTAGGTAGGAACCAAAGCAGTAGTGAAGTTTTATTGCTTTCACTTTTGGACCCATCATTACACTACTCTGTGGTTCTGTTAATAGACTGAAATGTCAGTCATGTATACTGGCATAGGCCTTCCCAGAGAAGGGTGATCTCTGTGATACATCTGTGATTGTAACACAACCTTTTGCTACTGTTTTTTTAAGAATGGGGAACATAACCCATTTTGCCATCCATCTTCCAAGAAATTTTGAAAAGGCACCTCCACGATAACATGTATTATTAGCAAGTTTGTTATATACTGTATATCATCAGTCCCAAGCTACACAAATGTTGCTGGCAAGTACCACTTCTGAGGTAAACATGTCTACCAGGTATAGAAGTTCTTCAAAGTGCTTCTTCCTGTTCTCAAAGATATCACCAGTTCTTGTCAGCTTCTCCCCATCATTGCTTAGAACAGTCTGAGTGATGTCCCAAAGGTTTATCAGAACCATTTCATCTAACGGTCATTGTCCATGACATTACCAAAGTCCTCCCACACATTGGCCTTTACTTTGACCACCACTACATCTCCTGCTTTCCTCATAAGTCAGAACCTCTCAGTCAAACCTTAAAGGCCTTCCAGTTAACATGGAGAGAAAGGCCTCTTTCCTGAGTGTGACAATTTCCTGTTCTGCTGACGTTCATTAACAGATTCCAGGTCTACCGGTATTCTTTTTGCCACAGATCTTTGCGGTTGCCTGTGTATCTCAAAAACCTGCTTGCTTTCTTTATTTCATTTATGAACTTCCTAAAAATTACTGGTGGTTTGTACAAATATATAGATGATATTTAGTGGGTTTTTTTTCCATGCGTTAAAGTTTTTTTTGTAGTAGTGACTTCAAATACTTTTACCGCCCAGGGGCCACATGCATTGCTTTTCTTTGTCTTCAGTTACAGGTGGATGCTAATGGTGACACCTCTCCAGTCTTCTTTTTAACTTTATTTTAAACTACCTGCATTACCATTCAAAATACATTCTAAAATATTTCTTGCCCAATGTGTACCTTCAGTGTTCCACATGCGCCTTTTCCTTGGTATACTTATGTGTCTCAACCTCTCTGGCCCAGCGCTCCCTCTCTCAATCATATTCCCTTAAAGCCTGCTTCTCTGCTCCCCAGGTGCCTCGCTTGCCTACTTTCCACTTTTTGACAGGCCCACATTACCCTCTGTTAAAACAACATTCATATTCTATATATTCTCAATGTGCCTCAACGTCTCTTGCGTGGCACTTTCCTTGTTGATCACATCACCAAAGCCAAACTGATCAATCATATTGCAATAGTAGATAATATGCTTTTATGTGTATGCCTTTAAAATAATATAATGTTTGTATAATTATTTTATTCAGTCTAAACATATAAATATTGCACTATTTGTATTTTAACTATTAGTTTGGGAAGGAGGTGCGCTTGTTTAAAATTGTTCTGCCAAAATGTACTGGTGTAATTTACCAGGGTACACCAGGGTGTTACTGTCATATCCTTTGTAAATTTGTGTATAATATTGTGTTACAATTACTAAAATACATATATGATATTTAATAGAATTATGCTGTATTTTGATAAGACATTAAGAGATGTTTGTGTTGGTGTGATATCCATGTTTTTTGTTTAATTTCTTGCAAGGACTAAAATGGTAGGTCTCTACATGGTATGCTATGTGTCACTGCTCTCACCAGTACCACACAACATCAAGGGTGAATGTAAACATATGATGCGTGTGGAGTGAAATTGCAAAGGATGTTACACACTAAGCCTAGCCGAGTAATGTTTTCAAGTTTTGCTCAGCTTACTGGCAAGGGCTGCTGGTAAAGACAACCCCCTGAATTTATGTCCCAGCATTGCCATCTATGGAGGCTGGGGGCTGCATGGGGAAACTCTGGAGTAGGAGAGAGGCCATCTTTAATGTAGTAGTCTAGTTCTGCACTTGTGCTAGATAGCAAATTCTTTTGTGATTTATGTTCATTTTAAATTATTAACTGATTTCATTGAGCTTTGTTAATTTAAAAAATCTATTAGAGTCAGTTTTCTACAAGTTCTATATTTTTTGCATCTTTTTTTCTGGGCCATTTTGGTTTTATTTATTGCATCATTTTGAACATTCATTGTTATGGTGTTCATATACAACAGCTCTCAGCTCAAGGCACTTCCTGGTTGTCTGAGTTTGTGGATAGACCTAAATACATTTTTGTTATTGTTCATTATTAGTGCTTCAGACCCTTTCTTTTCAGGCTTCAAGTTTTGATTTTTGGTTTAGCATTTAACATAGACAAAAGATGAGGTAGTTTCTCAGTAATGACCTTTCAGCTTGTATTTCATTGTATCTTCTCCCAATTACCGCCATTTCTCTAAACATTTGTCCCTTATCCTTCTACAAACATAATAGAGTTCAACTTTATCAAGTGGATTTTTTTTTTAACTTATTGCATGAGATCAGGTCCTTTGCCATTCTGCCTCAAACATTTGTGACAAATCAACATAAAATATAGCATTATTCGTAATGCTGTGTAAAATGTTTTATTTTGCAGTTGACAGATATCTAACAGAGTAAATCCCGTATGCACGTACAGTATTTATTTTATTTGAAGCACTATCTGCAGCATTTAGGTAAGAGATAAACAACCGTCATAGGATTTGATAGAAAAAAAGGACAGCAGTAAAAAATAATCATGAAAGCAAACTTATATATTAAAATTTAAACTGTGTTTTTGATATAGATGTGAGCAACATGGGAGCACCACAGTTCTATCTCCTTTTCTCTTCACTCTGTACACTTCAGACTATAAATATAACATCAGGTCATGTCACATACAGAAGTTCTCAGATGATTCTGCACCGGTGGTGTGTATAGATAGTGGGGAAAGGACAAAAGTATAGGAGTCAGATGGAGAGGTTTGTTTCTTGGTGCATCTTAACATCTGTAAAACCAAGGAACTGGTTGTTGACTTTTGCCACACCAAAGAGCCTCTATGTGTGGTCACTAGTCAAGAACTGAATGTAGAGGTGGTCCACTTCTACAAGTACTTGGGCACCCACATTAATGACAGCTTGGACTGGTCTTAGAGCACAGAGGAACTGTATGAGAAAGGACAAAGCAAGCTTGTTTTTCTTAGGAGACTGTATTCCTTTAACGTAGGAAGTGACATCCTTCACTTTTTCTACAACTCTGTAATAACAGGTGCAATTTTATACACTGTAGTGTGCTGGGCTGGTAATAGAGGCCCACCGAATCATCAAGCTAATTAAAAGGACAGGTTCAGTTATGGGTGGCACGGTGGCGCAGTGGTAGCGCTGCTGCCTCACAGTTAGGAGACGCGGGTTCGTTTCCCGGGTCCTCCCTGCATGGAGTTTGCATGTTCTCCCCGTGTCTGTGTGGGTTTCCTCCGGACGCTCCGGTTTCCTCCCACAGTCCAAAAGACATATAGGTTAGGTGGATTGGTGATTCTATATTGGCCCCAGTGTGTGTTTGTGTGTGTCCTGCGGTGTGTTGGCACCCTGCCTGGGATTAGTTCCTGCCTTGTGCCCTGTGTTGGCTGGGATTGGCTCCAGCAGACCTCCGTGACCCTGTGTTCGGATTCAGCGGGTTGGATAATGGATGGATGGATGGGTTCAGTTATAAGACATACTGTGGATCCCCTGGAGATAGAAGCAAAGAACAGAAAAGAAAACTGATTGCCATTATAAAACAATACTACACATCCCCTCTCTGACACACTAACACTGAGGACTTTCAGCCAACGAATTATTTAGCAGAAGTGTGTCAAGAAACCCAACTGGAGCTCCTTTATACCAACAGCAATACATCTACATTATGCCTCGCTTTGACTGTGACAACTTTATAGTCATTCCAGTGTGTGCTCAGACCAATGTGTGTGTACATTTATTTATTTACTTACTTATCTATCTATGTATGTATTTATATATTTAAATATCTACCTATCTATCTATCTATCTATCTATCTAAATAAATAAATAAATTATGACTTAAAATGCACAGGGAGTTTAAACAGAAGTGAGTTTAATATAGAATTTGGTGCAAAGTACTATTGGCAGCACACTGTTCAATGACGGTAGGTGAGCTTCTGTTTTCTTCTTTAAAAAGCATTTACGGTGATAACAATTCATATGAGAAAAAAAAATTCAGCTTTCTTTTCCTGTGGAGACGTTTAGTCCCCTAATAGGCTGCAATAAAATTGTGTCCTAAAAAGACCCGGAGAAAGCAGTCTGTATTTTGATTGAAAATTTAACACCTGAGTTAACTGGAATATTGCAAATGTATACATGATTGTTTCTATTTCTTATTTTTTTTTCTTTTGTTTGTTATTAAAATCTTGGGAATTGATGCTGGGGAAAAAATAAAAGCGATATATAGGCAAGGTAATCATGTTGAATCTGTACCTCTGAATTGTTGTTTGTGGATACATTACTAAAGACAATAGGCTGTTCTGAAAATGAAGCTCTTATAACATTGACACCGAGGCTTGCATTCCCACTGCAGGGGGCCTGAGAAGATGTCACAAGCACAGACAACCTTATGCCTGATGTCTATTTGTTTCACATTTTGTTTGACTCAAATCAAATGCCACAATGAAAATTAACATTAAGCTAAATACTCTACATGATAGTTTTTCAGACTATTTTTAGTGTGATCTCCATGGTGGGAATTTTATTTATTAAATGTCATCAACAAATTATTAATATATCCATCTATCTGTTGTTAAACCTACTTAATCCAATTCTGGGTCACAGAGATCAGAGTCTTTTCTGGCAACTTCAAGTGCAAATCAAGAACAAAACCTAAATGGGATCGCCATCTATAGACACATTCAGAATGAAGGGTGAGATCATTATTTTGTTTAATAAGTGCAGGAACATCCTATCAGTAAGACTTAACAAAAAAAATTGATGTGTGGAAGATCAGAGAGAATAAAGTCAATATAAAATGGCAAGCAAAGCCACATAATTTGGAAAAACGAACAGATGGCAAGATACAGTAGGCAACCTTTGTGAAGGTTTGATAGATTGGAGTGATAGAGATGACATTCAGGATTTCCAGTAATTTCCGATTCTTTTTTGGAGTGTGTGTGGGATATTTTTCTTTATGCTTTTTATTTGATTTTTATTTATATTTTGCAATCTATTCGTTTCACCTTAAACGGCACCATCCAGTTCTTGAAACACACTGGCAGGCATGGATGTCTGATTATGCGTCAGTTTGGCGAAAAAAAAAATGTAATCTCATGTTTTCATGCAGAACCAATGTTGGGTAACAGCACGTCACATAAATAACCTTGCATTACTTGTGCCATATAATCCAAATGTCAACTCATCCAGCAGCTATGCTCACAATGTCCCAAACACATGCATATTTATGAAAATATTGTTTAATAAACCACTTCTACAAAATGTGCTTGTCAACAAAAATGGATGGAGGAAGCACACTCACATGGAAACAGGCTGTTCAATTGAAGATAGGACTCTTGACTAGAGAAATGGGAGGGACTTTAATTCAAAAGCTTGTTGGCATCTTAACACATTACCTCTGTGTGTTATATATATTATAATATTTTTGAAAAAAAAATGCATGCATTTTTCTCACTGTGAGCATAGGACTATAAACTGGACTTGTGGAATATGTGACACGACTTATGTGAGATTTTTTTTCATGGGCGTTTATATATTGTTTACTGTGTTCCAATGTTGGTCTCCATTGCTGCCCATTTCATCAGAAAATATCTTATCTCTGTGCCACATTAAAGCATGAAGGGCGGCACGGTGGCGCAGTGGGTAGCGCTGCTGCCTCACAGTTAGGACACCCGGGTTCACTTCCCGGGTCCTCCCTGTGTGGAGTTTGCATGTTCTCCTCGTGTCTGCGTGGGTTTCCTCCAGGTGCTCCGGTTTCCTCCCACAGTCCAAAGACATGCAGGTTAGGTGCATTGGCGATCCTAAATTGTCCCTAATGTGTGCTTGGTGTGTGGGTATGTGTTTGTATGCCCTGAGGTGGGCTGGCACCCTGCCCGAGGTTTGTTTGCTCCAGCAGACCCCCGTGACCCTGTAGTTGGGATATAGTGTGTTGGATAATGGATGGATGAAAACATGAACCGAAAATGTTTTCTTGCCCATCACTTATACCACATAGGGTAAGTAAAATATAAAACAAAATATTTTTTGGTAGAGTATTCCTTCAATCTGTTTTAGGGTTTTGTTCTATTTAAGCTCAATAATTTAAAAAGTAATGTGCACAGTTATTATGAATTAATGGTTTAAGAGCTCTACAGGCTTCTAAATGAAGAAGTGCTTCCATTGATGATAGCGACATCATTTTCATTATGGTTCATTACACTAGGCATTTATTGAGAAAGCAGCAGAGAATTTGAGCTTTGATTGGGGTAGTTTACATGATACAAATATCTTACACCGATCAAAAGTGAGAAGGTACAAAGAGATGATAGTTAGATTGATATGAAAAATAAGATTATCAAAGATATGTACAGCTGTCTTCTAACTAATGTTTTAAATTGTGTATCAGTGTACATTAGATAAATTCATAAACAATTATTAAAGCATAAATGTTACACATATACTGTATAAGGAAATTTTCAGATTTTTCAAAGCAGAAATTATTAAAAGTAGGCTTACAAATAAATTATTAGATCTTTCTTGCATCCAAAGGCACCAAAAACAAATTCCAAACTCAATTACATAAGAAATAACCATATTAAAGCAAAAATAAAATTTGTATTTATTTAGAAAATTGCAAGTATCATTTCACAAATGATTATGAGGCAAGCAAAGCATGCATGTATTGGCTGATTGAAAATTGCAGTGACCTTTAAAGGGTTTGTGCCCCAAGGAAAAGAAATGATTATGGCGTGTGTGAGCCCCTATAATTAGGAATAATGGGTTATGATAATACCATTTTTCCCCCAAGGATGCGGCTAAATATAATTTATGACACTAGAGCTAATAAGATAACCATGTTATGTTTTGTTAACAATTGTTTTAATCAGGCATACATATTAAAGGTGAAGTCAATTGTTTTGTGCAGATCTGAGTAGGTATGTTATCTTTATATTTACAGTACTGTACTGTCACTGTTTTAAGTCTAGTTGCCCATACATATGTATTCTGATCCATCATCACTTACTAATTTATCATTATTTTCCTAAGACTTTTTCAGGTGAGGGTTATGGCCTGACCAGACCTCCTTATCCTCATCAATTTCCTCCAACCTTTCCATGGGCCTTTTTTTCCAGGACTGTTGAGAGACATAACCCATCCAGTATGTCCTGGTTCTGGATCTTCTCTGAGTGGGCAGTTACATGTACAGTTGTGGCCAGAAGTTTTGAGAATTATACAAATATTAATTTTCACAAAGTTTGCTGCATAAGTTTTTATGATGGCAATTTGCATATATTCCAGATGAATTGCAATTAATTGCAAAGTCCCTCTTTGCCATGAAAATGAACTTAATCCCAAAAAAACCTATTTCCACTGCTGTTGTGAAGAAGGCTTCAGGGCGCCCAAGAAAGTCCACCAAGCACCATGACTGTCTCCTAAAGCTGATTCAGCTGCGGGATCAGGGCACCACCAGTGCAGATCTTGCTCAGGAATGGCTGCAGGCAGGTGTGAGTATATATCTGCACGCACAGTGAGGTGAAGACTTTTAGAGGATGGCCTGGTGTCAAGAAGGGCAGCAAAGTAGCCACTTCTCTCCATGAAAAAACATCAGGAACAGACTGACATTCTTCAAAAGGTACAGGGATTGGACTGCTGAGGACTGGGGTAAAGTCATTTTCTCTGATGAATCCCCTTTTCGATTGTTTGGAGCATCCGGAAAAAATATTGCCAGGAGAAGAAAAGGTGAGTGCTACCATCATTCCTGTGTCATGCCAACAGTAAAGCATCCTGAGACCATTAAAATGTGGGGTTGTTTCTCCATCAAAGGAGTGGACTCATTCACAATTTTGCCTAAGAATACAGCCATGAATAAAGAATTTTTATCAAAACATCATCTGAGTGCAACTTCTCCCAACCATCCAAGAACAGTTTAGTAACAAACAATGCCTTTTTCAACTTGATGGAGCACTGTGACATAAGGCAAAAGTGATTAACTTAGTGGCTCTGGGATCAAAACATCGAACTTTTGGGTCCATGGCCAGGAAACTCCCCAGACCTTAATCCCATTGAGAACCTGTGGTCAATCCTCAAGAGGCGGGTGGGCAAACAAAAACCCACACATTCTGACAAACTCCAAGCATTGATTATGCAAGAATGGGCTGCCATCAATCAGGATTTGGCCCAGAAGTTGATTGATAGAATGCCAGGGTGAACTGCAGAGGTCTTGAAAAAGAAGGGCCAACAATGCAAATATTGACTCTTTGCATAAACTTAATGTAATTGTCAATAAAAGACTTTGAAACTTATGAAATGCTTGTAATTATACTTCAGTATACCATAGAAACATCTGACAAAAAGATCTAAAAGCACTGAAGCAGCAGACTTTGTGAAAACCAATACTTGTGTCATTCTCAAAACCTTTAGCCATGACTGCATACATCCTGTGAAAGAAGCCCTAATTAAATGACTAAACCACTCCAAATGGACCCTCTGTTTTTGGAGAAACATCAGTTTTATTCACCTTGTTGCAGAGATTTGGCCTAGAAACTTTCTGCGGGAACCTTATTTGAACCGCTTGTACTTATGATCTCATTCTTTCAGACACTAATCAGAGCTTAAGTGAGGATGGGGAATGAAGACTCAGTAAATTGACAGCTTTTTCTGTGAATGAACTCCTGCTTTCCCAAAATTGCTTGGTACAGTGTTTGTAAAACTGTTGCCACTGCAGTGATTTACTGAATGCTCTCACCTCTCCACTCATGACCAAACCCCAAGTCACTTCAACTTCTCTGTTTTGGGCTGTTTCTCACCAGTTACCTGCAGGGAACTGCCCACTCGTTTTTTAGAAGAGGCCCATAGCTTCACAATACGGATTTGCAAATTCTCACCCGATCTGCACCTCACTCAGCTGCAAACCATTCCAGTGCACACTGGAGATTACAGTATGATAAGGTTAGGAGGGACAACATCATCTACCACAAGAGATATGCAATCTTTAGATTCCTAAATGGGAAACTTCTAAAACCTCAGTTCTGCATACAGGACCGCCTTATTGAATGGCCTCAATTTATTACCAAGTGTTAATTCTCACTCCATACAAACTGGGTTTGAATGGCATCAGCAGTGGGCCTGGAACCCCATAATCCTGATGACTTCTCACAAGATACTATGGGTTACAAAGTAAGAAGCCTTTCCAAGTCCACAAAGTTTATTTAGATAGGAATGTCAAATTTTAATGAACCCTTTAAATATTAGTGTAAGAGCAAAGAGCTGGTCCACTATTCCTTGATCAGGATGAAATCAACATTGTTCCTCCTGGCTTTTAAGTTCAAATAATAAACAGAATGAGACTAAGGTATGTGACCCCTTGGGAAATGGATCACCCTCCTCTCCTACTTTTTGAAATGGGGACCAACACCTGCTAGTCCCACACTTTTTGTGCAACATTGATAATGTATAGTAACCAAAATATCCCCAAAATATCAACTGCTTACACCATTTCTGGTCAGATCTTATCCACACCTGCAGCCTTGCCACTAACCAACATGGTGACTTCAGCCACACAGACAGTCCCAAACTCAACCACTACCTCTCCAAGGAATGCTTATGTACCAGGTTTAGGAGAACCTCAAAGTACTCTTTTTACCTCTCAATGATATCCCCACTTAAGGTCAATGTTTCCTGATTATTTCTGAGAACAGCACGGATAACCTCTGCCTATACTTTCTGAGTTATTAAGTGGTTTGCCACAGCCACTTTGAATCTGTTCAAAAGTTATATTCCATGGCCTCACCAATATATAACTACACACTGGGGTCACTTCAGCCACTGTCACAGCTGCTACTGTATTTTCCTTCAACTATTATCCAGTCAAATGTAAAGTCCTTCCTGCATAAATTGCACATACTTTCTTCAGTTTCACCACTTCCTTTGCCATCAATGTTCACCAATAGATGCTAGGGTTACTGTAATGACAGGTACCAACAACTTACTGGTGACAGCTCCTTCCTCCATTGCTAAATGTTTTGAACAGTGTCTGTTTGGACTTTACTTCTCTGATTTAGGAGAAGCTTTTATGGAGCTGGAAGCTGAATGCCAGGTTGGGGCTGGGCTGTCAAAGTTCACTTCAGTTTTACTTCTGTGGGTTTTAAAACACAGAAAATCAGAATATATTATATATTTTTTGTAAATGGTTTTGATCAATGTTAAATATTATTAAATTTATGTTTTGTCAATTTGGTGACACCATTTTGTTTTTTAATGGGCACTGCCATTTTCTTGAGTGATGACCTGTAACTGGGGTTTTGGTCATGAAAAGTTAAGGTAATAATGCCATCGGTGCCAGTAGATAAAGATTGGCATCATGGACAACTCTTTGTCCAAGATTGTGGATATTTACTAAATAGTTTGAGAATTGTTTTGCTTTACGTTTTCATGATCTTCCGACTTTTGCTAAGCACTTTTTGATTAACATTTGACGGATATTTTTAACTAATGTTTTTGTTAAAGGGATGTTGGTATATCCTGAGGATTATTGTGAGCACCTGAAAAAAGAACCAGGGTCAGATTTATAAAACTGGTGTATGCACAAAAAGTCGTTCAAAATGTGCTTACGCAGCTTTCCATGCAAATATCAGGATTCAAAAAAGAAAATTTGATGGGAGAATGTGCATATAGATGTATATATTTGCACTTGTGTATGTGACATTATTGTTTGTTTACTTGCTTTTCACGATTTTGCTCTTTTTTGTTTCATGGTCATTTAAGCCTTTTCTCATTATTTACCTCACAAGTGAATTTTATGATGAAATACCTGCTTCTCTTTAGTATTTAATATCATTTACACCAGTGTCTGTACTGCTTACCACAAATCATCAGTATTTCAATACATTTAAAGGAGTAAACTCCACAGTAAGAGGTGAATTAAAAAGAATATGGAAAAAATGAACATTTAAAGATATGGCAGCAAATGCAAATTTAAGGAATTTTGTTAACATGTAAACATACTAACACATATTTTATGAATGCAACATAAGAGACAAATGAGACTAATTAGACAATTAGATCATTTAGAAGTAAGACTAAATAGTTTATTTGTGAAACAGGGCACATATTTATTAAGCATTTTAGAATTACCCCTAAATCTGCACTATTCTAATCTGACTACTCAGAGTAGGACATGAGAAGCAGTTCATAAAAACGTCCTACTCCCAGTCCCAGCAAGGAGTAGAGGGCCACATCTGAAAATGAATGCTGTCACAATTTTAAAACATCTCTTGCTAAAAATTATCACTTATCATGAAGCTTTGTAATTTTCTGATACTAACACTGAGGCTTCACCTCAAAGATGAAAATAATAAAGAAGAAGAAGGAAAACATAATAACGTAGGATATTGCGCTAAGCTTCATGTAATTATTGGCACTATGAAAACACACACACACCAAAGGAGGGTTAAGCCCAATAACTGCCATGTTTATTTAACAATGAAGGATCCACAGACTTACTTTAAGAAGAATCACTTTCTCGCTTTTATGGTACAAGGGAAATGCCTTGTAAAGTAACAGTTACTGAAACTAGCCATGGCTATTCCTCCACTTTTATTGCAGTTGTGTTTACTCTTCCATTGTATCCAATTGTCTTCTAGAGTCCTGTGCTGTGCCTTTCTCCATGATCCCCCCTTATTTTCTAAGAGGCTCAATTATCCAGTACCCTGGGAGTCTTCACCTGCCTTTTTGAACCTTCCTGGGCTTGTAAGACGTTCCAGGGATTTATAGAATACAGTGCTCAGTGTACCTATGTCACATTTCACTGTCAGTCAACCATCCAGCCCTGTCTATCTTTATGGATAATATACAGGCTGCTACAATACAGTTTGGATCTATGACCACCTGTGTGTTGATACTGTGATATCGCTTACGATTCACATATGCATACTCATCCACACTTGGGGCAATGATCTTTATGTGTGTGCTGATATCCATGAATGCAGCATGCTTTAACATTACCTTTTGTGGAGTGCTGGACAAATGTGTGTTACCTCATGCCTTTTAAGGGCATTCAAAGTTTGATGCAAAATTCAAGAAATGTTTTTTTTGTGTTATACTCAAATCATTACTATTCCAAAACTGTTTTTGCCCTGTGGTCAAAGATGGAAATGTTACCAACACTTTTTTAACTTTTTAAGCTTTGGATGAAAGCAAATGGATTCTCCGCATAGATGGAGTGATTGTGTAACATACAAGACTTCTTAAAAATATTCCATCTGTGCCAGAACGGATTCTATGAGTTCATTGTTGTCAAGCATTTCCAAAATATTCAGCCTTTCAAGGGATGTGTGTGCCGATCTCTTTCAGAATGTGATCTTTTGGCAGCTACTGATGAGTTAGGACAGCTCACAAGCTCTCCTAAATCATGCTAAAAGTAGGAGTCTTTTCCTAAATTAGGAAACTTAACAACATGCTTTTACTTCTGCTCCTATGAGCAGGACCAAATTTGCATCACTCTCAGTTAGGACTGTTTTCCTGTTCTGAGAAATGTGATAAATATTGGCACCATTTGGAATAAAAACGTGCAGGCACAGTGGTAACCAGGGACTGAAGTTGGAAACCTGTGATTTTCTTAAATATATACAAACTTTATGATCGCTCAAGGCTAGACTTACACTTATTAAAAACTAGCCATCCCCCATGGCTCTGCCCATGAGTAGTGAAAAAGAACTGCGAAGAGCGCCCTGCATGGCTGCCTACTCCTGACATTACACTTCCCCTTCCCCTCAGCCCACAGCGTCTACCTCTGATTAGCGTAAATATATCGCTTCTGCAAGCAAACTATGATTCTTAGTGTGATGAGAGAAGTCACAAAATCAACCAGAATGTTTCAGCAAATTATAGAAAAAAAACCCAGATCTAAATTTGTTAAGTAGTTCTCTCGTTTGCTAGCTAAGCGGATGTAAGATACCCTCTGAGGCAAGCTTGTGAGTGAGGAGGGCCCCACCCCGTCCCCTCGGCCCGCTTCATGTCTCTCAGATTCGCACAAATAAATCGGTACTGTAATCGAACTATGATACTTAGTGCAATGAGAAAAGTCGCAAAGTCAACTGGAATGTTCAAGCAAATTATAGAAAAAAACCCAATCTAAATCTGTTAATTCTCTTGTGAAAAGCGGACAGATATACAGACAGACAGACAAACAGACGTTGGATTTTACATACTGTATATACTCATGTTTAAGTTCTCCCGCAGATAAGTCTGGGCTTGATTTTACCATATAATTTCCAGTATTTTATAATGCCGGTCGAATGTGGAAAACTCACACTACCGGTCCAAGAGATTATAAAATGCTAACGCCCACCTGAGAGAGTAACCATGGAGCACACTGCTTTTTTTTTTCTATGTATTGTGACTATGTGATCACACGGTAATACCCGAACTATTCCGAAGCGACGTTTGCACTGTTTTGTGTGTTTTGTATCTCACACCCTTATACACCTTTATCGTAAGAGCATCCCTTATCTACGATGGAGTGTTTGATCAGAAGAAAATATTATGCTGGTTTTAAGTTAAAAGTCGTTGAAGTGCCGAAAGAAATTGGAAACTGCGCTGCTGCAACAAAATTCTATGTGTCTGAGAAACTAGTGCAAGATTGGAGGAAGCAAGAAGATGTAAAAAAAAAAAAATTTTAAGTGTCGCATTTTTGAACAGACGTACAAGTCGGGATCTGATTTTATGATCAGTTTTTCAGGTTTCAATATCTGATTTATATGTGAGTATATACGGTATATTTAGATATAATTAAAACTGAAGAACTTATTTTTTTTTCTCCTGTACTGAGGTCTTAGTTCATGTTCATAAAATAACTCATGATAAAGTCTAATCAAAGTAATTTAATCATTTTATCCTATTAATAGCCACACATATTATCTATGTAACATCATTTGACTGTGATCTCTGGCTACACTGGAAGGTGATGGTGATGAACGCCTCCAAATCCGAACATATGATTTTATGAGAAAAGATTGGTTTCCTCTAAGGAAGTGACAGGGGTTTTAAACTATTAAAATTTGGTTTATGAGTACTGACAAAAAAAAAAACAAACTTAAAAGATAATGTTATTCAAATTAGGCAAATTAGACAACTGGTGAAAATAGGGATGATTAGATTGAATTAAAGCCATTCAGCAAACTAAAGCTACATTCCTTTATTCATTTTTAAAATAAAAATGACTGGGACAAGTGTTTATGGACAATCCATGAATACAGACCCCATTCACCCAAGAGCAATCTCACACAGAAACACACCTTCAGCCAGTTCAGAGTCACCAATTAAAAGACACAACATTTGAATGAGGAAACTGAAGCTCACACAGGCACCGATACTAACCAGGCAGAAAGTGAACTCAGTTCTCTAGAAATTTGCTGTAGAATCACCATCTACTGAACAAGGCTAATTAATATTTAACAGGTTTAATAAGTTCATTGTCAGCTCTGTACTTGCTTTGCTCTGAGCGAGTGTATTCTATCCAATGTTAGTCTGTCATATTCCTGCTGTCCCCCAACATTCTGAGCAGGATTGTGCATGTGATACAGATGTATGGATGCCTTACATTGGTTATGGAGTAGTCCAGTGATGCAGGGTTTACTGCTGTTGCTGCCCCTCATGCCCAGTGGACCGAGTTTAAATCCTGTGCCCAGCAACTCTAAGTCTGCCTGACAAGAAAGTGCGTGAATGTGGACCCAGGATTTGTTCCTGGCTTATGTTTGATGTTGTCAGGGTAAGCAATGGCTCCCCATGCGAGTTTTAGAAATGGATGGATGAATGTTTATTTATTTATTGCTTTAATATATCTGGCATTAAATTTTGTTTTCAGCAATAAAACTATCCATCCATCCATCATCCAACCCGCTATTTCCTAACTACAGGGTCACGGGGGTCTGCTGGAGCCAATCCCAGCCAACACTGGGCACAAGGCAGGTAACAAACCCCGGGCATGGTGCCAGCTCCCCGCAGGGCGCACACACACACACACCAAGCACACACTAGGGACAATTTACAGTCGCCAATGCACCTAAACTGCATGTCTTTGGACTGTGGGAGGAAACCGGAGCACATGGAGGAAACCCACGCAGACATGGGGATAACATGCAAACTCCACGCAGGGAGGACCCGGAAAGCAAACCTGGGTCTCCTAACTGCGAGACAGCAGCGCTACCCACTGCTAAAGGGCTAAAAGATAGGTCTATGAACTGTAACTGAGAGGTAGATTAGTCATACTCACTTTTTGTTTTGGTATTTGGAGTAAAACTTTTAATATTTCAGCTACATTTTTTTTTCTTTAATCTTCTTGTAAAATAACCAGTAACTGCCAAAACGAAATCTGTTTTTGAATTCAGCTGTCATAATATTCACATCTTTAAAGAAGCGTGCAGAAAGTTTATCTGAAACAATTTTTTAAACACACCAGCTCTTCTAAATTCAAATGCTTTCTTTGATTCATTGTATACAAATAAGTGATATCAAATCTACATACAAGCCCATGTCTGGTGTCTGGGTTAAATAACTGTCACTGTGCACACTCTAGGGAAAGGCGCTGCTTGCAGCAATTTCATATTTTACATTAATGCTCCAAAAGTGAAAGTTCAAAACCACAATCAAGACATAAAGTTCATTTTCCACCCAAGTTTGGTAAAATGTTCCTCTGAGATCCATTGGTGTAATTGAACAAATTAGGAGAACTGACACTAGTTTCATGGTGTTTCTAAGTGAGGGCCTCTATGGGTCAGCTCTCAGATCTTGTGCCGACACGTTAAACAAGTTTGTCAATTTTCCATCAGATTGATTTTTTTTTACACATCTGAAAAGCTTGTCTCATTTCATCTTATTTCCACTGGGGTTCTCAGAATTTCACATTGCCATTTACTTTTGTATTAAAATGTGTGAAAGCTTCTTTTTAACCAGACAGAGCTCAAGACAATAAAACAATATATTTTTAAAAGAGTTCCTTTTGTCTGAATGCATTCATAGTAAAAGGCAGTCTGAGAGAGTACTCAAGACTGGCAAACTTAGGGCACCTCTACAAGTCATTCAGGGCTGGTAGGGACTACCATGGCCATAGTATGCCCTTTCACTGCAGGTGGTGCCCTGGTGTTGGGTACTTTAAGGGTAATGGAGTTAGTAAAAGAACTTGGAAGAATGGTGGGCGATCAGACAAACTCAGACATACTGGCAGTATATCCTGACTGGTTGGGTTTGACCCTTCTGCCTAGTTTTGAGAACAGGCAGCCATGCTGGCCTCAATACTTCTTGACATTTCATGATACAAGAACTGACTCCCAAACTTGGGCCAGATGTGCATTCCAGGTCAAATATAATGGCTGCTTCTCACCACAGAGGAGACTCAAAGCTGAGGGTAGTCAGATTCATCATCTAAACCTAACCCCTTGTGTTATGATTTGATTTCATGTTTGAAATTTTTAAGTAATTTCTGGCAATCTAATATGGCTATTTTGGTCTCTGGCTGTGGTTTTGCACATTAGAGAACACATATCTAGAGTCTGCTTGTAGAGACATTAATGCCTTTCAGCATAGCTATTATTGTTTTTCTATATACTTAACATTTTGGTGACTCATTTTGTTTATGGTTGTCACGATGTGCTATGCAAGCATGGCCAGGGTGTGTGTCACATGATGTCAGTTCCACAACCACGTAAACTTCGTGTCATGCATTTCATCCATGTCTGAGTTTTGCATATACAGGTCAAATCCTGTTGTAGCTAATACCGAAGTAACAAAATTTTCAGAATAAAGAATACTTTCTGTGTGCCCGGACAAACGTTCCTACAACATCATGTTACATGAATTTTGTTTTATCGAAATGTAAATTTCAATATAATGAACGTTTTTTTGACCAGAAATGACTGCCAAAAATAATAACGTGATGCAAAAAATACTTTATGCTGCACCTACACTTTCCACGACAAGTCTCGGAAAGCCTGCTACAGGCTGTCTCAAAGAATGAGACAGTCTGTTGTGAAATGTCCGGTCTCAGGCAGTCTCAGTGAGAGTGTAGCCAAGAAATCACACAAATAAAGCCAAATTCACAGTCAGTACTCCACCTATGCTCTGCATGGGTAGTTGTGTCGTGTGTGGATACTGTGCTGTTTGAATTTCATAGCGCTTCTCTAAGTTTTCTTTGAGATGAATAAAACAAGTGAGAAACAGCGTCAGTTTACGCTGAAAGAAAAATTAGCAATCCTAGAAAAACTTGATTCTGGAATGAAGAAAAATGATGTGACAAAAGCATTCAAAATCATACCTTCATCTTCATCTAACAACTCGTTTTCAATCTGCATTTTTGTATTTCTATTAAAAATAAGGTTAATCTAACGTCTTGTTTTCAAATAAAATACTTTTTTCTGTTTAAGAAGCGCTTTTTTAATACAGGTATTGTTAATCTTGAGTCACAGAGTTGCATGAGAGACAGGAAAGTGAGTCCAGGTTTTCAAGGAAAATACAGATACTTTATTACTGTATGGAGAAGGCAGGTACAACCTCAAAACCTCATTCAGAATATGAGCTATTAGGAGCCTGGTCACAATAATATATGTATTTTCATTATAACAAAATTTCCATTATAACAAAATATTTTTATAGTCCCGTTAGTTTTGTTATAACAGGATTCCTCCTGTGTAAACAAAGCCTATCACTAGCATGTACTTTGTTTCCCTCATTTGTCTTAATGGTAAAGAACCTTTTTGCTTTGATTTCATGACTATAAATCCTGTTACTTTAGGGCAGGTGTGTCCAATACGTCATTCACGATCGACCGGTAGATCAGAAAGGTAGTGAAAGTAGATCGCGTTGCATTCAAAAAAATTTTTTTAAATGTTTGTCTGTCATATATCCTCCCTATGGCATTTGCCACTTGATTGACATACAGGGCGGCCAGTCTGAGATCTCTTTTCTTCTAACACACTGGTCATCCCGCACGCACAATCAAACGCGCGAGCTACTGCAAAACTCTGGCTATCTAAGTGATCTAGTTAGCCTTCCAATTTATATCGACTAAAGAAGGGATTTTAAAAAAAAATTGTTGGTTATAGGCTGGATGTGGAATTAGAAGAGGATTTTTTTCTCTCACAATGTCACAATCGAAGTGCATTTGTCTAAACTGTCAATCTATCATTGCTATTCCAAAGAAGGAAAATGTGGAAAGGCACTTTCGAACTGTTCATAAAAACTACTAATCTGACTTCCTTCCGAAAAGCGATCTGAAAAAGAGAAAGGAGAGGGAGCTAAAATCGCAGTTAATCGGACAGCCGTCATTTTTCACTCGGCTGAATTCAAAAGCTAAGGCAGACACACTGAAACATCGTTCCGGGTGAGTCACTTGATCATTAAGCATAAGAAGTCCTTCCAAGATGGAGAGATGATAAAAGATGCCTTTGTTGAGGTAGATGGCTAGGGAGAAATTCCTGTTGAGATTTCAAGACCCCTGGCTGGAGAAAAAGGAATTTCTCTTTGTCATTAAACATGCAGAATACAAGCAACTTAATAACGATCAATGGCCACTAGACTTGGCATTTTTTTTCCAATCTGACCAACATGTTGATTGAGCTTCATTTCCAGCTGCAAGGAAAAGAGAAAACCATGCTCAATATGATTAGCTCAGTTAATGCTTTCAAACGAAAAATTCAACATCTGTCCTCAAAGCTGCAGCGCCTTGATTTGGGGAACATCCAAAACCTCGCGTCAGAGCTGGAGACACAATGGAAGGCGTGTGCGCAACTTGACAGCATACGCTACATAGAGCCGATTGAAAATTTTTTGTCAGACTTTATCTAATGGAAAAAAAAGTAATGATTCAAATGTTGCCCAATGTAGCAGAGTAAGAGTAGTTTTTCTTCTTTACAAATGTACTCAAGTAAAAGTAAATAGTATGGGGCAGTAAAACTACTCTTAGAAGTACAAGTTTTTTAAAAAGTTACTCAAGTAAATGTAACAGAGTAAGTGTAACTCGTTACTATCCACCTCTGATACTCAGTATATATACAGCATTTTTAATGTAGGTAGATCATTTTGACCTGGTCATTTTAAAAGTAGCTCGCAAGCCGAAAAAGTTTGGGTGTCCCTGCTTTAAGGCTTTGACTTTTTGGTATTGAGTTTTGGCTTGTTGTTCTAACCATGTTTCATCTTCAAGTCCTTTCCATGTAATATTCTGCCTTCTTTTACTGAGTTATAATACCATGAGAGGCAACATCCACTTTCCCAGTCCTAATCAGACTGTATGATGATGGAAAGGAATTCTGTGTGACACTGCCACTAACATTCATTCCTTCTGTCTCCTTAGACTGAAGGAAGAGAAAAGTCTGAGGGAGATCTGATGTCATTTCCCCACTAGCTGAAACTTCCACCCCGTCTGGCTCAGATGGTATGTAACCACAAATTCCACTGGAAGTCACCCTTCGGACGAAGACCACCTTTGGAAGAAACCAGAGCTATGAGTCTCCGAAGTTTGTTTGTCATGGCAAATACAATTAAATGGGGATTATTTTGGGACCCAACTCCTCATTCCCTGTCTTTGCTTTCCTTTTACAGTACATCGAGTACAAATGGGCTATAGAGAACCGGAGTGGGAAAAATATAAAAGGACTACAGCTTCTCCCCCACAACATTAAAACTTTGTTCACAAAATCGCAAAAGAAAGGTATGATTCAGTCTTGTTAAATGGCTCATGTACAGTATTTAATAAGCTACTAACTTTTCAAATTGGTTCACTTCCTACCACTTTGACTTGCTACCTTAGGTTTAGTGGTTTTCAGCCTACACCATATTAAAAATGATTGTTTCTGTATAATTGTACATATCAAAAACACAAACCCTTTTTATTAAAAAATGCTTCTCATTTTGTTAAAATGAAATCCAAACTGATATAAATCTGCTTTTCATAAAAGGGAAATGAGTGTCTTCAAACATTGCATCTTTATATATTGTACTGAAAAGAAAATGTGCAAACTGTGCTTTCTGTAATTATTTATTTTGAATTACGTATTGATATAAAAGATCTACAGCCCATTAATCTGCATGAATCCAACAGAACATTTTGTTGATTTTCTAACAACATAAATCTAATGTTGACTTTCACAGATGGTTGCATCAACTTCAATTTCAAATGGTTCCAAAAATGTAATATTTTTATTATTGAAACATGTTCAAGTTTCTTAAGATTGCCTACACTGCATTTGGGGTGAAAGTTGAACAAAGAATCACTGGCAGGGACGAACATAAAGATAGGCAGTGATGGGAAGTGGATGAGAAAGTTAAAAAGTTACAGCAATGTTCTCTATCTCTGCCTTGAGATATGCATTATGGACCATCCATGAATAATGAACCTATTCACCCAACAGCAAACCTTCTCATGCTTTTAATTTTAGTTATTTATTTGCATTTGGACCTTTGCAGCCCCTTTTTTCAAGTTATCTCATATCTTTATTGGTAGCTGAGGAGATGACCTGTGTTGGAGGATTATGAATTAGAAGGTGAGATCATATACAAGAAAAAAACATCTTAATATAGAAGGTAGCAGAAATGTGAATAAATATATCAGCTCTTTGTACAATTCAGAATTTTAAGGTAAACTTCTACACATCAGAGAAAGCCTCAATTGTCACTGTGATTTATACAAGCCATATTTCAGACAAGGAAGAGACCTGACTGCTTTGAACTTGAATTTATTACTCTGTATCTTATCTTGCTATGAACATTTATTGTTTTTTGCCTTTATTTTGAATTAAACACATGGGCAGGCATATGTGAGCCAGAGAGTCTGTGTGGAAAGAAGACAGGTAGTTATGTGCCTTGAAATTGAAGACTTGTGGTGAGCTCTCAAGTTGTGGATCCAGGGACGTCATGCAAAAAGAGCTGCTTATAGGGAATACTTCAGGGTTGAATGTGTTAGATCACATTTGTGTTAGATCACAGTTGTGCACCAACTTAGTGGATGAGGTGAGTGCTAATATCTTTTGTATGTTGTTGACCCCCATATCATCCTATATTTCTCAATGGGGATGTTCTGTATGTGTTATCAGCTGGAGGATTGTCTCTACTTGAAATTCCTGGATAAGTTTCCAGTGGTGATGTCCAGGGGACTTTGTGCTTTCTTCCCAGCAAGTTGATGAGCCGAAAGGACTAGCAGACACATTGCCATTCTGGACTCCTTTTTGTTCATTTTTGTTTATTTAATTTCTTTCACTTTAGATTCTACCTGGATGTTATGTTTTCAGCAATCAATTGCTGAAGTCCAATATTTATCAGTATTTTGAAATGGATTTTGCATTATTCTGTTTTGACCACATTTTATTAAGCAGTGTGACTTATGTTAAATGAATCATTACTTTTTTTGTGTAATTTGTGATTTCTTTTTCTTTCTTTTACAAAATTAGGAACCAAACTGCAGTGGGTTGTTCTTCAAGATGGCATCCCCTTTTTCTATAGGGAACAGTTGTGAGCAGCTACCACTTCTGACACACATGGTAAATACCTATATATAGAGGCCTAGTTGGCAGTTTGATTCTCTTTGGTTTTCACTTTTCAACTTGTGCATAATAATAATGGTGTTGTTTGACAGCTTTGTCCTATTTTCGATGTTATTCCATGCTGGAATGATGGGTTGCCAGAGGAAAAAAAGGCCACAAATGGGACAAGGGCCTGGCAGTGTCCATTTTACAAGTTCATACTGATGGCCATATCACCCAACTAATATAGAAATTATTGGTGACCTGCAGAAATCCAGCTCAGTTTCTCATAACAGTCAGGTGTTAATAAACCTGCTGCACAGAGCATATGAAAGGTGACAGTTTGCCGCCCGATGCAGACGGAATGTGGTTGAAAAACATTTAAGTCCTCCTGTCACTTTAACTTAGAAATAAGTGACAGGAATACTGTGGTTCCACTGACTACCAGTTGCACTGTCATCTGGCAGCCCTGGGTTTCTGCAAATGCTTCTTTAACTTCAGAAGTAATTCCAGGGATGGCTGCAGATATAACCACAGAGGAGAGCTAAAAAGCTGCTCCTTGCCAAAGCCTCTGATTCTGGACTTGAGGATTAAGGGCTTGGCATACAATCAAATCCGGCTAGGAGTTAGAGTATCCAGAGGTTTAGAGAGAGTAAAACAGAATGAGGTGTGTTTTGGATAACTGATTAACTCATGCAGAAGGTCAATGTTGTCATTTTATTCACAAACAGGATGGACAAATGAGCGCAAATCGCCTTACCCATAAAAAACTCAGTACTTTTAATATCAAATAGCATTTTTATTAAATTAATTCAAACAGTGAATCCACAAATAGAATATAATTTCAAATCTTAAAATTCAATAATAATCAATATATTAATTAAATAATAAATTTTCAGTAAATGAGAGAAAGGATTTAAAATTCACAAAACACAAAAGGTTAAAAAAAAATCATTTAGTCAAACTGGAACACAATTAACTATACAGCCAATAATTTACTATCCAAAATTAACAATTTTCTTTGCCAAAAAAGCAAGTCAAAAGCCAGAGAATCGAAAAAAGATGGTCACAAAGTTCACAAACCTCACACTAAAGGAAAGAGCACAAAAGGGAACAGAAAAGCAAACTTGTATGGAATAAAATAATGCCATAGTAAAAAGGCTGTGACTGCAAGTGTCTTTAACGGTAGAACCAGTACACATTTTTAGGTGCTGTCACTGCCGATGCTAGGCCAAGTGGAGACTGTTCTTTTATTGTCACAAATGACCCATCAGCTTGACATCCTTATTGCGCATACCTACTGCCATCCACCCAAAGGCACAAATAGCTTAAGACAGTGTGAGTGTGTGTAAAAGTAATTAATTTCTTGGCACATGGCTTCTTGTTTGCATATATTTTCAATTAAAATTTTTACATGTGTTTTCATTTAAATAAACTATCAAGGCTCACACAGCTGCACACCTGAAAATCAATTTAGTATTTAATCTTGAAAGCAAAACAACACTTTTTCTTTGGCTGGTCTCATAAAAAATAAAATGGAAATAAATAACTTTATTTGTAAACAGTGTCAAATTTAAAGACAAACTCCCATATTTCATTGTACTGTATGTGTAAGTTAAAAGCAAGCATTGACTAATCACAAATCAGTCAGCATCAGCAGTCAGCATAGATTCCTGTGGCATTTTCTTAGCAACTCATCACACACAATGGCAGGACCTTACACACCTCTCCTTTGTCTTGCGCTATATGCATCATCCCATCTGGCACTACATTTGCTTGTATAACAGATTTGAGAGGTGGTGGGAAGGGGATGAAGGTATTGTTTTATTTTGGAACAATACCAAGCAGACTTGTGTTTTTGGCAAGCAGCTTTTTAATTAGAAAGATGGTGTGAAACTATTGATGACAGTGAAATTTCCCTCTTTGCTTGTGAAAGGCTCATCAAGTCACATCACCACAGTCTCTGACTGATATTTGATTAGAATCGTTACCCTAAATAGGGAAAAGAAGTTAGTGTCTGTGTGTGTATATACATATATATATATATATATATTGTCACGCTTGGGTCACAGATTTGCACAGAGACACAGGTGGTTGTAGAAAACATGAATTTTATTCAAACACTGCAAACAAACATTTGTTTCTTTTTCAAAAGCTTAAACGTGCTCCATGACAAGTCAGAGATGACAGATCCACTAGGAACAGAGAATGTCAGAAAGAGAGAAGAGCAAACAATCAGTTCCAAAACTGACAGGCGCTGCACAAGGCTTTTAAGTTAGTGGAGTATCGCGCGAGGCTTGTATTAAGTGTTATAGTGCAAGTGAGAAGGTAAGGAGCAATGTGAGGGTAGTCTGTGTTTCAGGGGTTGGGGTTTTCCCAGGGACGTCTGTATCTTCTTGGGGTGCGATCAGCCCTCCAGCTCACAATATATGTATATATACAGTATATGGTTTTTACATCAGTGGCTATCCAAAATTTGACTCCAGAATTGCCAAATTTGCTTGGCATGTACTGAGTGAAAGGGCATTGACACTTCATTGTGTAACAAGCATTCATTAATAGTTGTGTTTTGCCATGGCTTGTAATGATGCGGTTCTTCACAGTAGTGTGCCAAGTATCTGAAAGGAATCATTTAGGAAAAAAATGTTATTTGAATACACCTCTGCCAGAATGCCACTGTGGCTGTGCATGTTTCGATGCATGAGACTGTTGTGTGTGCAGATGCAAACTCAAATCATATTTTTTTCCTATGCAGTGCTGGCCCACGTATTAAAATTACATACAGAATGTTTTCATGGTAGTAGCAATATCAAGGCAAATGATTATTTTCCTAAATGCCACCTTATATAATCAAATGTTCCACTTTCCATTAGTCCTTTCTGTTTTAGCCATGGCAAAATCTCAGATCAAGCAAAGAAAACTGACTATTTACAGTATTGTTACATTTTTCAGGCATTGTTTGGTCTGTCATGTATGTGAAAATGTTTAGAGTGCAGCTAGCTCAGTTCACTCCGAGTCATCTTCTCCTTTCACCACTTGGATGCAGGTTGTGCATTAATTATTCCATATTGTGTGAAAAATATTTTATTGCCACTTAGGGAAATTATATCTATATATTTTACTTAACTGAAATGATAAACCACAGATCTGAGGGGGTGGTTTGGGGTAGAAGGGAATAAAATAGAACTTAGTTGTAACAAATCAAAACAATAAATAAACCAGAGAAATATAACGCTGATAAAAAAAAACTAATGTATACACATACAGCATGTTACATATCATATAAACAAACAGGGTTGGAGGTTGTTTTTTCTACTAATTCTAAAAATGTGTTCTAGTTTTTTTTTTTGTTTCTCTTCTGCAGTGATGATTTTTATAAAGATTTCATCTCAAAACATTATTAAACAAATATACAGGGCGAGTCAAAATTATGTTCACATTTGAATGGCGGAAACAATTTATTCATAAAACATACTTCATATGTGCAAGGTGATTTACAGGAATGTCTCAACCTGTTTGCCATCATGTTCAACACATGTACTATATGTGGCAAATAAATTGTCCACAAAAATTGTACATAAGTATATACATAGCAGTACAATTAGTATTAACATAATTTTGACTACCCTTTATTTGTTATATAGAATTTTTAGTTAATATATAATCTTTACTAATTATTACAAGTATATACTTAAGTGAAGTTGTAACAATTAATTAATTAAATATAAGGAAAAGGACTGTTAACTAAAGGGTTAACCTAACATGGCTCAAAGCTTGACCAAGTGAGGTCTGCCTCATCTTATAGAAACTACCAGCTTAATTTACCAAGGTTAGAATGAGGTAAATGAGTAATAAATTCCCCTCTAGAAAACAAGGATAAACTAATGGGATGGCTGAAAGACCCCTCCTACGAAGCAGTACTAAGTCACTAGAAAAGTCTGCAGGACTATCCTTTCAACAAGACGACATTCAGGTAAATGGGAGAGCTGAAAGGAGTCTGAAAATACTTGTGGCACTTGGTGATTGTATGGAATTATAATATTCTGCATATTATGCATACGAACAGTCAGATGACGTGATGTGTTAGATGAGGTAAGGATAGTAGAAAAGGACAAAAGCAAATGAATTGTATTTTTGATTGCTCACTCCCATGGACTGAAACATTTGTGCATGTCTTTTTATAAATAAGGAAATGTCCTGCATTCTACTTTGACTCTGTGACTGACTTCTTTGAAAACAGAGGAAAGTTTTTTTCACAACAGTTATTACCTCATTAAAATATACCTTCTGTTTTATATGTAAGCCTAACTTTAGTATTCATTTAAAGAAAACATGTTGCACTCTCATGGTGTGGCCACTTAGCTTATTTGACAAATAGAGCTACGACTCTCTGTAAGAAAAAGTTGAGACATACTGCCATGAATTTTTAAATGAGCCAATTGCACATTAAAAACACAGAAGAAATTAATAAAGGCAGCTTATGACATAGAGCCAAGCCACAATGAGATGGGATGAAGCATCACAAGCAAATTATTGAATTTTATAGCACAGAATCAATAGTTCTTGTTGAAAATATGATAGAGAATGACTGAGGTTAGTATGTTTAAGCACATAATGAGTAATTTTTACTGTTGCTTGTCGGCAGACATTTCTTCAAGCTCAAATTATAAAGGGGTAGTTCTGAGTTGTGATTTAAAGAAATTTTAAATCAGGATTGAAACATTTTTAATCATCTTTATAGCTTTACTGAACATTATTACTGTTACTGTCACCTGTAATATGGAGTTCTCTAGCGATCTCTGTTTATCCACAATCGGCCCCTGTTTCAGATTCTTTTTTGCTATCCATGACTGAAATTACCTTTGTGCCAACATTTTTTAGAGTTGTGTAATATCTTTTCCATTACATTTAGTGTGACACTATGAATGAATATAACTTTACCAATTTTTTGGTTGTTTGCTGTATACGAAGACAGCACTTTACAAAAGACACTAAACATAAAAAAACAGGGCAATGGAGCAGGGAAATATGGCAAACACTAAGCAAAATGTAGACAAGGCCGTAGAATGGCCATAACCCTAGCAGGCCTGTGAGTATACCAACTTGCTAGTTAAACTGTGCTAAAGAGGCCAAGTAGGGCAACAGAGATTATCTTATCTCCAACCCTTGCTTTGTTTATCCTTCCTTTATGTTTGGTTTATGGGTTGAAATAATGGATTTTTAATCCACCACACACGTTAATAATCATACTAAACAATAAAAGTCTGTTTTAAAATTCCACTTCCTTTCATTCTGGACCCAGAACAGCTTCCAGTGACCCAGCATGACTTACAAGGAGCACTTCTGACTTGTTTCAGCACCAGGGCAGTCACTCCCTGACAGTGCTCTCTTGTAGCACGCAGGGACCCCAACAGGGTTGCACTTCCAGACTCCAGTTCCCATGAACCCCTACAAGTGTCCAGCTGGGATTCCTCCCAGCGGACTACTGCTGCCTAATGTATGGTGGATGGAACTGCTCTTGGCCTATGGCCTTTTCTCATCTATCCCCTGGCACCTTCTATCTTGGCAAGAGGTCATGCTGTCATCCAACCAAGATGTCCATCTGTCCTCCATGGCACTCACACATAACATAACATCACACATAACATAACATTTGGAAACCTGCTTATTCAAATCAAGAGAAGCAGAGGCATGAGTCAACGCTGAGTACTGTTTTTTTAATATCTGTAATTTATATTCTTTACTTTTGAAGGATATGTTGGTACAATATTTATAGCAGGCTTTAAAAGTTACATAGCTTTTTGAAAGATCTTATTTTTACTACTTGAAACAGACATTGTATTATTTAGTTTATAAGAAATATTCTTTACAGTCTGTTGTTGATTAAACTTTTATTATGTTCTTCCCTTTAGTACAACTAAACTCTTATTGAGTGCAAATACTTGTTCTATCATGAGCTAAGCCCCTCCATCCAAGAGCCTGCTTGAGAGAGAACAGATCAATACTTTTCATATTTTACAAACAGCACTATTGATGTACGAAAGCATCATCTTTACAGGATACTGAATCACATTTGCCTTCTACAGCACATATTTATGTAACTAGCAAGTTTCACCATCTGTCAGTTTGTCTTTTTCAACTAGCTAACTCATAAAATGGAATTCTTTATCTTGTCTGCTCTCCAGACAGCCTCATGAAAATCCTGCTTTACACAGAAAACTACATTTTAGTATGTTCATATATTTGTTTTACTGTGGCAGGCATTGTTAGTATTTTTGTAGAAAAAAATGCTTGTTTGATATTTATTGACATCTCCTTTGACTTCAGGTTTTTTTTATTGCTTTTGTCTGTGTTTTTGTTCTGCCATCCCAAGAGACTTAGAGACTGAATGAAGAGATTAGGTGCTTGTCCGTCTGTAACCCTTCTATGTCGGAAACCAATGGCTTTACTTTTTACCTACATGGCTCTGATTGACCATTCACAGCAGGTGTAATATACATTACTTCTTGACAAAAATTCCTGCTCACAGCACGTTCACACCATTGCCAAAATCAATCCAGTAATCAATTTTTATTTTACATATGAGATTTTGAACACTAAAATTTTTAAACCTTACTTTTTATTAAAGAGAAATCATCCTTAAGAACTAATATGTGCTAAAACATATGAATATGTCACTACCATAGAGTAAATACATTTTTTTTAACATTATAAATTATTTTGTTTTACTTTAAATGTATGTATTGAGTTTTTGGACCATAAATTACTACATACCAACATTGTATTATTACATTAACCTATAAAAATTATTAACCCCTTGGACATTTTCACATTTTATTATTATACATCATTGAATCACATTTGATTTAATTTTGCTTTTTTGACACACTGATTAACAGAAAGAGACTAATTAATGAAAACAGATCTCTGCAAAGTGGTCTAAATTAATTACAAATTTAAAACACAAAATAATTGACCACATAAGTATTCACCTCCTGTTAATATGATGCCCCCTAAATAATCACTGGGGCAGTCAGTTGGTTTTAGAACTCATATAATTAGTTAAATGAAGGTCACCTGACTTCAATGAAGGGCTTCCTATTGACTGAAGTATAAATCCACTTGGAAGGTCCAACATGTGGCGGGTCAGAGTCATAGCAAAACCAACACAATGATGACAAAAAAAGAACACTCCAAGTAAATCCATTAAATGATGGAGACAAGAAAATAACCAAATCTCTGAATAACCTTTGGAGTCCAGTTAAATCAATCATAAATGAATGGAAATAGTATGGCACAGCTGTAAATCTGTCCAGTGTAGGTTGTCCACATAAATGGAGTGATTGTTCAAAAGGAAGAATAGTGTGGCAACCAAGAGACCAATTAGAACTCTGAAGAAGTTACAAGCTATAGTGGCTAAGATTAGAGAGACTATACTGTTGCTGGTTGTTTCTCCAGTCATAGCCTAATTGGACAGTGGCTAAAGCTACTGTTAAACAAAATGCACATGACAACTCAGCTAGAATTTGCCAGAAGGTACATGACAGAATCAGAAGTCAGCTGGAAAATGTTTCTGTGGTCTGATGAGACCAACTTTGAACATTTTGGCCATGAATGTAAATGCCAAGTTTTGTCCACTGTACATTATCAAAAACACACCATCACCACTAAAAAAGATGGTGGTGGCAGCATCATGATGTGGGGATACTTCTCTACAACAGACCCTGGAAAGCTTGCTCAGACAGAGGGTAAAATGATTGCAGTAGAATATGGCAAATTTATTGGGGAAAATCTGATGCAGTCTACAAGAAACTTGCACCTTGGGAGATTTGTGTTTCAAGAAGTCAATTATCCCAGGATAAAAGCCAGAGCTACACAGGAATGGCTTACAAACAAAATGCTAATGTCCTGGATTGGCTGAGTCAGAGCAAAGCTTGCATAAGCACATAAAGAAGCTTAATGTGTGTGTATGTATGCAACTTTCCATGCAAACATCAGGATTTATAAAAGACAACTTGACAAGGGAATGTGCGTATATTTGCAGGAACTCTGATCCACGTGTATGCAACATTTCAGTGAACTGGGAAATGAAGACACCCTTGATCATTATGTTACATTTATTTATTTGGCTTACGCCTTTTTCCAAGGCGACTTACAACATTTATGATACAATTTGTTACATTTCTTTTGGTTTTGGGAAATTAATTTGCTACAATTGCACTAAAGAACTTTTTGTTTTGTTTTTGGCCAGTTTATAATGGCTATCTATTGTCACTTCTCAGTAAACTGGCCAGCAGGTTAAGAATATCTCAGCCAAGCTTCACTCTGTCATGCCCGTTTGCTGGAAGCCATTAATAACCAGTGTAAAAGCTAGCCCAGCCACAGACAGACGTGACACCAGTGTCCAAAACACACACTGTTTATTTACACTATTATTTACAGTGGTTCCGCCAACTCACACAGTTACTCAGTCCTTTTTCCTCTCCTCGGCCGCCTCCACTCCTCCCTCACAAGCTTTGCCTTCCTCCTCCTGACTCCGGCTCCTCGACGGGAGTGAGGTGGCCCCTTTTATCATGCCCCGGATGTGCTCCAGGTACTTTATGATGGTCTTCCAGGCAGACCACTGCTGGCCCTTGATGGAAATCAGACAGGCTGCCCTCTTGCGTCCAGGGAAGATATTGCCCCTTTCCCGGTCCTTACCTGATCCAGGCATCCTGGTGGGGCAAGGTCCCTGGCCATCTGCCATACCAGCATGGAGCTAAGTCAAGTTTTTCCAATGGTCGGGTGCACAATACATAAGGGCATAACATGTTTTTGACAGCATAAAATGGCAATTTCCAGTAGCGTCTGGCTCTCCTAACATAATTGAAGCAATTTATTATTATTATATTGCAATAAAGACTCCTTATAAAGAATGAAGCTACTTTTGTTAATTGTTAGTAGATTATTTCCATTAGTACACAAGTCATCTATGATACCATGATGTGGCTGTCAAACATCCAGTCTCAGTGGCCTGGGTCAAGCCATGATTAATTTATTTTGAGGAAAAGTAGTTTTGGCAGACATGACTGTACTGTACGTGCTGGCTTGGATATTGGTAAAGTATCTGGCTGAAGCCTCAGTTTTTCATATGGCCTGTACCAGGGGTCTCCAGCCTTTTTTCCCCTGAGAGATACTTTTACAAAATGAAAATGGTCGAGAGCTACTCATGTTTTCTAACATTTATTCTCATAGCTTATTTCAACCCAAATAAACTAAATAAACTTGTTTTGCCTGAACATTTACAAAATATTGATGTCCACAACTCACATTTGGCATTAAAAAGTCACAAAAAATATTTAGTTCACGTGCAAGTGCATTTTGTATGTCTGTATACAGTTTTTAGTGTATCTTACAATATTAAATATTAACATGAATGCTCTCAAGACAAAACAATGCAATTACAAATACACAGATATTACTTATTCATTTGTCATTTTGTTACATATCACTGTTTCACTCACAAGAGTATTCACATGTCTAGTTGCAAGGGTGATGTGTTTTTTAGTTAGTGAGATAACTGGCACTTCATGGAGTCAACAAGAGAGGTGTATGGTGGAGTGTAGCCACTTAGGTTCACTCTTATAGAATCATTTAAATATTCATCTGTCAGTGTTGTTCTAAACTTTGATTTCATGACTTTCATGTCAGAAAAGGCAGACTCACAGAGGTATATAGACCCAAACAAAGCAGACATCTTCAGAGCTGCTTGGTGAAGATTCTTATAGTTTTCTGGCTCTACTAGGCTCCAGAAATGCTGACAATGCTGTTGAGACTTTAACTGCACATTATTTTGAAGGTTTACTAACATATAATATATAAAATCCAATGTCTATCTGTATGTCTGTCCGCTTTTCACGAGAGAACTACTTAATGGATTTAGATTGGGTTTTTTTTCTATAATTGAACATTCCTGTTGATTTTGCGAATTCTCTCATTTCGCTATGCATCATAGTTTGCTTGCGGTACAGATTCATTTTTGCAAATCCAAGAAACACACAGTGGGCCGAGGGGAGGGACCTTCTTCACTCACTCGCCAGCTTCAGGGCGTGTTCATTAACTCCACTTAGTTAGCGAACGACAGAACAATTGAATTAAACTTGGTATTTAAAATAAAGTGTTACTTAGGTCTTGATGAGTTTGAGTCCAGATATTCTCTTAAGCGTATGCCAGATTGAAATGATAGATTGCAATTCAGATTGTGGATCGTGATTTTGTGTTAAAAGGATCGTGATATGATTTTTTTGGAAAGACCGCCCAACCCTTAATTTGACTAATCAAGTTTTCAAATTTATGTAGGATTCATTAACCTTTGGTGAGCTACTTGGAAAGGGTTTGTGAGCTACCAATAGCTCACGAGTGACGTGTTGGAGATCCCTGGAAATACTCTTCATTGAAACTGCAATCATGTCATTACATGTAACAGGTAATAGCAGCTACTCACTCAGTTGCTGATACCTTATGCCTTTCCCAGATCCCCAGAGTGCAGAGGAGAGGTGGTATAATGTCCTGTTATAATCTATTGTTCTCAGTTGCAGAACAGATACAGGCAGAATGCAGATAGTGGAGTCATGATGCATCTTGAGATGGGAGATTGCTCTACTATCCAATGAACGTCTGCAGCATCATGAGTGCATATGTATGAGGTGTGACTGATAAGAAGCGCTGTCGTCCCCTTGAACCCTCAGATCAGACGCCAGACACCAGATAAAAGTTCAATTATTTGTTTTATTAACACAATAATGTGCACAAAGTACCCTCCACTCCACAATACTCATATAAATAAACAAATCCACAATAACAATAAATCGTCCTTTCCCACACGCGTTGCCACCCTGCCACCCAGCTCAGCTCAACTCAACTCTGGGATCTCTCACAGTCCTTTACATAGTCCGTGACCCGGAAGTGTTTTCTCTCTCTGTCCATGTAACTGGTAACACTTCCGTCTCAGATAAAAACTCCTCTTCTTCAACCCGGAAGCACGTCATTTCCTCTGTCCATGTGACTAGGACACACTTCTGGGTTGTAGGGAAAACCATCGTTGTTCCTCCCTGCAGCGCCTTCTAGCGGCCCCCGTGGTATCCGTGGATAAAAACTCCATTGTCCATAATTCCCTGCTGGCATTTGGGGCACCTCCATGCTGCAGGGAGGGCTCCACTTGGCAGCCTGGGGGTATTGGCCGGGATGAATGTCCGACCATAGTCCACAGAGGGTCAGTCAGTCATCATCCAACCTGCTATATCCTAACTACAGGGTCACAGGGGTCTGCTGGAGCCAATCCCAGCCAACACAGGGCACAAGGCAGAAACAAATCCCCGGGCAGAGCGCCAGCCCACCGCAGGGCACACACACACCCACACACCAAGCACACATTAGGGACAATTTAGGATCGCCAATGCACCAAACCTGCATGTCTTTGGACTGTGGGAGGAAACCGGAGCACCCGGAGAAAACCCATGCAGACACGAGGAGAACATGCAAACTCCACGCAGGGAGGACCCGGGAAGTGAACCCAGGTCTCCTTACTGTGAGGCAGCAGCGCTACCACTGCACCACCGTGCTGCATATGTATGAGGTTGATTTGCATATTTCATATATGGTGTAGACGCTAAGGATCACTGTTGCCCCTTAAACCAAACAGACAGACATACAGGACACTAGGTAAAAGCACTAAGAAGATGTTTTGTTTCTTATTCTTCTTTTACATTGCTATCCAAGCACCACAGCCACCAATAAACAAGCAAATAACAAGCACAATACTTTTTCTATCTCCTCCACACATCCCAGCAAGCTACATCCACCTCCACCTGACTCTGGCTCGCTTGCTGGGTTTCCAGCAGTCCTTTATATAGTGTCTGACTTGGAAGTACCTCTGTTCTTCCATCCATGTGACTTGCCAGCACTTCCAGGTCAGATGGAGAACTTGCTTTTTCTTCAGGGCTATGAGGGAAGCATGACTCCCCAGGTCCTCCTGCGGTGTCTCCTGGCGGCACCCACGGTACCCAGCAGGGCTGTGAAGCCGAACTCCAAATCCCATAGTGCCCTGTGGAAATCCGGGGCACTGTTATGCTGCAGGGAAGTCCCCATCTTAGCATCTTGGGGGTCTCAGTGTCTAAACGTAGTTGCCTTCCCCCATCCTTCCCTTCTCGGGATGTCCCAGCCAGGTTGAGCTGCAGGCCGTCCCTTACAACGGATATTTCAGGGCAGCATTTGAGGTGCACACAAGTACACATATTTACAAGGTCATAGTAATTTATAATCAGTAAATTGTGTAGAAATGTGAACATACCAGGTTTTATACATTTTTTTTTAGAAGCGTACAAATTTTCCTGTTTTTTTGGCATGTGCATATGTTCATGCTCAAAGTTTTATAAATGAGGCCCCCAGATCTCAAACCAATTCAAAATTGATCCCCATGCTGCCTGAAGAAGCTTAAGCAATTTTGTAAAAGAGAATGGGGGACAAAAGCAGCGTCCAAATGTGTAATACTGACCTCTGTATACAGAATCAGTGCTTGAATTAGTGCCAATCCCACCAAAAAACCTAAATATGTAGTTGACGGTAATGAATACTTATGTGTTCAATTATTTTGCTTTACATTTGAAACTAATTTAGATCACTTTGATCAGTGCTAAAATTCCAAAATAAATCCATTATAATTCAGTGTTATATAGCAATAAGAATTGATAGATAAGGGTTGAATACTTTTTAATAGACATTTATGATTTACAATATTATTTCTCCCATTTTGATACTTCCTCGCCCAACTCCCTCCAACAATTGCATAGCTGTAAATACAAAGCAAATGTCTATAGCGTCCAAATATAATGGCTACATAGATCTTCCTTTTATTTTTTTTTCCAGGTTTAAATAATACTGTATATTCAATCGGTTACTATAAAGTGGACAGCATTATGGGGTTCTTCTAGTTAAGAACGATTAGTCAAATAAAAATGAACAAATAGCTCACCTGAACAACATTGTCTCAGACAAGCATAATTCAAAGAAAGGCAATTAGTGAAATTTTGAAATCCTCAAACTGCATAGTAAAAAGACTTTCCCAATAGGGTCTGAGGTGAGGGCATAGCCATAATATGTAGGCAACAGAATTTTAATGCTTGATGTAGCCTCTCAGATAGAGTTTATTGGATGAGTTTAGAGGGGTGTGTGCAGTCTAAAGTTTTAAGGTTTTAAATTGTATTAGTCAGTGTCTAGCTTAAATTTAATGTATTCTTAGGAATTAAAGGGTTTTGGACAAAGGAAAAGGACTGGGATACCTGCTTGGCCACACATCCTTATTAATAACAAATCAAGGAATTAGGAGAAATGCAAGTGCACTGCTGCCATCTGTTATCCCCACCAGTTTTTCCGGTTTAATTTTTTTCTCACTCAACCTGTCTTTTGGGGATTCTGTCTTCACTTTCTCCTTTTCCGTAACACTGTCCAGTTTTTCATAGGTCTGCTTTTTTATAGACTTACAGGCCAGCATGAAAACAAAAACTTGGATTCATCTTTGTACAGGGTCAAGATATTAATGCTATTGAAAGAGCAGAAATGTGTGTTAAACATCTGTATTGAGGTTTCACCACTTTGTGTGTTCTCTTCAAAATTTTCCATGTAGATGCAAGCCTGTGATCTCACTTCTGACTGAGGTAGTTTTGGAAAATCAAATATATTAGATTAAGCAAAATAATTTGCAAGTAATGAAAAAAATAAGTTTGAATGGTAAGTTGTACTCTCACAGAGATTTTCAGATGATGCAAATATGGTTTCTATATAGAAGCATCTAAGGGTTTCCGTACTTTGACAGAAAATAAATGCTGGTTATTTCAGTGAAGGGGCAAACAAAAGACTTATTTTTAATAATGCATTCTATGGTAATACAAAGAAATATACTGCCTATATTAATTCCAGTCTCTAAATGTATTTTAATTTTCACTGTAACTAAAAGAGTTGACTGTAGTGATTCCAAAATAGAAGATAAACTAAACCCCCTTTCCATAGTAACAAATGTAGGTACAGGTGAGAGGTTCACAGTTTAGTCCAGAATCACAGTTATGGCATATTTTCTATTGAGGACATTCTTAACTAGAAACAATTCTTAGTTTAAAAAAGTGAATTTGCTTGAACTGAGGTTTTGGGATTTGAGTAGCACCATCCCACCAAAGCTATGATCTGAACACCAAAAAATAACCTACACTCTTAAAAATAAAGACCAGAGTAGTTCTTCAGAATGATGCCATAAGGTAACCATTTTTGATTCCCGGAAGACCCATCATCATGAAGGTTTCAGAAAGAATCATCATTTATTTAGATACATATCAGTCTCCACACAGTAAATAACCATGAACAGATGATACCAGATTTGTGAAATACCAATGGCTCATGATTTTAAAAAGGACTCTCGTGGCACACAATCACACAGACTAAGCCCAGGCTTTCTTATAGATACATTAAAGATTTAAACTTTTTTCCACATATAAGGAAGCTTTTCAAAGCACAAAAAACCAGCTTCATATGCAAAGAACCCACCCACAATAAAACAGTCCGTTTTTGAGCAATAGTTTTGCGAGGAACCACACAACTCAGTAAAGAACCATATAGTGCCATTTAGGAACCACTATATAAAGAGTATACACAGTGCAGTGCTATTCAGCAACATCAAAAATAATTTCTGATTTAGGAGATAATAGTTGTTGGTGCTCAAACATGGATTAAGTTTATTTTACAATTTAAATTGCTGACACATAATGCAAAAAAATAAAACAAATGTGTCTTCCCAATGAACTTAGTCTGATCTTTTAAAACAACAACAGGCTCTTTGGTTGGAGATCTTAAAGTTAATATTTGTAAGTGAAATAGGTCTATAATTTTTTTTTTCTTTGAGAAAAGCTTGAATGGAATTCTGTAGTCATTCCTCAGTAATAACTTTAGAATGAGTTTATAGTAGTAGCAATTTCATACATCAGCACTATTAATTTCAGTAATAATAATATTCAAATCTTTTCTGCTATGTATTCAGTGTGCTACTTATGAACAGCTAATGCACTGAGAAAGTTGATTCTACACATTTGGTTTAAAATAGGGCAGTTTAATTTTATTAAATTAAAATAGATAATTTTATTAAGTTGATCCAAATTATTTTTGCAATGTGTATTATGCACCTATTCACAATGCACACAATGAGTTATTTCAATATTTTTGCTGGAAAGAATATTAAACTTAGTCTTTAACATGAACTGTTTCTTGAAACTATGCAATAATACTATGCATATATAATTCGTCTTTAAGTTGATCTCTTAGTAGTCTCCAAGAAAAGAAAATTTATAAACCCAGCTTTTTAAAGTTTTAGCCAAACAGACAGTAGCATTACTGATTGATTTTAATATACAGTAAAGTGTGTGTCTGTTTGAAAAGCTTTACACAGCTACTGTGCCCCAATAACACAGCTTATATGATATGATTAGCTTTGTCTAGTGATTCCTTTTAGTTATATGCAGTTGTTTAATGTGTGAGCAGTAATGATGTGGGTGGGAGTGTATTCTAATAACCCTAATTTGAAAATCCAAAAAAGTGTTATTACATACAGCCATTAATATAAGCCACCTAACTGATGCCCTCACTGCCTTATATTTGTTCAGAGAGAATCTGGTTACCATCTTCACAATTGGTGATTGTACATCAGCCACGCTGGTTCTGAACACTGGCATGCCACAGGGTTGTGTGCTCAGCCCAGCACTCTTCACGTTATTTACACACGATTACTCTGCCATCCATGCCACAAATCTGGTTGTGGAGTTTGCGGATGATACGACCATGGTGGGTCTCATATCAGACAATGATGAGACTCACTACAGAAAGGAGATACAACACCTAGGACTATGGTGCTCAGCCAACAATCTCATCTTGAATACCAGCAAGACCAAAGAGGTAATTGTGGACTATAGGAGGTCCAGAAGAACAGAACATGCTCCTATATTCATACATGAGGACGCTGTAATGTGTGTGGACAATATCAAGTTCTTGGGTATCCACATTACATCGGATCTGACCTGGTCTTTGAACTCATCTTACCTGATAAAGAAGGCCCAACAAAGACTCTTCTTCCTCAGGAAGATGAAACATGCTGGATTCTCCTCTCGGCTGCTCACAAACTTCTACAGATCCCCTATAGAAAGCATTCTCTGTCATAGTATGACAGTGTGGTATGGCAGCTGCACAGCACAGGACAGGAAGGACTTGGCACAGGTGGTGAGAACAGTACAGGGGATCGTAGGAAGTCCTCTCCTAGACCTGGACCCTGTATATGCTGGAAGGGTGCAGAAGAGGGCCAAATGTATAGCTGCAGATCTCACTCATCCGGTAAATGGACTGTTTGTACCACTGCCTTCGGGAAAGCGGTACAGAAACATAAAAACACGCACCAGCAGACTGAAAGACAGCTTTTTCCCCAGAGCTGTGAAGTCCATCTGCCCCTGCTAATACACACACACATACATCTACATTTATCCCTAACCTGCCCCCCTGTAGACCCACACACACAGATCACTGGTCTCTGCAGGCGTACTACCTCAGGAAAAGTCTGGACTTGATGATATTTTATTGCTGCTGTCTTTTATACTTATTATGTTTATTTTATTATTTATAGTGTATGGTGTATTTTAAGTATTCTGCCTTGAAGCTGAGTCCTACCAACAAAAAATTTTGTTATGTGTATGCAGAAAGAATTCTACATCTACATCTAAAAATGACGTCCTTTATTACCCCTAATTAGAGAAAGTTAATCTCACTCTATGAAGAACACCTCAAAAAATTTGCCTGATTTTTCAGCAGCCCATCTTATGGTCATATGCTTTCTGGCCATACCGTTCCCTTTTATAGCTATTTTAATCTTTTCTGATTAAAATTAAGATTATATCTGTAGCTCTGCAGAGCAAGGCAGGTGAAACCAAAGAAGTAGACCAGAAAATGCTTAAACATAAGTAGTAGTTAAACTTTCAACAGCTCACCATCTCCATCTCAGACAGGACCGGTTTACAGATGCCACTCAAACGTTATAACCTGTGATCTTTGTCACACAGGAAAAAGCAAAATACCTTGAGAAAACCCATACAGTATTTCAAAAGAATGAACAGCAAGGGGAAAGGTGGAAATACTTTAGAGCCTGAAACTCTGACAGGATAACAGAAGCCATGTGGGTCCTTACCCTCAAAATGATGAAACCTGGCAAGGTAAGGGCATAGAAAGGAAAATACAGGGTTGTAAGCAGATGCCTTTTTTCAGGTTCTTTGGCACTGTCTCATTTTTCAAAGTATTATAATCTAAGTGTACTTCTTATATGGTTGGGGATTAATTGTTATTCTTTAGGTGTTTACATTTTAATGTATAAAATCACAATGGCTATTTTATTTAAGAGTGAGCTCCAAATGAGAAGCTTGTCTAAACTCAGTTTAAAAGATAAAGATAAATAAAATTTTACGGAACTTTTCGATGCAAAATTAAATCAAGAATTTCAAGAAAAAAGCTGGACAGTCTTGAAGTTTGAGTTTTTGCTTGGCATACTGTTTTTCAGAGCCATTACTTTTATTGTGTTTGCTGATCCCTGTCTTTTTTTTGACTTTTTTGCTTAGTGCATTTAACATCATCTCTGTCACTCTTCATAGTAATAGCACCATGCTAGACTGCACTGATTTCAAGGTGTTTAAGGTGTAAGCATAAAGACCAAAGTTATGGAGTAAAAGGAGGGACTCAGAAAGACTACCAACAAATAAAGGATATTTATTTTTAACGAATTTTCTTTCAACTTAAGTGTTTTGGAATTACTCTTTTATGACTCAGCTTGAATATTTACTCTCAAAAGCATTTGTATGCAGGCATTATATTCTTCATAGATGGCCATTAAAGTACCATTTGATCTGTAATTTGTGTTTGCATTGCATGTGGAGTGTGTCGTGTTACTTTTTTGCAGTTTTATGTTGTTACCTGCATTTTGATCTATCTTTAGTAAGTCTTGTCTATGTTTTCCTTATTTTCAGTCATATAACTGTCTACATTTACAGAGGAATCAGCCTAAAAAGTTTTTAGTGTTGGCATATTGATCATTTTCAGTTTGTGTTGGTAATACCTCAAGTGGCAGTTGCATTTCTGTATTGTTCATTCTGAAATAAGGAGTTTGTTTTTCTTCACTCCACACTAGTCTTAATATACTGTATGTAAGCATTGCCTTACCTAACTGTGTCATTTTATCATAATGAGATTTCAGATTTTTTTTTCTTTTGCAAACTTCATGGCTACTTTATCAAGCACTTTTAATCACTGCATTTGTAATTTTTGACTATTCAGAACAAAGCCTTTCTCAACATTATAGCATGGAACAGCCAACATAATGCTGCAATGGCAAGATGGATGGTTTTAAGCATTTTAATAAGTATTTTAAGTACAGTAAAACCTTGATTATCCATCACTCATTTAACCATCAGTTTCCGTTAACTGTCAGGGCAAACACAAAAAATTAGAACAACTCTCCCTTGTGCTATCAGGTAGTGTTCTTCACCAGAACCATATGTCATGCCCAATTTCAAAATCACAGTGTTACTTATGCACCTTCAGTTTTAATAGCATTTCATAGCTTTTCTCTTTTGTTATAATTAATCTTCTTATACATTGTTATGGCCAATAAATGTAAGAGTGTGGTGTTGGAATTGTCACAAAAAATTGAAATTATTAAAATGTTTACGAAACGGTGAAATTTCTTTAAGTATTGCTTCAGTTTACGGAGTAGGAGGAACAACAGTGAACAATATAAAACATGATGCCAACAAAATTGAAAAATATGTTGAAAATGGAAACCACTGACAGTAATGTTATTTTGTATTAAAGTTATTGTTCTGTATTGTCATTTTTTTTAAGTTCTGTTATATTACAATTTGTTAATATTTTGTGACATGCAGGCAGTTTGTGATGCGCTGTGGTGGAGCAGAAAGAGTGGAATGAATGCTGTAAGTGTGGGAGTGGGTGAAGGGCTTCTGTTCCGGAAGGGACGGACATGAGTGACAGGAGAAGTTAGGAGAAAAAGGAAGGTGACGGCAAAGGAAGTTTTGAGTAGGGAGCCAGGAGACAATAAGCAGGAGGTTTTGCAGTATAGAGAAAGACAGAATGTGAGTGGCAGGAGATAAACTGGTTGGTAGGAAAAGCTTTCTTTTATTGTTTTGGAGGTGTGCTGTATAACCCAGATAACAGAGTATAAGAAAGGGCACCGTTTGTTATGGAATGAAGACTCCAAGTGAAAACTCCAGTACCTCTGAGTTGTGTTTGCTTATTACATAGTTCGTTACAATATTATATGAGTTGATTAATTTTGTTGATACTAAATTATATTTTGTTAATATAATTTTGTAATTTTATTTTGTAAATAAATATGACTAATCTCTAAAATAATCTACTGTATACCAATTTTATAATAGCTGTTCTGTTATCCGTCTTTTCTTTAATCCATCACAGCCTTGGTCCCAATCCCTTACGGATAATTGAGGTTTTACTGTATGTTGTTTCTTTTTAGCTAGAACTATTTCAAATTAAATTTTATGGAGTCAGTCTCTTTAGATCATTTTTCTGCTTCTGAAAGATTAAATTTCCATTGCTGGCAGATTTCTCAATGAGACCAGTGAATCATATTTTGTTCTTACTATTGGTCACAAAATATGCTGACTGCCATTGGCCATGTCTCCCACATGCAGTGATTGTCTTTGCTGTTATCCATGTGATGTAATGTAAAGACATATTTACACAAGACTTTAAGCATCAGTCTTTGCTGAGTCATTGACTCTTTTGAATCTCATATGTCTGGTGAATTCTCTGCTGCATCACTTTACTCTCTAATTATATGTGTTTTTGTTGCTGCTTTTATTTTCCAGTTATGATTCAGGCTGTTTATTTCTACATACCTGGTTTCAATTTAGACTTTAGACTGCATTTTTCACTTCGTTTTCTATTATGCTCTTAAACATATTTGATTGCTGACATTGTTATTCTATGGCTCCTCATCCTAGCGACCCTTAGAATCAAGCCCAGAACGACACGTGTGCAGGTAAAAACCTTATGTAGCACATTTCTAATAATTTATCTTGTGTTGTTTTTTGTAAATTTTATACGTGTGGTTCTTACAACAGGTCAGATGTCCTTCAAAGACCTTATGTTTATATGGCCCATCACAATGGTTCATTCTTAAGCAGTTAAACACTCCATACGGTAAGTGCATACTTGATACATTAACCATTTTATGTTAATGTTCACCATATGTTTATATGTCAGTGACCTTTGCTTTTCTATCATTTAATCCCTTAAATATAGCATTCTTTCTGAACCCTTAAAAGAAAACAAAACTTTCCAGACCTCCTGTCTAAAAATGCACTCTCACACATAGCAATTTTTCAATCTGCCCTTGACTTTTCCTGCACAATTGTAGTCAATCCCCGGGCTTATTGTTCTGAAGTGCTAGTCGTCTCTTTAAAATCAAATAAAATCAGATACCCTAGAGCTCAGTCTGTTTACTCTTCGATTTAGTTACCTAACCCTGCCAATATATCTAAGTTTAAAAATAAGCTTTTCCTAGCCTTCTTTGGAATTGTAAAATTGGCTGAACTGCAAGTTTTATCGCCTTTACTGAGAAATATATTGTATTTGTATACTATTGTTAAATATTTCTCTTGGTAGGAGGAGCATTTAAGTGTTTATTCAAACATGTATCTGTTTTAAATCTGGACTATACAACCTTTAATTATATTTCCTGTTGTTATATTACAGGCTCAAAATCTGACAACCCACTGCTCCTAAATGATTTAGTATTGATTACTGCTGAACTCAGGATTCTTCATCAACCTTAGTGCATTCTGCACAAATCAGATCAATCAGCATGTCTATTTTCTGTTTATTTAGGTAGACAATACTGAACATAGATACAAAACTGCAGATAATATGAATAAAGTCACAAAAAAACAACCCAATAATAGTCAGTTCCTTTGAAAAAACAACACTCTAGTGATTTATTCTTAAAAAAATTTTTAGAATACATGTTTATAAAGTAAATTGAACATTTCCATGATTTCTTTGGGGGGAAATTCCACGACACTCCTGATACAGATGTGATTCGCTCTAGGAATGCAAAAAAAAGATTTAAATCTTTTATTATTATTATAAGTTTACAATGTATGTATCACAAGCAAGTCAATATACAGCATGTAAATACCACAGTATACAAAATAAAAATCATGTTATATGTTTTGTGAAAGATAATGTGTAGCTGTGTATTGACTCCATCATTTCCATCCTTCCTGGGAAAATTCCTCTCCATTACAGTACCTTAAAATAATAACATCATAAACACCATTACACTACTTGTTTATTAAACAAGGTATACTATATCAACATTAAGACAATGAAATAAGCACTTAACCCAGTTATATTTGCTGCAGAAAGGTTTGCAGTGCTAAATGTGCTAAATGCCAGTCAGCATAAGACTGAATGAGGCCATTTCAGGTTCCATTCTTCATTATTTTGTAGTCTTCTTTGTGCCAGCAACTGCCTTTTTAGAAGAAATACACACATGCACTAAGTACATACTTAGTTCTTCTACCACCCTACAGTGTGGCACATACACATTTGGTACTGCCTAATGCTTAGTAGATAGCTTAACCAGTTGTTATGTGTGACAGCACAACAGTAAGCCGACATTGATCTTCAGTAGGTATAACTTAATTATATTTGCATAAGTAAATATTTGTGTTGTACACATTTACATAGAGATTCATGTACAGTACAAATGCCAATTTATTTTAAAAAAGTATGTGATGAAGACAGTGCCATAATTACTGCTGCTGCCTATCTCCAGCATGGGACACTTGCCCCCGAGATTGTGTTCTTTATGAAAGTGTAGGGCATACTCAAACCTATTTATTGTATATACCCCTTCAGTAACCATGGTGGCAATAATCAGACAACAGAAATATGGCACAAAAAATGCTGATGTTTGTACATCCACTTCGGCGGAGTGCAGGCGGCATTCTTCTGGCAGACGGACTCTGACTTCTTGAAAGTCCCTCACCATTATAAATACTCACACATTTTGCGTGTTCAGTGAGCTTTTTATGAAACTTGCCTGGTAAGAGTAACTACCATCTGAGCTATGTTATATATGGACTGTGATTTTTGTGACCCAAATAGCTGTTTTTTTCTATCTCTGTACAGTTCACCTGCTCTGTTCACTCATGGCTTCTGCTTGAAAGTGACGAGTCAGGTCTGAGGTGATAGATCAGGCCTGCTCTAATCAACTAAAATCCTTACCTGAAGGAACTGTCCCCACATCAGCTCACAAATCACAATTACCAAATAGTTATTTTTCCAATTCTGGTTACAGTGCCTCCCTGCATCTACCACCTACACTAAGTTCTTTTCTTAATCACCATTTGGATGGGGTTTGCACATTCCCCCATGCCCTCTTTAATTTTTTCATGGTTACTCTGTCTTATTTTTCCAATGTCAGTTAAGGGTTTTCTGATCCATCAAATCAAATAAAATAACTCCAAATTACTCCTTGCACTACCATTCTATTCTCATTAACCAATATTTCACAACTGCATTTAATTTTTAGGGTAGTTCAAGAAAAGGAAATGAGCTGTTTCTGTTGCATATGACACAAGATATCCTAATTTTTCTGTCATTTCATGAACATGGATTCATGGTTGTTACACTGCAGTTTAATAGATTTTTTTTCTCTAAACAGAATCACTAGTTTCAATTATAATTTTTTTGTGTTCTGTAGAGATGTATCATATTACTAAGTCACTTGTTCCATCACGCTGAGTTTGCTTCCAGTAGACCTTTAGGCTTGTCACGTTACACTGAAAACATTTCAACCAGAACACTGACAATGCCATGTCTTTAGGAAACAAGTTGCCAGAAACTGTTTGCCTTGGGGGTTGTATTTTAACATGTACTAAACAGTAGAATGAAAAAATATAGAACTAGCTTGAGATCTTGCTGTTTCAAAATGAGAACTTTCATGCTTGTCCTGTATAGTTATCATACCAATCTTTATCATTTTATTTACATTTTCTTTCCCTTATTCAAGCATTTCATCACATACAGTATCCATCCATCCATTTTCCAACCCGCTGAATCTGAACACAGGGTCACGGGGGTCTGCTGGAGCCAATCCCAGCCAACACAGGGCACAAGGCAGGAATCCAATTCCGGGCAGGGTGCCAACCCACCGCAGGACACACACAAACCCACACACACACCAAGGCCAATTTAGAATCACCAATCCACCTAACCTGCATGTCTTTGGACTGTGGGAGGAAACCCACACAGACACGGGGAGAACATGCAAACTCCACGCAGGGAGGACCCGGGAAGCAAACCCGGGTCTCCTAACTGCGAGGCAGCAGCGCTACCACTGCGCCACCGTGCCTTCCACATACAGTATTCTTTGTTTATTTATTATCAAATACATTTTTTCACGTCTGGTAACCATTTTTCCTCTTTTTGTTATTTTTTATAATTATATTCCTAAAAAAGGTTGATACAGAAACAATGAGCACTCATTAAAAATCGTTTTTCATTTTTTTGGAGAGCTACAAAATGGGTAACCCAAAATGCAGTTGACACTCAAACATAATCAATCTTCTAAAAGGTTAACAGAGCAATGCATACCACTGCATATTTTTCACTGCATACTGCATGCTATTAGTCCATGAACTAATTGTCCAAATACTGCTGTAAGTGTATTGGGAGTAATAGTGTTTCACATACTGTCTAACACATAGTCCACAATCTGACCCACGCTTCTACCCAGTTTGGTCTGAGTGTGGAGCAATCTTAAAATACACGACCCTGGAAGGTGAAACCTGATAACATCACTCACAATCAGGACCTTGACCACAGTAAATTTTAGGTAACTTAAGTTATGAAATGTGCATGTGATGCTCAATGTTAATTGGTCAAGTTTTACACAGAATGATGAGAAGTATAACTTGACTTGCATTCCTTATCTGAAATTCTCATTGAATATTTTGAGGTTTCAAATTCATCCAAGGGAGAACTTCTTAAAATTAGAATTAGTAGAGATGAAATACTGCATATTACCTCTATTAGGGTTAGGGGAAGGTTTAAATAGACTATAATTTATACCACTGATGCTGAAGAAAGATAAGGGAAAATCTTATCTGTGTCATTTAAGCAAAATTTTGACTTACTGTACATATAATAAAAGAAATAGGTTACTGGAATACTGAATTTGAGACATACATTTTCCAAAGTTGCAAAAGTATTATCAATATAGATGTTGTGATTAACGTTTTTAATTTATTTTTCTTAAACATTCTTTAAGCTTAATAAACCATTTTTACAATTACATTCTCTTACCCAGATAATCCATTTTTGTTGTTTATGATTTGGGGACTTTATTTTATAGTTTTTAAATTAATATTATTTTCAACACCATTTTGATTTGATAATGGGTGCCGCCATTTTGAGAGCCTTGTGTTGCCCTTTGCTTTAGTAATGCTCCAACCATGCACTGGGAGTATCAGTTGATGACATTATCAAGAATGACAGAATAAACTTCATTCTCCAAAATTCTCAAACTATCCAAGATTGGGCAAAGTTACTTGCAATAACGTCTGATTTTCTTTGTTATTTTGGTGTTTGATCTCTGCTTAAAATAGGGCATGCATTACCTGTCTTGACTTGTGGCTTAGACCTCAGCTTTCTTTTTTCTGACCTTGTTATTCTCCAGGTCCCTTCATTCAGATCACTTACTCTCTCTTTCAAAACAATGCAGAAGAAATCTGTAAAGATTCCAACACCAAGAATATTTTATATGTTGAATACTTTGTAAGTTAAGAATGATCGCGTCATAGGGTCATTATTGCCACAAGTACAAAGTACAGTGAAATTCTTACTTGCTAATCAAATGTAACATTTTCACCACTCTCCAGCACCATGATTGCTGGGTAAACAACAGATAATTGTTACGCAAAGGTTCCACTGAAAATCCCACTTTGGACTTTAAGTGTACTTATAATTTTTTTTATAATTGAGTGTTGCTTAATTATTGCAATTAGTGGTAGTAAGTACATAGAGCAAGGCATATAAAGAAGAGATTGAACAGTTTTTCCCTTCCATTGCTAACCAAGCAAATACTGACTTATTCCTTCCCGCTCCCCTTCAAGAGTCTCATATGTATCTTTACTACTGGTAAATTAGGTATTGTCATGCTTTCCCTTCCTGCTCCTGTTTTTGTATTTTTTTTTTGAGTCTCCAGCCTTTTGCCTTTCAAACATAACATGAACATAACTACAGTTGTGTCTAATTTTTAAGAATATTAGTTGATAAAATATATAGGAAAAATATAAAAAAATAAATACTTTCAAATAATGTTCATTTTGGCCATATTCATTCTGACAGCTAATAAGATGAACAGATGACTATCTTTAAACATTTTTCTTAACATTTTCCAACAATCTGCATAAATTACAGTTAAGAAATCTTTAATTTTATTTTTTGTAATTTTGATTTATAGATATTTGAACTATTAGAAGGTTAAAAAAAATTAATTAACTTCAGGCTGAGGAATAATACACTCTTATTCAAATTGAACTGAGAATTTCTTTGAAATTCCTCCAATATACCTAATACACTTGGCGATGATGAGCATTAATCGGTAACATATACCATCTGCATAAAACACTATTTTATTTTGAAGTTCATTACTTATAATATCCTGAATATCTACTTGTTTATGAATATGGGTAGTAAGAGGTACTACAGCAATTGCAAATACCAATGACAGCCAAGGGCAGCCCTGTCTGATTGCCTGTTTTAATGCAAAATATTTAGAGTTTATATTATTCACACAAACAGATGCCTCTTAATTAGAGTTTAATAGTTCAATCCATGTACAGTACATAAATTGGATCAGAACCCAATACGCTGAGAGCAGATTGGTGACCAAAGTTTACAGGGCATCACTAATTTCAAAACTGATAAGCAAAACTAAAACCAGGTTAAGATCTAAATTGATTTGCTCAACCACTGAATCTACTGTGAATTCTTCCCTTTATATTCATAAAGTCCAGAAGCCATACAAACTAAAAGGCAATTATAAATAACATGCCCTCTGTGTCATGTGTGCACAATATGCCTAGCAACATAGTAGCCAAAACATCCCAAAATAAATAAAATCCAGCCTTCATGAAAATGTAATGATACAAATTAGAAATAAAAAATGACAGAAATATTACATTATTTGTACAACCTTAGTTGAACCCCAAAATTATAAATGGAAAAATGTTTTGCTTTGTTTTTCTTGTGGACTGGTCTGCAGGATGTACTTCCTAATGGGCTTTATTTTTCTAGGAAATCTGTGACCGGTGTCTGATATGATGTTTTAATTGACTTAATATATTATATAGTTTTTAATATGGTGCTGCTGGATATCTGTGTAGGAATGAAGATTTAATACTATCTTTAATTTCAGAAAGCCTCAGAGGTAATTCCAGCTTCTCTCAACACGGCTGTGCAACCCGAGTCAAAAACAATTACCATAAAGGCCAGGAGATGTAAGAGAGTCATAGGCTGAGACAGGAAAAGGTCAAAAACCAGAAAAACTGGAAAATCAGAAGATCAAAGCCTACAATGCCAACCAAAAATCAAAGTAGATAAACTAAAAATGTCCTGAATGGCTAAAAGTTATTCTTACTAGCCAAACATCTACAAGAATCATTCCACAATATCCAGAAACTATATGCTGCCATTTTAGTTAGTATCTTGGTGATGATGTTAGGCTGTCACTAACAAGTATAATTCTGCTGTTGCTAAAAAAAATTGCATTATGGTGGCAACCATGATCAAAAAATTACTAATAAAATGGCAGCACAGTAAAAAAATAAAAAAATATTAGATGGCACGTTTCTCTTGCAGTCAGTAAGTGGACTTTTGTTTGCAACCTTGGCAATTTTTTTTGTAAAAATGTTGCCCATTCATCATCAATTTTAGAGATATTATGGAATAATTTTCTGGAGTGTGATTTATTTATATTTGAGAGAGGCATACATTGTTTCTCAAAGTGTTCTGGCAGATACTGTATCTTAGAGGAAGCATTTTTTAGATGAAATGCTCAGTTTGTGTGGAAATTAACATAGTAAACTGCAGCTCTGCTATCAACTAAAGGATGGTTTAGCAATTGCAAGTTGGATTGGTGCTATTTAAAAGTATAAACTCCAGGGTAAAAGAAGCATGATCAGAAATAATAATGGTATTATAATTGCAAGATCTGAAAGGGGAAAACATACTGTTTTTAATAAGAAATTAGTTGATTTGTTCATTAAGCATGTAATAAAGAAAAGAAAGAATATTGTTTCAAAGATGGGTAAAAAGTCCCTGTGGGTCAAACATGATATGGTCCTTCATACAACATGAAATTAAGTTGTTATAGACATTGATGTTACAGCTGGAATTTTTTCTGTCTAAATCTGGATTTAGTTTTTGAGTGTTCATATTGTGAAATTATCAAGGTTGTTGTAGAAACTATTGTTACACTTAGAATTTATTGGTCTAAATCTAGATTTAGTTTTTGAGTTTTCAAGTTAAAAATTAAGGAAAGAACCTCAACTAAGTGTTTATTATTTTGGGGCTGTTTTGGCTGTTATTTAGGGTTGCATATATTTTCTGTCAATCTGGGTGCCTGCTTGGGTGATCCTTCTCTATCCCAGCTGTGTATTAAACCATTTTCAAATTATTTCACATAAAATTCACATAATTCTACATAAAATTCTTTGTGTATGTCAAACCTCTTTGGCACTGACCTTTCTATCTCTTTTTGACTCCAAGTTAGTCTTTCATTTTGGCTTGTTGCTAATGTTTCGGTTTTTGACTCTTTGCCTGTTTTTGTACATCCTCTCCAGGGCCCTCATATATAAACAGTACGTATGCAAAAAAAATGTTGTTGGGGAGGAGGCGAGAGTACGCTGGCCACTTCTCCCTCTGAGTTTAATATGACTAATATTACTTATATATTATTAATATTACTAGTTTACTATTTTATTTTTATTTTTAGTTAGAAAGTTTCGTACTTTTTCTGAAAGTTTTCTTGTACTGTTTTATTGTCTGCCGTGGATTTTTATGGATTTTATTAAGTTTTATCAAGATTTTAGCTGTCTACTCACTTGTTGCTCAGATATATTGTTTTACTGTCTGCCGTGGATTTTACGGATTCTACGGGTTTTATCAAGTTTTATTAAGTTTTTACTGTCTACTCACCTGTTGCCCAGATATACTGTTTTACTGTCTGCTGTGAATTTTACAGATTTTTATCAAGTTTTATCGTTTTTGCTGTTTACTCACCTGTTTACTCACCTGTTGCCTGGAAATATTGTTATACCGTCTGCTTTGGATTTTACGGCGGTGTCTGGGCAGCATCCCTCCCTTTTTCTTCGGTCAGAATGGCGTTTAGCTATTCCAGCTCACAACTACGCCGACTTAATCCCGCAACCACTCCTGAAATTAACATCCCCATCATTAAAGAACTTGGACTCCTTCGCCGTCCTCGTTACACTTATAGAGGCTCCGGTTGAAAGTTCATCTTCCATAACCAACCAAAGTGCTCTGCTACCAACATTCCATCTTTCTGGTCACCTGTCGGACGTTTGACGCGTCATCAGAGCACCGTTGCTCCAACTACTATCAACACTAGAAGTATCGCGAGATCTCTGCACCCCAGTATGGGAAATACCTGAGTCATTGAGAGAAACATCGCGAGATCTTCACATCCCTTGCTGGATTTATTTTGTGGAGTGGATTCTAAGCTGCGTGGAGTGGATTTTAATGTTTTGCGACCTGTACAGAGATTTACTCCACAGTGATTGGTTAGGTTTGAACTGTTTAACTCTCAATCCATCAGTAATAAATCCACACTGATTGAAGAACACATCAGGGAGAAAGGACTTGACTTCATATGTCTGATGAAACCTGGCACCAGTCAGAGGTTTACTCCGCCCTAAATGAAGCCTGTCCACCTGGCTACAGTTACTTGGAGGCAGCTCGCAGCACTGGGCGTTGTGGTGGCTTAGCTATCATCCACCGTCAGGACCTGGGGTTGTCCCCTATCTCGATACCTGCAACATCTTCCTGCGAGTGCCTTGCATTTAAATGTAAGCCCCCTTTTCCCATGACTGTTCTCCTTATCTACCGACCTCCAAAACCCAATTCTGCTTTCATCCCGGAAATGACTGATCTTCTTACAACACTTTGTGCTACCTCTGCTAACATCATAATTCTAGGAGATATAAATATTCATGTTGACAGTCTCACAGGTTATCTCACTGCTTATTTCCTAGACCTGCTAGTTTCTCTCAACCTACAACAACATGTTGATGTCCCCACACATTCTAGGGGTCACACACTTGACTTGGTCATTTCAAACTTTGCCCCAATCAGTAACCTACAGGTGTATGATCTTGGTATTTCAGATCACAAAGTAGTGTCAATGGAGCTGCCCTTTCTTTTCCCCCGTACCAAACCAAAACGACAGATCTATTTCAGAAATCTGAAGAACATCAATGTGGATGCCCTGGCCCTGGACCTTAAACTTCTCTCCTCTGACCCTACCAGCTCCCTTTCTGTTGCTGATCTTGTAGATTTCTACAACCAGTCCCTGAGCAGTCTCCTGGACTTCCATGCCCCCTTAACATCTAGGTCCGTCTCATTCTCGTGCTCAGCACCTTGATACACCTGCGAGCTGCAAAAAAATGAAGGCGGCTGGGCGTGTCCTTGAGCGGCGCCTCAAGGCTTCTGGGCTGACTGTCCACAAACAGGCTTACAGGGAACACAAGAGGGCGTATGCAGAAGCTCTTAAGGTTGCACGGTCCAGGTTATATTCTACCATTGTCATAAACAGCTCCAGGAAACCCAAAAACCTTTTTTCAATTATAAATCACCTTCTCAAACCTCCTTCACCTGCCCACTCTGAGGCTACCGATAAGAGGTGCAACATGCACATCAATTTTTTTAAACAAAAAGTTGATAACATCCGCTTACACCTCTTCACTACGGATATCCTGTCCCCCTCAACTGTCGACCCACTGTCTGAGACTGTTCAGCCCTTTTGCTCCTTCTCTATTGCCACACGGGAAGAGGTGGAGGATGTCATCAGGAAAATGAAACCGTCTACTAGTTCCCTGGACCCTTTCCCCTCAGCTTTACTGAGGGCCAACATCTCTGCCGTCTCTCCACTTATCACCAAGATCATAAACCATTCCCTCCTGGCTGGCTATATTCCTTCTGCTGTCATCAGACCTTTACTAAAAAAAACCACCCTGGATCCTGAAGTTCGCTCTAACCATAGGCCCATCTCCAATCTTCCATTTCTTTCTAAAGTTCTGGAAAAAATAGTTGCAGCACAACTTCATGATCACCTCAAACTGAATAATCTGTTTGAAAAGTTTCAGTCTGGTTTCTGCCCTGGCCATAGCACCGAAACAGCCCTGGTCAGGGTCACCAATGACCTTCTGATGACAGCAGATATTGGTTCCCCTTCTCTACTTATCCTCCTTGACCTGACAGCTGCTTTCGACACAATAGACCACAACATTCTTCTTCACCGCCTGCAATTCACCACTGGACTCTCAGGAAATGTTCATAACTGGTTCACATCATACCTGACTGGTAGAACTGAGCATGTCGCCCTGGGCAGTGTTTCCTCTTTCTTTTTTAGATTCACATCCATGATGCATTTATTCATTTAAGGCACCTGATTATAATCAACCTATAACAAAATAATGGTGCACGGATTGGCAAAGCTATTCTAAATACCACAGCTGCTTTAGTGTTGCTACTCTCAGTGCACCACTCAGAGTATTTTAACCCATTGTATCTGTGTGTGGAATCACAAATGTGTGTGTGTGGAATGTAATGTTTTCTGTGTGGTGATCAGTGCATAAGAGAAAGCCCATTAAGGGAGGACTTGGGGTGGGGCAGCAGGCGCATGCACGTCAGTTACTTTTCATGCTGACCGGGATTTATGGAGCAGAAGTGCGTGGAAGTTGGCTTATGCACGGTTTTGTGCATTTAAATTTTTTTGTGCGTATGCACTTTCTAGTTTTGTCCATACGCCTTGTTTTACTGTGAATTCAATACACGGCGTTATACATGAGGCCCCTGGGCACTCAAAAATATTTGCAGTCATAACAATAAGAATCTTTGACCTTCCAGTTTGATGCATGTAAGTTAACCTCATTTAATTTAGTTTTGTTTGTTTGTTCTACTGTAATGCAACACCCCCCCAAATTGGAGAGTAGCTCAGTAATTACAGAAGGAGTTGCTTTATAAGTGAAAATTCCAACTCCAGTTGTCTTTGTGGCATAACTGGACTGAAGCACCTGCCCAAACCATTCTCGATTTAGCCTTTATCAGTTTTTAATATTTAAGTGAGTCTCCTGCAATAAGAATGGTTCCTGTTTGTGTGTTAGGGACTCCCAGAGGTCCTCTTTTACTTTCATTTTCTTCACTATTTTGATATATTCTGTATTTTGATTTGTTTGGTGAGGTATGGAGCACACAGTTTCTTGTAAAGAATCTTCACCATATTGATCAAAATAAAAATGAAATTCAATAAGAGTGATACACTATGATGATTTAAAAACAAAGGCAGAGAGGGAGAAAGGACATTGGTGTAGGCCCTTACATGTGGTCTACACTATAGCAGTGGAAGAGATCTAACTTCTATGCCATGTGTAAGCGCAAATTCCATACTGACCATGACATACTGCGTGTTTTTCCGGGACTCATCTCCAGTGGTAATTCACAGAAGAGACATATACAGTAGAATTGTGCATGTCAAATATTTGCTATAATATATTGAAAGTTGTAGTATAAGTTTTGACACAAACATATGATACACCTGAAGATATGGAGAACATCTTAAAAACAATCTGCAGGTTTATTTCCAACCTGAATAGGATGGATAAAGAAAAAGAAGTACATAAAGAAAAGAATGCTCTGTCCTCTAAGAATACTGATACTCTCTGAATCCAGAAATTACCAAGTAGACTAAGGGCTCGTTTATACTTCACGCTCAGAACGCGTACGTGCACGCATCATTGACGCATCCTCTGAGCAGGTCCTCAGAAATTAACACGACGCGTACGCGAGTTGCAGTACCAGCAGAAAGTTGGGGGGCACAGTGTGCTAAATGTTGGAATGTGACATCAGAGTCTCTGTTTACTATCTACATGTGACAGAAAGCCGCTTTGCGGATCCTATGAGATTGATGTGCTTGCTTCGATGTTTGATGAATGGTTCGATGTGGTGAAACAAAATGCCGACATACAAATGCATTCGTGGTGCTTTTATATTCAAGGGTCGCCTATTCCCGATCATAATGACATGATACATTTTAAAAGTCTCACATACTGTCTTCTGTGCCGTCTTTTTTTTTTTTTAGGGCTTTCTCCTGACCTGACAGCAATAGATCTCCACACAGAACACATTAAATGTATGATATTCCAATTCTCTGCACATTTAGAATCCTAAGATTTATACTTGATATTACTTTCCTGATGAAATAAAGTATGTATGTTACATTTTACAGATAAATTGTTAATTTTGTTTAAATAATAAACACTTTTAAATAATTACACACATGGGGGTGACACGGTGGCGGAGCGATAGCACTGCTGTCTCGCAGGTAGTCACGTCGCTGGTATTCTCTGCCTGGAGTTTGCATGTTTTCCTGCTGGGTTTCCACAGTGTGCTCCAGTTTTCTTCCAAAGATTTGCAGATTTGGTGACACTTAAATGACGCCAGTGTACAAGAGTGCTTGTATTCACCTTGCGATGAGCTGATGCCTCCTCCAGGGATTGTTTTTGCCTTGTGCCCAATGTTAGCTGGAATGGACACATCCCTGGATTGATGGATTTAATCATTAAACATCCTTTTCAGAGATAAGGTGTCTTTGGAATTTAATGGGTGTTCCAGTGAATTCACAACACAGTGAAGCTGCACCTGTTCTCACTGTGATAATATCTCGCACGCCACCTGGTGGATTCCTCCAGATTTACGTAAAGTACGAGTGCAAGCATAAACAGTACAACTTTTGCGTAGCAGGAGCATCTGCTGCAGCATGCGTTGCGTCGTGTGTAGTATAAACCCGACCTTACATAAATGAAGAAAGTTGTGTATTTTAACAAAAATAAGCATAAACAAGCAGAAGGTAAACATAAAAAATTGCAATAGTATAAAGATACACAGAATAACAAACACAAGCTTTTCTTGTCCTTCTACCTGACAGAAGTGTACCTGTCTAGCCTTGTTGGGTTATCCTCCTTCGAAAGCCACTGTGGCCACTCTTCCACCTGGTCAGGCTAGACTTATCCAATACTTTTCTTCCTACACCAAACTCATCAGGCCTGTAGCCCACAGCCTCTTTTTAGTCTAGTCCTGGCTGTACTTCCTGGGTCAATTGCGGTGCCAGCTAAAATTCTTCCAGGCCACACCTGACCCATTAAAACTTATTAAGATCCAATACTGAAACCTTATTTTCTATTAAAGGTTTGGACAGCCCTGCAGCAGATCTTGGTTGATGCCATCCCCGCCCATTTTGTCCATCCATTGCTTTATTTTCAGAAAGATTTCCAATTATCCTGACATTGATATCCCATCCAGTATATCATGCAAGACTGTCTTAACAATGTGTAAAAGTAGGCAGATGACACCCTTCTGAAAAACAGGGTGGAAAGCAGGTGGAAAAGAAATAAAAATAATGAAAAAAAGGAATGCAAAGTTAAAATGCAATTGATTTGAGCCTTTTAATAATTATTTTATGTATTACTCCAATTTTACTTTTTTATTTTAAATATTTTATCATTTTAATTCATGTCACTTATTCATTTTTCTATTCTACTTAATTTTGTTTATCTTCCATATGCCCTTTCATTCTTTCTTTGCTTTCTGTGCTTTCTTCTCCCTTGTTTACATTTTCAGATTTGATGGCCACTTATTGTTCTCACAGTTTAGGAAATACAGAATTGATTTGATATACTTTTATATAATTCTATAATCTTAATTTAAATGTATTGTTTAATTATTATCGTTATTATTCATATTTATTTTGCTGACTTTATTTTCTTCCCATCCTTTCTGTGTCTTTTAATTTGCTCTATATTCATTTCCATTATTAATTTATTTCTGTAATCCCTTTGTTTAGTTTCATTATAATTAGCTTTTACATTATGAATAGTAAATGGAATAATTCTGATATTAATAACTGCTAGGTATGTACATGCATTTATAGCTAACAGTCTAGAAAATATTTTCATGTATAAATGTCTTAATACTATATAGTGTGTTATTTTGCTGTTAACACTTTAATCGTATTTTATATACTGTTTATTAAGCAATTTGTAGTGGTAATTAGTAAAACTCAATATCTAATATATTTTATTAATTTAGTTATGTCTGAGTTCCTTACATAATAAAAACAATGTAATTGTATTATTGATATTTTAGCAACTGCTCAGTTGGGAATTGTCAGGGAGAATCTTGTGCATTTCTGGTGTGCCCTGCTTGATGAGATGTCAGAGGAAAAAATATTTTGAAGTATTTGCTCTTTGCCTCATTTAGAGAGGAGAGATGGATGGAGAATAGGAAGGGAAGGATGAGAAAGCAATCATTATATGTAAAGCCTAGACCAAAGCATCACCGGTGGCAGGACTTAACATCTGAAACATCTTAACATTTTATGTAAAAACACCTTAAAATAACCTTTTCTTTTTTTATCAATATATATTGTGATGGATGGCCAGGGCCCTTACCTGGCTGGGATGCCTTTATGCTAGAAGGACCAGGGAGGAGAGCAGTGCATATGTCATTACCTCACCCAGGAAGCTACATGGTATCCCCCCAGGTTGCTACAGCACCATAGATCCCCACAAAGCTTAATGGAGGTCTGTTACTTAGCGCTATTGGGTCATTTGGGTGCTGCCAGAGGGTGCTGCAGGGATTCCTGAGCCCTACTTCATCAGGCTCCCACCTCACCTGGAAGTCTTTCCAGTCCACACTAATGGGCCACTGGAAGTACTCCCAGGTGATATATTAAATAAGCCAGCTGCCTTAGCTTTGGGAGCCAGCGTCGGGAGCAGGAGGGTGAAGCTTGCTGTAGGAGTGGAGGAGGCAGAATGAAGAAAGAAGAAGGCTTTACTTGCTGTGTGCTTTCTGTATTGTGTTTGTGGCAGTGGTGTGAACACTTGGGTGAAGACTGTGACACACAATAAAATAAAAATCCTGTGCTGTGCTGGACTGGAATGCCCCCTACAGGCCACAAGTGGCATAATCAGCAGGATTCCTAGCCATCTCTGTGTCATGGACCTTCGTTTAAAACGTCTTGTGGCACACCCTGACACAGCAGCACAAGCACACACACAGAGCCTGTGCAGGATACATAGAAGCACCATTCCTGCCCCGATGGGAAATCAAAGTGCCAGACAAAAAGAGACAAACAATGGACAGCAAGGTTCGTTTGGAGGTCTGTGCTAGGTCTGGGGCCATTATTCCCCTGGATTATGATATGCCTATCCCATGCCCATACCATCTAAACAGAGATTGCTCGGAAGCCTGGTGGGGGCCGAAGAATGTCTTTGGTTAAGATGACGATCATGTGAGCTCACACGGCTCAAGCAGAGAAGACCTCACCCCCTGCTCGTCTAGAAGGGTCACGTGATCAGCCAGAAGAACCCAGAAGAAGACTGGAGCAATTGGTGGCACTCGCAGTGGAGCATTACTCAATGGATGGGACCCTGCCCGAACTGCCTTCAACAGAGCAGGTAAGGGGTCAGGAGGAATGTGCCGGGATCCCACAGGTAAATGAATGGAGGTGGGGCCAGCTGGCCAGGCGAATGGCCTTCCTGACTCCCTAAGACACCCAGCTCAGCCTGTGAAGGAGATGTGCAGGCTTAATGGCGCATAACCGGCGGATGAGGCCGAGCAAAACTAAAATAACTGTTTTTTTCCATTCGGGAGCTGTAAACGGTGCTCCAGACTGTATGAGAGGTGTTACAGGTGATTGGGCTTCTGAGGAAGATGATTGAAGGGTTGGGGAAGACAGCCAAGGGCCACTGGAAAGGGCTGAAGAATACCTGAAGAGGCTTAACATCGGACTCTCCATCCAGGTAGATATGGCGGTACAGGTGAGTGTTTCTTGTACCATACATAAAAAGGAAACCCTGAGCCAATTGTCCTCAGATGTCATGTCTGAAGGGTGATGAGGAACTGGGATACCAACGGTGGACAGGGGTGTGATGACCGATCACCAGGTTGGAAAGCCTTCAGTCAAGAAAGCACTGAAGGAGATACTTTCGGATAGCTCGGAGGAGTTGCACACAAGTCCAAGGGGGTACAAACAGCACTGGATCTCTCTTTATCCCATAGAGAGACCTAGACTGCCACTGTACACCAAAGGAGACCCGCATATTGTTTTTCCCATTAACCTATTTGTGCATTTCAGGGCTGAGCTAAGGACTGGCCAACAGTGACAGCCCTTCCTGGAGGAGGACAACCCTTGCGGGACAAGACACTTAAGAAATGCTGAGCCGTACTTCATTGGACTCCCAACTCACCCAGAAGTCTTTCCGGACCATGCTAATGGGTCACCGGAAGTACTCCCCAGGAGCCAGGGTTGAGTGGAAGGGGCAGAGACAAGAAAGAAGAGTGGTTTACTTGCTGTGTGCTTTCTCTACTGTGTTAGTGGTGGTGGTGGTGGTGGGAACACTTGGGTGAAGAGTTCCCCACGAAACAAAATAAAAAGCCTGTGTTGTGCTGGATTTGTGTCTGTGTCTGTCTGTGCTGGGTGTTTGGGAGCTGAAGTGCCCCCTATAGGACATAATATATTTGAATTATTGAATTGTATAAAGGTCTTAATTATGAACTTGTTGTAGAATAAAATCCCAAACCAATAATATCCAAAACCAAAACATCATGCAGAGTCCAAAAGCCTTCTTGTTTCAGTTTAGACTTTTACTAAAGACAATATAAAGCCGTGCTCTGTGCGGAGATAAAGATGCTGTTCCTGACCAAAAAGATATTTTCATACATAACTTAACACAGATAAGAAACTTTAATACACTGTGACGGGAGGCTGGGGCCCATGCCTGACCGGGACGCCCCTGCTGAGTATGTTCCAGGGGAGCAAGCATGGGAAAGGCAATATCTCCCCCTGGACGCTAGAAGGCAGCCTCCCTGGGTTGCAGTGGTGCCTCGGACTCCTGCAGGGCTTCATGGGAGTTGGAGTTTGGTGCAGCCCTGTTGGGTTCCACAGGCGCTGCCAGGGGATGCTGCAGCAGGAGCTGCTAGCCTCATTTGGGCACTAGTTTCACCACACCTGGAAGTGCAGCCGGATGTCGGCAATCAAGCACCTGGAGCACTTCCGGGTGCCTAATAAAAGGAGCCAGCAACCACCACTCATTGGCCACAGTCGGGAGGAGGAGGACAAAGCTTTGAGGAGGAGTGGTTGTGGAAGAGAAAGAGGAAAGGAAAGTGTGTGGTGTATTTTTGGTGGTGCTTATTTCACACGGGACTATGTTGTGCCTGTGGGGATTACGGGGAAGACATACCCCACGGGTGAAGAACAATGAAAGTTTTTTTATTTTATACATGCCTCCAGTGTGAATCTGTGTTGGGTCGGGCACATATATAGCACCTTCTTACAACACCTACTGTGCTAATGGGCAACACCCAATTGCATTTTATGTGATAGTCCTACAGTCATCAACAACAACATTTGTTTATATAGCACATTTTCATACAAACAGTATTGGTCAAAGTGCTTTACAAGATGTCAAAGAAAAAGTCATGACAAAGGAGAGACAAATCAGATTAGGCAATAAAAATAAAGAATAACTAACAAAGGATAAAACAATCAATCTAAACGATCTTATAAACATAAGTGTCCAGTAGAAGAGTAGTGTCCTTATGTAGAGTGTCATGATGCAAGTCTCTAAGGATGAGTCCAATGATAAGGTCAGATGGCCAAGCAGACAATAAAAACTCTATTTAGGCTGGAGAAAAAAACAAAATCAGCAGGGGTTCCAAGGCCAAAAGACATCATGCCTAGTTTATTAGGTTATATCCCTTCATCTGCTGGTTGTACTGGACAAAGCAGAAATCTTTTGCCAGATTTGTGAGAGAAAAGAATATGGTATCTACATTTATTTTATCTAAAAAAAAATCTGTGGAAGGAAAAAACAAATTTTCTCTTTATGGACTGGATCTTATGATCTTAGGTCGAAATTTGCGCTGCACAAATATTCTGGGTATAATCACTATACTCATCACACTGTACAGTACAACCTCTATTCCACATTAGGTTTTATATAAGAATGAAATCATTTTATAAATTCATCCCAATTAAGTGTAATTGTTTGGTTTGGTCAAAGTTTCAGTTTCCTAATATCTCTCCCAGATACTCTTTAAAAGTTGTCAGTTACATGACTTTGTAATTTGTTTCTGATTCCCATGGCCCTGTGCTCGAAGAAGTCCTTTCTAACTTATGTGTTGACAAACTGAAATACTCAGTGTTGCTTTGGTATATCTGTATAATGGGATATCATATAAAGTAAATATTTATCTGTTTTTTGAATGATGTTGTCTATGCTACCTCTATGAGTCAATAATTTGCTTTTCTTATATGTGATTAGATTCCAGAATTGTAACACTCTGTTGGCTTCGAACCATTGCACGCTACATCTTTGGATTTCCAGGTTTACTATGGTGTCATGAATAGATGTTTAATCCCACATTAATAAACTGGATGTGTTGTTAAATAATTGAATCACTGATGTGTCACCTAAGCTGGGCAAAACTAACATTTTTCTGTTGTTCCTTATGTTGAACCTTTGTTCATGATGAAACTTGTAGAACTCCATAAACTTTTATCTATTAATTTGAGTTAACTGTAATGTATATGCAAAATTTCATGAATACTGCACTTAAAAAGCTCTGTGACACATATGATTTTGACTGCCTTTCTTGCTTGTCTTATTCACCAAAATTCTCACCCAACGTCTGTGAAGCTCATTCAGAAGAATGTAACTGAAGACTAATTTTTCTTACTATTCTATATATGGGCTGTATGGTGGCACAGTGGCTATATCACTTCTTCATGGATCCAGTGTTTTTGTGGTATCCTATTTTCCCTTTACATTCATAAAGATACGCTGCTTAGCCTAAGTGGTGATACTAAATGAAGCCCATGTGAATGTGTTCTGCAGTGCACTGTTTTCTGCTTTGAGCACAGTGTTGCCGGGATGTGTTCAGCCTCCCGCAGTTCCAAATTGGAAGAAGTGGGTTTAAGAATGATATAATATGAAGTTATTCTGTTTACTAATTTTATACCTATTGTAGAAGACTGGCCCGGACACAGACAGGCACGGAACACACGTTTATTGCTATAAATGTCCCGCAGACAACACAGTGCTCCAATACACACAGTACTCAGTCCTTCTTTTCCTTTCACCGCCTCTACTCCTTTCTTCCAAAGCTTCGTCCTCTTCCTCCCGACTCTGACCTCCGAATGGAGTGAGGCGGCCTCCTTTATAGTGCACTCGAAAGTGTTCCAGGTGTCTCTTGATTAACATCCGGCAGTACTTCCGGGTGTGGCAGAAGTGCGGCACAGGAACCCTGCTCCTCTTCTGGCACCGTGCTGCATACCCAGTCTCTGGAGCTGTCCAGGTGCCCCCTGGTGGTGGCCACGGACCCCCACCGGGTTGAGCTTCTGAGCTCCAATTTCGTGGCCCCGATGTAAACCAGGGGTGCTGCCCTCTCATGTCCCATTGGAGGTACTCCCGGTAGTATGCCCATTCCCCCAGTCTTCTCTTGAGAAGGGCATCCCGTCTGGGCAGGATCCCCAGCCGTCCATCACACTATAAACTATTCCTGTATGGACTAGGAGTGTTTGATACTGTACAATGAATTTTTTATTTGTCACCCTTATCGTTTTGGTGCTATTTTGATTAATTTTTACTTTACTCTCTTGATTTTCTATTCAGTCCATTTCATGTTATGCCTTCTATAGTTCATTTTGCTGCTTTAAGCATTTTGTGATTTACAGCACAGTTTTGAAAGGTGCTATATTGGGATAGATTGAGCTTTTTTTTCGGTTAATTCTCCTTGATCAACAATTTCTTGAAGAAATTGCTTATACTATTCTGTGCATTGTGGATTGCCTGCTTCTAGGTCTCACTCCTTGTATCTTCAGTTTTTTTCAGTTGTTCTACACAACTCTTTTTTTTTCCTAATAAAGAGTCAGTCACATCAGTGCCATACAGTGTGTCTAGCCCACCTACATAAGAACCTCCACTGACCTGGAAATGATCTCCACCACACTGGTGTTTTTGTTGCCTACCCATGCATCTCAGATGATATTAAACACCAATAAAAAGGCTGCATTACAGTCTCGTACAAATGTTTCTGTCACTGGTCACTGCTTCTGTAAATGTTTTCAGTTAATGTATAATGAATATTGAATGAATGTACAGTGTACAATGTATAAAAAAAAAAAAAAAACAAGCACGGTGAAATTTAGGCTATACTTTACACTCACAGTTAAGAATAAATTCAGTATAATAGGACTTGAACGTTGCTATAAGACGTAGAGAACATTCAAATCCAGTGACAAAGGAGCTCTAAATGACGTACAGAGAATACTAAATAAAAAGCTGAGTGAAGGAAAGGAAGCTTATAGAGCTAAAATTGAAAACAAATTCACTCAAATAGCTTGAAAGATGTTTGGTATGGAGTGAGCAAAATTACTGGAATCTGGTCAACTAGGGCTCAGGTACTACAGAGTAACGTGGACAAAGCTAACATCTTGAACCAATTTTTTAAATAGATTTCTGTTCTTCCACCACCACCTTCTTCCAGTTGCTAGTGCCACCAAACCTTCCCTACAGTACTAACAACTCCTACCACTGCAGCTATTGTGGCTAGTGACGAATACCACATCTGACCATCAGTATGAGTTGTCCTTAACTGATGACCAAGTGAGTAAATGACTGAGGAGGCTACATCCAGGGAATACTGCTGACTGGATGGATTCAGTTTACGAGTACTTGGCTCCTATTCTAACCTGTTTTGTGGTTTCTCTTCTGTTACTTTTTCAGTCTATCACTGAGGCTCCAGAAAGTGCTACTGCTGTGGAAAACTTCCTTTAGTGTTCCAGTCCCAATGAAGGCAGGTGCCTCTTCACCTACTGACTTGAGACAAGTGGCTCTTACATCCCACATCATGAAAACCATTGAGAGGCTGATTGTGAACTACATGAGTCCTCTTGTGAAGGTCCACTTGGACCCAGTGCAGTTTGCCTATCAGAAAAAGATTGGAATGGAAGATTCAATTATATGTCTGCTACACCAGACTTATTCCCAACCAAGCAAAGCAGACAAAACAGTGAGGATTATGTTTTTTTAATTTCTCTAGTGCCTTCAGTACCATCCAGCTTTCCTACTATGGGGTAAGCTAGGAGATATGCAGGTGGAAGAGGCTTTGGTGTCCTGGGTAATGGAGTGTCTGTCCTGCAGACCTCAATTTGTGAGGCTCAAAGACAGTGTCTCTGATGAGGATGTTGGGCACCACAACAACAAGTCCGGTTTCCTTTTCTTTTCGCCCTGTACACTTTGGAATGTAAAATTAGCAACAGGTCATGTTACTTGTAGAAATTTTGAGATGATTCCACACTAACAGAGTGTGACTGATAATCGGGAATAGACAGAGTATAGGGGTCAGGTGGAGAACTTTGTTTTTTGATGCAAAGAGAATTGTGCGCAACTTAACAGCACTTGAGGGCTGTACATTAGTGACAAGTTGGACTTCTCTCGTAGCAAAGAGGAACTATATAAAAAAGGGCAGAGCAGACTTTTTTTTTCTTAAGAGACTTTGTTCCTTTAATATGGGGAATGACATCCTTTACATCTTTTATAACTTTGTGATAGCCAGTGTGATTTTCTCTGTTGTGGTGTGCTAGGCCGGTAACATCATCCATCCATCCATTATCCAACCCGCTATATCCTAACTACACGGTCACAGGGGTCTGCTAGAGCCAATCCCAGCCAACACAGGGCGCAAGGTAGGATACAAACCCCGGGCAGAGCGCCAGCCCACCACAGGGCGCGCGCGCGCACACACACACACACACACACACACACACACACCAAGCACACACTAGGGGGAATTTAGAATCACCAATGCACCTAACCTGCATGTCTTTGGACTGTGGGAGGAAACCAGAGCACCCCGAGGAAACCCACGCAGACACGGGGAGAACATGCAAACTCCACGCTCCAGAGTAACATCACTTCAAGAAATTAACAAGGTCATTGAAAAGGTGGGCTCAGTTATGTGACATACTCTCAACCTGTTAGAGGTAGTAGTGGAGGAGAGCATGACAGCAAAACCGATTGCCATTATGAACAATGCCGCACATCCTGTCTGTGACACATTATCATCGAGCACTCTCAGCCAAGGGATTATTCAACAGAAATGTGTCAGAAATCCTGCTAGGGCTCCTTCATACCAACAGCAAGTCAGAAGTTTTTTATTTCTTTTTAGTAATGTGTGTGTTTGCCAAATTTTCCCCTTGGGAAAAATACAGTTTTATCTATCTATCTATCTATCTATCTATCTATCTATCTATCTATCTAT
>JANRMT010062835.1:74514150-74557362 GCA_026402145.1 Polypterus bichir lapradei
TATCTATCTATCTATCTATCTATCTATCTATCTATCTATCTATCTATCTATCTATCTATCTATCTATGTCTAAGAACTACAAATTAATTACGAATACCTGCATTGTTATATTGTAATTGCTTCATGTGAATCGTCCATTTTGAGTTTGTATTGCAAAAAATTTTCTTCTGGGGTACTCCTGTTTTTCTCCCACATGCCCAAAGATTTGTATGTTTTATGTTATTTGGCTATTTTAGATTGGCCCTGTGTTAGTGTGGATGTAGATGTGTGTGTGTGAGAGTTTGCCCTTTGATGGGCTGACACCAAATCCTGGGCTGCTTTCTGCCTTGGGCTTAGTGCTGCTGAGACAGACTCTAGCTCTTCTTGGTTTATAACTATTTCCAATTATTCGTAAATCTCTACTTTCCTTAGGTTTAAGCCTATTCTATATTGCTTTACGTTGTAAAAACCATCTTTCCCTCTCTTCTTCCTACTAGCCATAGCTTCAGATTTTTATGCATTTACTTTCTTTCCTCCCTGTTTTAAGTTCCCTTGTCTGCAATTCAATTCTCTTAGTCTGCAAAGGTGTTGAGGGATCACCATTGCTCAGGTCAAATAATGTTAGAAAATATTGTTCAGAAATGGAAATCCCTGCTATCTTTTCAAAAGTTTCAAGTTAATGCCACTTCTTCTTGCCTAGACTGGAGTACAATGGAATAATCTATTCTCCATTTAGTAAAGTTGTGAAGTTCATTCAAAAGTAAGGAGGTTCTCAGAATATGCTAAGAAGTAGCTGAAAATATTGGTGCCCAAAGCTGAGTGAAAGTTTTGCTAATGAAAACAAAGCAACATTGTTGGAAAAATTGAAGGCTGCTTTCAGAAAACTACATTTATTTCAGTGGTTTATGTAAGGAAATTTGTGCGCTCATTTGGTCTGGGATTTTCTTTTTAGGTTAATACAGAAGCAATGTTAAACAGATTCTTAGAAATGACTTGGTTACAAGTAAGAGCTGTCAGGATACTTTAGCTAATCATTAAACACACAATATCCAAATCCGAACACTAGTCAATGAACTTCTGCTTAACTGAAAGAGTTTATCAATTTTAAACAAGTCTGTGCTGCATAATAGCTTTCATTGTGTACTCCTTAGGCCTAATACTTTGTAAAATTGCCAGGCTAATCGACAATAAATTGGCTTACATCACTGAGTATAAGTCAACTTATCTGTAGTCAGCTCAAGATAGGGCAGATCTCTTTATTGTCTGGCCTAGGCTAATAAAGATGAGAAAACACATTTTGTGACCTATTGTACTTTCATACTGTATGATAACAGATTATTATACTGATATCTAGACAACAGGACTTTTGTATAATATGCATCTTCAGTATGGATTTTTTTTTTAAGTTGAAAGATTTACTTTAATTTATATCACTATCCAATACAATTATTTGGGTGTACATTAAGCAAATATCAGATCCCAGCACTTGTTTGTTTTGTCTTTATTACAGACTGAGCACTTAAATCATTTAGTGCGGATCATGATGAATCTGTTGTCTGAAACTTAGTTAAGCGAATTAGTTTCCTTTGTATTTCATGCATCACTCTTAAGTCTGATTACATTTAAACAGTTAAACATTTATACATATTCCACTTCTTGTAAGTAGAACAGTAATTTTACTTTTCCTGACTTTTCTTACTTTTATTTCAGTCCTCCACAGTTTCATATTGTGTGTTTGACAAGACAGCAGTCATTGTAGATTACAATTTAATTTCCACAAAGATGTGTCTGTTGGGCAACACTGTATTGGGTGTTTATATATGTGCCCTGTGATTGACTGGTGCCCCCTCCAGAGTTGGGGCCCACCTTGAAGATTAGCATCAGTGGCCCCAAACTGGATAAGCAAGTCTGAAATTAGATGGATGGATATCAGTCAGTTTGTCAGTGGAGGAGAGCATTAACACTAATGCTTATATCCATTAACAACAGTCATATGCCAGACTAACATGTAAATATGAATTAACAAGTAGACTTAGCAAAGAAAGGAATTAAACTATTGGTCTCATTATCCATTTATCAGAGGGGGACATTTTTGTACACTGGGTCATTCCATGTGATGATGTGGGTTCTGGCTCCACACTCCCATTGCTATTCGGGAGCCCTTCAACCCAACACCGTCGGTAATGTTACCGATGAGCTAGTCAGTGAAGGCAACAAGTAAGCAAGGAGATGGTAAAAAAAGTGCAACAGTGCTTTTATTAAAACAATCAACAAAAACAGTGTTCAAATAAAGTGCAGTGCTTTCATAAAGTCTTCATTAAATAATCCATAAAAACACATGGAGGTAAAAACAATAGACAAAAAAAAAAACAATCCTTTAAAACCAAAGGTTAAAATGTTCTTTCAGGGAGCAGTTTTAAAACAACAACAACAAGTCCGGTGCTTCTTTTCTGTTAGCGTCTCACCTGCTTATCCCGTTTGCGCTTAGCAGCAGGCAAGACGCTCTCTGCAGCTGCCCACTTCAGCTCCTGCAACGAGACTGGAGACCTCCCGATCCCTGGCTTCGGTCTGGCACTCATCCCAGCCTCGGAGACTTGGCTTCCCTGACAACCAGGACGATCATGCCAGGGAATTTACCGCCCAAGCCTCCCGACTCCCGCAGCCTTCTCAGCCTTACGCGGCCAGCCATCTTTCTCTGGTTACTCCCGCTACCTGGTCGCTCAGCGGGAGTAACAACAACTCAAACACCTGGGTGTCGGCCTAACACCCAGCTTCCTTGCAGCTGCCCGCGAGCACTCGTTCGCTCGCTCACCACACGTTCCGCGTGTCTGTCTCTCTCTTGCACCACCTGCTTCCTCGCTCCCTGTAAGCTCCGTTCTCTTCCTTTCCTCTCTCGTTTTTTTTTTTTTCCCTCCTCTCGATCCGACTCGCGCTTCTTTTTTATAATGCGAGGGGCCATGACAGCTGTAACAAATTAGCCACGGGAATGATCACGGATGTGCACTCGGTGAGAAACGCCCACACCGCCGAACGCCCTGCGGCTTGCTACAACCACCCCACCCCCTCACGAAGCCGCCGTAAGTACGGTGATTATTTAAAACCGGCCTTTGCTCAGCGAGCTGTGGACCCGCTATACCACATTCCATTTCTCTCTTAGGAAAAGAAACATGCAGATATTACATTTAAAAGCCCAGCAGATGAACAGGCCATAGGCACCCAAGGCAAATTTCCTGGGTTATCCTGTAACTGATTATTGTGATGGCTGTCTACAGGATATCAGTATTTACTGTCTTGCAAAAGAGTCACCACTTTGAAGTTTTTGGCTGGTTGATATTACAAAGAATACAAAGTGTGATAACAGAACTGCTCCTTCCTTGGAGGATGTCTGTATTTACCTGACTTGGCAATTAACATGTTTGACAATATTGGTTTCTAAACAGCAGATCTGTACTCATTAATGGTTGGTAACAATACATTTTGTTAACTTGTGTTTTCATTATTTGTTAAACCCAGGAAATTTAGATGTGCCAATGTTTAATCTGATTGTCCAGAACTGATAATTGCAGGGACTGAAGGAGATTTAAGCTCTGGCCAGGAGAAGGCAAAAGAGAGACAGTCCACTGAGAACAATGCCAAGACACTCAGACAGAGCACAGGGGTTCGCAGGCTGACAAGGGTACGTGGCTGGCACGATGTGAGGCAAAAGGACGGTAATACTTCCAGGGAGGAAGAGACAGCTCCACAATGAGACGCCGGTTGTGGGTCCAGCGAGAGAGGGAAGCCTTTTGTCTTTGTAGGGTCGCTCTTTTGATACGTGGATGTTTTGAATTCCAAATAAATGAGGTTATTGTTGAATCTAATTGCTTAAAGAATGATTTATTAATGTATATTGGGATGTTTTGAAATAAAAAAGGAGCTTAGGAAGAATATTCATCTTAACAGTGTTAATTCTTCCAGCTAGTGTGAGATGAAGGGTTGACCATCTATGCAAGTCTTGTTTAATTTTTTCCATGCAGACGGCGAAATTTTGCTGATATAGAGCTTTATGTTTACTTGTGATGTTTACCCCTAGGTATTTAAACTGTTCTGCAATGATAAAAGGTAGGGTATCTAATCTAATATTATATGCTTGAGAATTCACTGGAAAGAGTACACTTTTATTCAGATTAATTCTGAGACCAGAGATCTTTTGAAATTCTGTGAGTGCTGCTAAGACTGCAGGCACAGAATTTTCTGGGTCCGAAATATACAGTACCATATCATCTGCATATAATGAGATTTTCTGTTCCAGTCCTTCTCTGCTAATCCCCTTTATCTGATCAGTTTTTCGACAATGTATTGCCAGTGGTTCAATGGCAATCGCAAACAGCAGCGGTCACAAGGGGCATCCTTGTCTAGTGCCACATTCTAGTTTAAAGTAGTCTGAGCAAATGTTATTGATGCAAACTGAAGCTTCTGGGTTAGTATACAGTAATTTAATCCATGCACAAATGTTCAGGCCAAACCCAAACTTCTCCAATGTAGTAAAAAGGTATTTCCATTCAATTATGTCGAATGCTTTTTCTGCATCCAATGATAGTAATATTTCTGGGGTGTTTGATTTAGTTGGTGAGTATATTACATTAAACAGGCGTCGAAGATTTGAAGATAAGTGTCGGCCCCTAATAAATCCAGTTTGGTCTTGTGATATTACAGAGGGGAGCACTTTCTCCATCCTTCTGACTATGATTTTAGAGAGTATTTTAACGTCGTTATTCAGAAGTGAAATTGGTCTGTATGATGCATATTGTAATAAGTCCTTATTTTGTTTTGGAAAGACAGTGATTAGTGCTTGGCGAAAGGTTTGTGGAAGAATTTGGTTATCTCTGGCTTCTGTAAATGTTGCTAATAGGAGGGGAGCTAGCTGAGTGGAGAATTTCTTGTAAAACTCTGCAGGGTAGCCATCAGGGCCTGCTGCTTTTCCGCCTTGGAGTGACTTTATAGCATCTAGTAATTCTGATAACGCCAGAGGTTTGTCAAGTTCCTCCACACTAAAAGCATCTATTTGTGGTATCTGTAATGTATCCAGAAATGCATTAGATTGTGTATTGTCTTCTTTAAACTCAGTAGTATATAGGGATTTATAGTAGTCTCTGAAAGTGTGCATTATATTTTTGTGTTCGATGATTTTATCTCCGTTTGTGTTAGTGATTACCGAGATTGCGTTGCGCACTTCTTGCTTGTGAATTTGTTGAGCTAAAAGCTTATTAGCTTTCTCTCCATGTTCATAGTAATGATGTCTGGATTTGTAAATTAGTTGTTCAGTTTCTTTAGTTGTCAAGAGGTTTAATTCTGAATGTAGAGCCTGCCTCCTCCTATGTAGAGTCTCGCTTGGTAGTCTGGCATGTTCTTCATCTATTTTAGTAATTTTGCTTTTTATCTCTGCTACTTTCTTGGCTTCGGATTTATTTCTATGGGAAAGATATGAGATAATCTGTCCTCTTAAGAAGGCCTTAAGAGTTTCCTAGAGTATTCCTGCAGAGATCTCGGGGGATGTATTTGTCTCTAGAAAGAATTTGATTTGTTTGGATATAAATTCCGTACAATTCTCGTCAGCTAATAGAAGCGGGTTGAGGCCCCATCTGCGGGGTGAGTGTATGGGGCTTAGTAATTTCAGCTCCAAGATCATAGGTGCATGGTCCAAAATAACAATAGCATCGTATTTGCAAGATTTAATCTTAGGCAAGAAGTTATTGTCTATAAAGAAGTAATCAATCCTTGAGTAGCAATGATGTACTGGTGAGTAGAAAGAATATGTTCTTGAATTTGGGTTTAAAAACCTCCAGGGATCTGATAAGTTGTGATCAGTTATAAACTTTGTAATTATCTTTGCAGTGTTAGATGCCGTTCCCCCTGTGGAGGAAGTCCTATCTAAAAGTGGATTTAAAACACAATTAAAGTCCCCAGCCCCCAGTCCCCTGTTTGGTCTTCTAACATGAATTGATGATATGTTGGTAATGTTCAGATAAGAGCTCTTTAAAATATTTTTGTGTTAATGCAGAAGCTCTGGGGTGTTTAATGTCAGTTGAGTACCATGTCCTCACAAAAAGTCATGTGAAAGCTTGTCACCTGGAATTTCCAGCTGCAGTCAATGTGATTTCCTCACATTTGAGCAGATATGGTGCTCAAATAGTCAAAAACTATTGACAACATCTTCATCAATATTTTGTATATCTGTATTGAGAATTTTCAATAGATCATCAATATGTCTCACAATAGTATCATGTGTTAAATGATCTCTTCCTTTTTCATCTGCAAAACTAACTATCCCAACTCTTAAACTCTGCTGCTTTGCTAGTTCAGATGGAAGCAAGTAGCGCTAAAGATCTTTGGTAGTCTACCGCCTACTATGAGGAAAAAGTAAATGACGGTTAAGGATTAACCAGTAGGAATCAGTTTAGCCCGTTGGTCTTGATTGACAAAGTGCCAAAATTAGCATGAAAAGAGCCACTTTGAAATAAAAAATCTTTTTTATTAAAACAGCCATTTGGAAATGGCCATTTGCAAAAGTCCCACTGTTACATAAAGGCAATCTTGAAATAAAACCTCCGATAATTACATGTAAGGTAAATACATTTTTGAATCAAAAAAAAAATGACAACATTGTATTTCATAATAATTAAGGGACTTTAATTATGAATTGTTTTTACAATTTAATGACTCATCTTCATATACAAGTATCACTGTACTTTTTCACGTAATTATTTATTTCATAATTGCCATATTTTTTATTTCAGTTTTTCACAAATTGTATTCCATCTTTTTACACTGCACCAATTATGATTATATATGAAAACTATCTTCTTATTGAAGAACTAGATGGAGAATGGAATACCTAGAGAAAAGCCACATAGACTTGGGAAGAACATGGAAAGTCCTTACATACAGCACCTAAGCCACAATTTGAACCAATAACTCTTGGAGCAGGAAGACAAAATTGCTAATGACTTTTCTATCATGCTGCTTTGATTTTGTTTTGCCATATTCCCACAGCAGCAGTAGGTTCAGTGAATTTGATTTGTTTAAGCTCATAATTTTGAATTTCCCCATGGGGTTAATAAAGTTTTATCTAATCTATGTACTCTATCTGATAAAAATAAAACAGGAATACAAATATTCAATATAAGGACCATAATAAGCGTCTAAGGCCAAGCATCTAATGTAATGCCGGGTAGTAAGTGCTGTTATGAATTCTGGTATTTTTAGACTTGACAGACCTAAGCAAACAGAAGACGAGTGGGCAGATGGTCAGATATTGCCATGTCATAACAGTAGTGGTGGATTGTTGTTGCACAATAAGTGAAATGAGAAAAATATAAAAGTAATTTTGTTTTTGTGTTTCACAATCCAGTGTCTGTGTTCAATACGATACTGTAGCAGCAGGAATTGTCTCTGGCTCTCTGCAATCCTAAACTCCACTAAGCAGCTTAAAAATAAATGGATCTTTGCATTTTTGGATTCATCCTCAATGACAAACACATTAGATATTATGAAAGGTTTTTAAATTTGCTTTGATGCAAGACAGCAGTAATGAGCATATTCCTAAAAAGCTGGCTTACTGCTAAACTCTGTTTCTCATATGCTTACCCAGAAAAGCACTGGATGTTGTGTGATCCACTTTCCACTGATTAATGTCTGAAATGAATTATACAGCTGTTCTCTACTGCATTTTCCCTTCAGGTTTTTGTATTTCTGTGATTGTAAGCATCTTTCCATTATAGTTCTGTGTGTGTGGTCTAAAGATGAATTGCATTTTCAGCAAAATAAAGTTCATCAGTGGAAAAGGTATTGTTCCAACCCATGTCAATAGATGTTTTCCCTGCTTTCTATTTCTGCTTTGTTCACAAAGGTCTGCAATGGCTGCCTGTTGTTCCCACAGATGCTCTCTAGTTAGCTCATAATTGCTTGATTAGTCAGATGCCACTGCCAATAATAAAATCAACACACAGCACCTGGAAGGTCAATGCTTGAAAAATAACTGAACTGTTACTTGACAGATAGAAAACAGCACAGGTGATAGCTAACCTGGGTTTTTTCATATAACACAAAATGTACCAAACAGCAAAATAAGACAAAATAAATAATTGTAATGAATATCAAAAAAATCTCTCTTGGACTAAGTCTCATATACTACATTTATTTCTAAATATAATTGATATTGCATTTATGTAATAAGTAGATGATGTAGTATGTTTTTTTTTTAAGAAAAACATCTTGCATAGCAAATTCACAAAAAAAAACCTTATAAAACACGGAGTGTTCAAGTCTCAGCCTGGTCACTGAGATAGTGTTGAGATAGCATATTAAAAAGTCTGCATTTTTTCATTTCTGGGTACTCTGAATTTCCTCAAACATTTAAAAAACATGGTTGTTGGGTTGACGGGCAACTTTGCCCTGGTGTGAATGAGTGTAAGCATATTTGTGATTAGGCCCTGTAGTCAAGCTGGAAGAATAAAATAAGAAAGGGACAGGAAAAAAAGTAGTTTTTTATGAGACAAAATAAAATGGGTAGCTGTTAAACAGAACTGTCATATCTTTATGCAAATGCTGAAAAGAACAAACAATACGTGGCTGCCAATGTTGTTACCAAGATTAGGAAGCATTTCTTTAATAAAATAATTGTTCATGGTCATTTGTTTCTGAAATTTATCCAAAAGCTTGGATACCAACTACACCAGTCCACCGTCTGCCTGAATAACATACATGTAATGATGTCATGCATTATGTCAGCATCCCAAGCACATAACCAGCAGTGGAAGTTATTGCTAACAACTTAATGGTGATGCCTGTCACAAATCCCATTCAAAATAGCTGGGATCATAAGAAAAAATCAACAACAAACTGGTGCAACAACGATGTCAATAAAAGAATATTAAAATTTAATAATACAAAGAAAGAATTGCCGTTAATAACAAAATGAATATGCCAGAATGAACCAGCGAGGTTTCGAGAAGATTATAACAGTGGGTTGGTCCCTGGACTACACTTGCTGCTGGCATAGGCCCCAACCTTCCAACAACCCTTAGCTTGGATTAAATGGATGGATGGGCAGATGGATAATTATAAACAACACTTAAAGAAATAAGATATCAAAGAATTTAAATATATTATAAAGCCCAAGAAAATAAACACTGGGAGGAGCTTACAAGTGTAAAACATGTACTCAATGTCACAGAAGAAGTTTAACAAAGAAAGTTAATAAAACTTTGCTAAGACTCTACATTGCAGGATTTAGGACAAGTTGGACTTGTTATCACATTCATTTTAGAGTCAGGATCACGCTACAGGACTTGACATTACTTCTTGTCAGATAACACATAAAACTTAACAGCTGCAGAATCTTGAACCCCTCACAATTTATTATTATGGTTGAAAATCTCATAATGTACTGCAAAATACAATATGGGTGTAGTGTCGTCAGTTCTCTGTTTTCATTCTACCTATACAATACTGCAAATATTAAACAAATTAAAGTTATTTGTTTTAATAAATTCTTGTTTACCTGTGAGTGGTAACGTGTTGCATGTTGGTCATTCATATAAGTAAGAATTTTGCTATTCTCTTGAACACATGACATTAATTTTACTAATACCTCTGTTTTGCCAGTTCTGTTGAATTCACTGTGCTATCAATAGCTGGTAACAGCAAAACATTGGTTTTTATTTGGATTTTTCTTTGACTGTCTTTGAGAGCATGAAAGAAAGGTCTGGATTATATTTTTGCCACAAAGGGAAGCTTTTGGGCTAATATGTAATATGCTGTTGAGCTGATGCTTTTGTTGTGAGTATATTATTATCTGAATTCAGTTGACATTCTTCAAATCTTACATGATTTGTAGGTATGTCCGTTTACGTTTGGAGTGTAAATACTGGTGATTTAGAGTGTATTGTGTTGACTGACCACCACTTGCTCTCCATGGCTTCCTAGATAGATACATTTCACAAGTAGCCATCAACGGCAGATCTGTTGAGCACTGGCCCAAGTGCTTGGAACAGACACAGAGGATCATGGTTGAAGTTTGGTAATTTTCAGTGCAGTCATGTCAGGCAAATGCTTATCATAAGACAAAAATGAGACAAGTGTATGTTAGAAGATGTCAATTTATATTACATTTGATTGTAAAGTGAATATATGAAACCAACATTAAAGAGGAACATCTTCAACCACTGCTTAAATAATGAGTGCTTTGGAGGGACACACACACACCTATTCTGATCACCCAAATCGAACTTAGCATTGTGTAACAAAGAAAGCAAGTCCAATAAATTAAGGTGATATGGTGGCATGTTTATTTCTGTCAGCAAACAATGATATATAAAGTGTGTTGCATTCTATGCTATTCTGTTGTGCTTATTGTTGTCATGCCAGAAAGAATGAAAAGACTGAGAGATAAACAGGAGGCAAATATCAATGCTGAAGTCAGAAAACCAGGAGATCAAAAGGGAACTTAGCAACAGAACCAAACCGTGGAGCAAAACTCATAGTCAAAAAATCAGAAATGGGTCAGAATAGTCTTAAGTTTAAGCAAACAAGAATCACAAACGAGCTTGGTATTTCTTTGAGTAATCTGCAAAATTGGACAAGGAAGTGACCCCAGAGAGTGACCTGTATACTCAGTGACCCCTAAAATCGCTTGATTCATGACCTCTGGCATTCCTGTTAACAACTGCAAACCAACCATCAAACAAAGTGTCTTGTGAAGAAAACAAAATGGCATCATAGGAGAATGCAAATAAATAAATAAATAATATCTTAATTATAATCTCAAAATGTGATCTGAAATAAAAAAAATAATGATACAAAATTGTGCTTTTTGAAGTATTTGTGGCAAAAGCACCTAACATTGTGATAATTACCTACACTGAATTTACATGTTATATGGGTTGGAGACGGTGGCACTGACCAGAAAGCAGGAGCAGCAGAGCTGGAGGTGGCAGAGTTAAAGATGTTAAGATTTGCATTGGGTGTGATGATGATGAACAGGATTAGAAATTTGTACATTAGAGGGTCAGCTCAGGTTGGATGGTTGGGAGACAAAATCAGAGAGGCGCGATTGTGTTGGTTTGGACATGTGCAGAGAAGAGATGAAGGTTATATTGGGAGAAGGATGCTAAGGATAGAGCTGCCAGGGAAGAGGAACAGAGGAAGGCCTAAGCAAAGGTTTATGGATGTGGTGAGAGAGGACATGCAAGTGATGGGTGTAACAGAGCAAGATGCAGAAGACAGAAAGATATAGAAAAAGATGATCCGCTCTGGCAACCCCTAACGGGAGCAGCCGAAAGAAGAAGAAGACTATGAATTTCCATTTGTCCATTTATGCATCCATACATTTCTAACCAACTTATCCCAGGTCTCTGTTATGAGGTTCAAAATCCATTCCCATCAGCAAATGGGCATGAAGCATTAAGTACCACATGATGTGGGGTAGTCCAGCAAATGGCACACTTTCCAATTGCCATTGGAATTTCCAGTTCCAGTTGTCAAGTAAACTAACCTTTATGACTTTTGACAAGAAAAACAAAACCCTTGGAACTTAGAGATAGATCATGGGATAATAGAGAGAACTTGCAAAGTGCTCACAGACAGCAACCAGAGCAGATTTTAAATCCAGAACTCTAAAGCTTTAAGACTGCAGTGCAAACTCTGTGTTGCCATCCAACCGTTATGCAATTGTGAAATACATATATAATCTGTTTCTCATTCTATGGGCTGTTTCTGTATGTTTTTTTCTACTTTTTTTTTTGTGTATTTTTTATAAGTAAAGCAGAAATGAACAAAGAAGTGCAAATGGACTTTTGCTAGTGTCTGCTGAAGATTGTTCCCTTTGTGACTTAAAGTTGCATGCTCTTGTTTTTTTCCATAGGACACATAGACCACTCAGAAACATTCCTGCAGCATAACTGATTACTTTTATTTGGCATGGTGGAAACAACAGAGGGGTATATCTTTAACAGATTTGTCTGAAAACTTTCCACTAATGTTAAAACTGAACACATACATTTATCATTTCTCCTCTTATGCAAGACATGAAAGGATTTCTAAACCCAAGCACCATCTGTGGTGACTACCATCTTGTTGGACCTCCCATGCTTTGTTGAACAAAAAACAAGATTGTTCACCTGTGAATGACCTTGCTGTAGCCTACGCTCTTCATTAAAGCAGTGGGAATGTGCCACACCTACTCATACATTAAGTACTTGCATTAGGCCTCAAGTAGTGCTGCTAATGCTCTACATCTTTATGTTAAGGACTGTTAACTTCTTTGTAGCCCCAATGTATTCTACACTTTTTGCTTTTCAAACCCTTGAGCTTGAGATTGGGATGAAATTCAAGGTTCAGTTCAAGGACTACTTGTCATGTGCCTACACTTCACTCTACTGTCCTGCTATGAGCCTTTAAAACACTATATTGGACGATGCCTGCAGGCTTCAAGGCCAGTAAGGACTGTGCCATGTCTGTAATTGAATTTTAATGCTTTTTTTTAAATTTCTTATCTTCAGATGCAATAAAGGTCATCCATTTTTAGTTTCAAAGAAATGTAATAAAAATCTGCCTCACTTATTCATAACTGCTTGCACAAAGAGTTGTATTCAGTCTCTTGTGACATGCTGATTAAGAACTGAAACATTAATACTGCATAAATAATTATGAAGGTAGCCATTTCATAAAGACCAGAAACACATGACCACATACAGTATTATGTCATTTTAAAAGTATACTATCATGTGAATTTTCTTTTACTTGTCAAAAACTAGCAGCTTTGTAAAGAATGGAGCACTCAATAGAAGAAAACTCTCCACACACCCTTAACAGACTAAATGCAATTATATGCAATAAATGGTTTAAAACGCAATGTACATTTTGTGCAGATGTCCCATATAGCCAAATTGCTCCAAGTAAATTTTAATTACAGTTTTGAATTCAGAAAATGAGAAAGACACACCATGGTATTGTAAGAAATTCATTTAGAAGAAGAAGGAAAAACCCGATTCCTAGTAGCAAATGAAGAAAGAGAGCATTTGCTGATTAATAAACATGAGCTTTTGAAAGTACAGAATGTATTAGAATCTGGAACGTGAGGAAAAAGGGTCAGACGGTCAGGGAAAATGAAGAAAGCCAATGTGAGTAGTTATGGCAAAACAAATGAGATTTGCTTTAATCACTTGAGCGTAGCTTCTGTATTTATGAAAATAGAAATACACATACAGTAGAAGGATCCAAAAGTTGTGGCTTCCTAAAGCAAATTAACTTAAATTTCCTGTCTTTAAGAAAGAAATGCAACCTTCATTTAATCTCAGCTTCTTCAACTTTAATCATTTTTTTAGGTAAATAAATGTAACTTGAGCTGCTGCTGTCAGAAGAAACTTAAATGAGGCTGATGGCTGGTCTCAAGGTATTTTACTGTTTCAAACTGAAACTCTAAAGATTGTGTTTACTTTGATTTTATTAAACATCATTTACCAGACATAACTAAATGATGAATATTCACATATATGTTCTTGTAGAGTTTTTTATAGAAAATATTTCAGTGTTAATCATTCTTTCTGCTCCAGCATTGTGTTTCAGTTTTTATTGTATCCTTGTCACTGTTTTTCACTACTCATGGTGTCTTATTTTTGTGCTGTTTTACTCCAGGTTGAAGTTTCCAAGTTATATTGAAGACTGTGGTGTGTTACAGCCATGTTTTTTTTTCCCTGGATTGTATTTACTGTATTTGTTGTTAGTGTCAAATTTGAATTGTTTTTTTTTTTTATAATTTTATCTTATCCCTGGCAGTTGTATACTATTTATTATTAAGATCTGGCAATCGTGAGGAATACTGGAAAGCCAAATTTATCTTGGACAAAGGGATAAGAGGTGCGAAAAGAAAGTTTTCAGATAAGCTTCATGAACAATTGCCTGCAAATGACAGTGCATCAGCCTCGAGAGCCCTTAAACAGGTCACTAACTATAAGAAGCAATCATTAAACAGTTCTGCTGATCCCAGTTTAGCTAATCAGTTAAATCAGTTTTACGGTCACTTTGACAGACAACGGGACATAAATCTACCCAATGGTCTCACTGTTAGTACTGTACACTACTTTTCTTCTTGGCTTCCCCTACCTGTCATCACTGCAAATGCCATCTGCAGCTTATTCAAAAAGCAAAATATTAAAAAAGCTGCAGGCCCAGACCTTATTTCCCCTTTCACACTCATGTACTGTGAAGACCAGTTGTCTACAGTATTTGCAGACATTTTCAACCAATCTCTGGATCTGTGCACTGTTCCTGTTTGATTCAAGATTTACACCATTATTCCAGTAGCAAAAAACAAAAAAAAATCAAAGGTCACAGGCCTAAATGATAAGTCCATATACAGACAAGAGATTTGCCATTGTGCAGCCATAATAATTTGGACATTGACATTCAAAAAAGTCTGGAGATAATCATAGATTTCAGGAAACAGTCACCTGCTCACCTATCACATGCTATATATGGCTGGAACGAAAGAATTATTTAAGTTTCTGGGCACTGTGCTGTCACAAAACCTTAAGTGGGATATTAACATTGCATGCATTATTAAGAAATGCCATCAGAGAATGTTCTTATTGTGTCAGCTGAAAAAATTCAATCTCCCTCAAGCAATATTGGTCTAATTCTACACAGCCATCATCGAGTCCATTCTGACCTCATGTATTATTGTCTGGTTTGGTGCTGCCTCTGTTCAGGCTAAGGCCAATCTGCAGCGCATCATCAGAGCCTATGAAAAGATCATAGGTCGTAACTTACTGCACATTGAAGTCCTATATGAGTCCAGGGTAAGGAAGAGCGCTACAAATGTCATTGCTGATGAGATTCACCCAGGACTTCACCTGTTCTAAATACTTCCCTCCAGTAAACAATTTTGTGCAATGAAAGCTAAAACAGCATGTAAACTAAACAGGTTTTTTCCACGTGCAGTTATTCCGACTAATCAGGTCTGAGCTTCTACTGAGTATCTATGTATACCTGCTAGAAGTGTGTGATATGTATTGTCTATGATAATATCTTGTTATTTTAACAATGTGCGAGCTGAAATTATCGAGTATGACACTCACTTTGCAATAAACAATCAAAAACATGCCTTGAGAGTCCATGCATTCACTCGATCATGTAACCTATCAGGACTGACTACTGCAAATGCTATAGTTTTTATTTTTCCTGAGCGGTATTTGATAGAACTTAGCATTTTTACAGTATAGCACATTATGTTAGATTTTTATTCCTGCTTGTATGCTGCACCATTCACCTTACAGCAGAACAGTTTATATTCATCCAGACTGTAATTTTCATGCCCTGTAGTTCAATTTTAATTAGTATTTCATTCCCTTTGGATTGATATCTTGTTTACATTAAGGGTAGGTGTCTGTTTAAAATGTTCTCATTATAATAGTTTTGTTGGTCTTTTGTGTAAATCCTGTAGGCCACTTTGAAATGTTTTTTTCATACTTGCACTCTTTGATCTCAGTAATACTGGTGATTCTAATGTTTTGTGTTATCTTACTTCAGTTTTAAGTAAATAAATAAGACCTATTTTTTTAACTGCTGTTTCCATTAATCTTATTAATAAGCTACAACTAATATCCTATTAACAAGACCAAGTTGGATGAAAAAGACTTTTACAAACACATTTTAAAGGATGCAAAATATCATCTAATTATCATTATCATCAAAGTCACAGAAAAAAACAAGATAGAATTTTTGCCAATATCACACACCTCTAATACCTGCACACTAGACTGCCTAGACATTTAAATCCTACTTATTTCTTTATTTTTTTGCCCTTGTATTGCCCTTGTATGTATGCTGCATTATTATTTTATATTTTTTCTTCTTATATTTTATTGTATGTTGCACCAATACTATCAAGACAAATTCCTAGTACACATTAGTGCACCTGGCCAATAAAGTGAATTCTGATTCTAAAACTAATGGCAGACACAATTCCAACATCAGTGAATGAACTGTGAACATGCTGCTGGCCTAAAGCAAGGTAACCTATCCCTATTCCTGTGCCAAATGAAAGCTTATGGAGGGTGGCATGTAGTGGTGCGTGAACATATCTGTGGTGGATCAGCACACGAGCAGAATATTTTTTAAAAATACTGCGGCACAGACCTCATGAGTGTAGTTGTTTGTGGGCTAAATGAGCAACAGAGGAGAACATATTGGGGGAATTGTGTACATGTGCCTAACACCATCCCTCATTAATGCTCTGCTGTTTGTTCAGTAGACACCTACACTCACAAAAGTATAAATAATTTGAGGAGGTCAGCAAAAGGGAGGAAGGAAGGAAGATATCAAGGAGAAAGTAATTGAGAGGAAAAAAAGAAGACAAGAAAGAGAAGAGAAGATCAGACCTGAGTTGTAGCCAGTGCTGGTAGAAGAAGGTGAGTGGTAGGAGAAGCTTTGCAACAGAGCATAAGCAGAGGTGCTTCAGGACTGGATTGCTCCTATTTAGTTTAGGACAAGGAGTGATTGAATGCTCTAGGAGCTGTGTGGACTCTGATGGAGGTGGCTGGAATGGGAGTCATTCTGTGGTCTGCAGTCGGTGGTGTTTTAGCCCTGCTGAACATACTTGGTGATGGCTGAGAAGGATGAGACGAGACAAGAGAGAGAAACACTGGGGAACAAGCTGAGATGGGAATCTCACTCTGAGTTTATCCTTGTTTTTAACTATTCATTGCTTTTATTTATTTGGATTTTAACTTCCTCACACAACATCATTTTAAAGGATTATCTATTGAAGATATCTGCACTGCACTTTGGATACTGATTACATTGTTCTAGAACAGGGGTGCCCAATACGTCGATCGCGATCGACCGGTAGATCGCAAAGGTAGTGCAGGTAGATCGCGTTGCATTCCAAAAAAAAATTTTTAAACATTAGTCTATATATCCTCCCTATGGCATTTGCCATTTGATTGACATACAGGGCGGTCAGTCTGAGATCTCTTCTAACACACTGGTCATCCCACACGCATGATCAAATGCGTGAGCTACTGCAAAACTCTGGCTGTGATCTAGTTAGCCTTCCAATTTATATCAACTAAAGAAGGGATTTTTTAAAAAAATTGTTTGGGGAAGGTATGGGCTGGATGTGGAATTGGAAGAGGATTTTTTTTTCTCACAATGTCACAATCGAAGTGCGTTTGTCTGATCCGTCAATCTATCATTGCTATTCCAAAGCAGGAAAATGTGGAAAGGCACTTTCGAACTGTTCATAAAAACTACGAAACTGACTTCCTTCCGAAAAGCGATCTGAGAAAGAAAAAGGAGAGGGAACTAAAATCGCAGTTAATTGGACAGCCATCATTTTTCACTCAGCTAAATTCAAAAGCTCCTTGACTGCATTGTCCAGCCCTACTTATTTATGCGAGTCAGCCTTTTTCCACATGAAGATTATTAAATCCATATACTGTATTGACCATAAATGTATTGAATTGTTATTGTGCCATAAAGGTTATTCAGTTATGCAAGGTACAACAACATATATTTTATGTATAAAGTATACTTAGTATATTTATATAGCATTTTTAATTTAGGTAGATCATTTCGACCTGGTCATTTTAAAAGTAGCTCGCAAGCCGAAAAATTGTGGGCACCCATGTTCTAGAAAATGCACAATGTACTTGGCAACATAACTTTTGTTTATATCATCATTTGCCCTAGTCCATCTCAGTTATGACTAGTGATAATCTGGGAAACGGGAGGAGCCCAAGGCTGCGGGCACCAGGGCCATCACAAAATGGAATAACATTTTATGGAAGCAGATGCAGAGGCTCACTGGTTGTGCACACCAAGGGTGTCAAACAGTGGTGAGAGCAAAAGACAGTTACACAAGATACTAAAAGACTACTAGGTGGCTTTTGTTGATGGTCACTCTTGTTTTTGTTATATTGTATTATTATCCTTTTATTTTTATTTGATTATTGTTGCTATATTCTAGCAGTGAAATTTGATATTTCAGTTCAAAAACACACATTTATTTTTTCCATCAGTATATGTACAAGAGACAGATGACAGAAAACAAATGATAGTTTATTTTTTTCTGACTAGAAATAAAATTAATATGTGCTACTCCATGAATAATGTCAAAGTTTATTGCGGCATTCATTACAAATTTGTTGCCACTACATTTATTACTTTATCAAAAACTTTTAAAGAGTATGTTGTTTATGTATTAGCAAGAATTGGAGATTATTTTTTTTTTAGAAGGAGCATACTATAATTTCTAAAAAAACTAGCCTGAGATTCATCATTTTTGATTCTTATAGGCAAGTAGCAATGGCTGATGAGTACATTTGGAAACCACAAACCTCCATGACCAGCTCACTGTGTGAGAATAAGTCACTCAAATTTGAATATGCGCTTAATAATACCTTTTGATGATTTGATTTAATTTAAGATTATTGCAACAGTAAACCCCAAACAGAAGTCAGCTCTGGAACAGGGCACTTAGGACATTGCAGAACAGGATGCAAAGTAACATAGCATAATGCCCTTAAAATCACCTAATATAATTCATGTTAGTGAGGGATTGATGACTAGCACAAGGCAGAAACCAACCCTGAATAGGATGCCATTCTATTACAATACTCATGCCCACCATCACACAGGGCCAACATAGAATCTGGAGTTAAGATAAAATACACATTTGGTATGTGGGAGGAAAATTTGAGTTCCTTTAAGAAAAAGGGAGAATGTGCAAACTCCACACAAATGGTGATCAAGATGCCAAATTAGTGAAGCAGCAATTCTAACCCCTGTGCCACCATTCAGGGCATATTATGATGGCACAGTTGATAGTGTGTTGTCTCATTTCCATTCTGTGGAGACTTCTTTATGTGCTGGCTTCCTCTAGTAAATCTACTTTCCTACCACAAACTAAAAATATTGTATTTAAACACCTGTGTCCTGTGTCAGAGTGACATTCCTTCCAGCAAAGGGTCCTACGTCTGTTGCTTCTTTGCTTTGATTTCGTTCCCAACTACTAATTGGTTTCCTGAGGTAACTATGTTGTTTTATCCTGCTTTCCAGAAACCCAGTTACCTGTTTCAGTAATTATTTGTTATTTACTGTCCACTGAATTAGCAAAACGATTGCAAAAGCCACAGGAGACTCTATGACAGATCTTACTGATATACAAAATATGAATATCACTGATTACACAGCATACTAATTACTTTCCTGGAAAAAAATCTTCCGTCACATTAAAGTAAACAATAGATTTTTGGTTAATGCAGTAATGCATCAATAGTATATTGATTCTAATTATATTAACCATGTGTGTACTTTTTTTTCTTAATTTGCTAATTAATCTAGAAGGTTCCGAATTCCAACCCATTATCACCTACAGAAAAGATTAATCTTTTCCGGGTACTGACGAATAAAGCTTTCTGTGCCAAGCTGGAAGAGTGGAACTTCTTATTGATTCACATAGACTGTAATTCTGAAAGTTTGCAGTTTTGTAAGAAGACCAGGCCCATTTTTGAGCTTTTAGCAGTTTAGTTTTGGGAAAAAAAATCTCTGCAAGTACAATAATTCCAGACATTCTTGGTTAGAGAAAAAAAGTAATGAATATTGCTTTAATAAAAATGCTTATCACTCTCCATTGTGTAAAGCCATTGTCAAACTTGCAGAATTCAATTTCTTTGACTTCTTTACATAAAGCCGATCCAATTGGTTGCCCATAACAAATATTTAATGTCAAAACAATTGAAAGCATTTAATGGATTCATTAGCGATAAAAAAAGACGACACAAAAATGTTGACGATATTATTTAAAATGCTTTTGTTATTCCTTTTCCCCAATTTGAAATTATCCTTTGACAATATAATACATAATTCAATAAGGCATGCACAGCTGTAATATTATTTAATTACGGGATTATGGGTAAGGGGAAAGCAGAGATGCCTTGAAATGGGCAGATATTCCAGCTTTGATGACTCTAATATGGGTATGCATGCAGGCATTTCATGATATGACCAATTGGTTATATAAAGTGGATTTATTAATGAACTGAAATTAGAAAAAAGATGATTTGTTCCTTATTTTACCTGAAACAAAATAATTATTTAACCCACAGATATGAACAATTTTGAAGCGTCCATAATTGTTTCAGAGATTATTATTATATTCCTACAAAAGGTTAGATTTTAAAAAAACACGGTATACATAGACTATTGTCTGTACAAAGACATATGACACAAAAAGAGTCAGGGTACAGCAGGTCAGCCCATTTATTAACCAAGCTTTTAGGGATTCGAGTCAAGTCAAGTTGGGGAGCATGCACTGGTACAGTGCATTGCTGCACCCACTGTACGACAAAACAACTCGGGATCCCGGTTTGCAACCCCCCAGGCAGACACACGGTCCAGTCCCACCCTCCAGAAATGACCCTCTATCTGCCTCAGCCAGATGTTACGTGGGCGGCCCCTTGGCCTGGTCCAGTCACTCGGGTCCCCAACAATGAGGATCTTACGAGCCGGATCACCCTTGGGGAAACGCGGCATATGGCCATAGTGCCGTAACTGATGCTCCCTCACAATGCAGGTTATGTGCCTCATTCAGGACTCCATGAGCAACCGCTCATTTGACACAAAGTCAAGCCAACGGTACCCAAGGATTTTCCGGAGAGACACAGTACCAAAGGAGTCCAGTCTTCATCTCAGGTCACTGGATAGCGTCCATGTCTCACAACCATATAGCGATACAGGAAGCACCAGGACTCTATAGACTTAGACCTTCGTCCTTTTGCATAGATATTGGGAGCGCCACACACCCCTTTCCAGCGACCTCATGACCCCACATGCTCTCCCAGTCCGTCTACTGACTCCACAGGAAGGGTCACCAGAGACATGAATGTCACTGCCAAGGTAAGTAAACCTATCAACAAGGTCAACACTCTCTCCGAAACAGACACACTGCTGATGGCTGTGCCGAAGAGGTCATTAAAGGCCTGGATCTTGGTTTTTATCTAGGACACTCGCAAGCCAAGACACTCAGACTCCTCGCTCAGTCTCTCGAGCACCCCGATCAGAGCCTTCATTGACTCCACGAAGATCACAGCATCGTCAGCAAAGTCAAAATCCGTGAATCTTTCTTCACTGACAGATGCCCCACAGCCACTGGTCCCCACGACCTTGCCCAACACTCAGTCCATACAAGCATTGAACAGAGTAGGAGCAAGAACACACCCCTGACAAACTCCAGAATCAACTGGGAAAAACACAGAGGTCCTGCCTCCACTCTGCACAGCACTCACAGTACCAGTGTACAGGCCGGCCATGATATCCAGCAATCTTGAGGGGATCACACGAACCCTCAGGATGTCCCACAGGGCAGCTCGATCAACTGAGTAGAACGCTTTGCGAAAATCGACAAAGGCTGTAAAGAAATAAAAATAATACTTTCAGCAACACTTATGTGCTTTCCTTCATTGTCACTCCAAGACGAACATAACAAAACATATTATATACAAATGTTTTGTCCTTTTCCATGTAATGTCTGAAACAAACACAAAGATGTGACCAAATTAATTAAAGATCTGTAAATAATCAGACAAGGCTAAGTTAACAATTATTCACACTTTTGTGAGGATTTTGTTTGGGTCGGCTTTTCCCCACACAATTGTGAAAACATGGTGCGTCTGTAGTCACAGAGAGAAAGACTGGACCTTGATCAATCAGTTTCCATTGCTGTTTTCTAGGAGTAAACAGGGTCACTCTGCTCTCTGTTTCCATCAAAGAAAAATAGCGAATAGTGATCTGCTTTTTATGGGCTGAAGGAGTATCAGGGCCACAATCCATAGAAGACTTTCTACACAATGCAGAGGCAGTGTTTAGTTGCAGCAGAGTGTTAACGAATAGATTAAGAAGTTCAAAAATGGTCAGACAAGTGTTAATCACGAAGGAGGAGCAGAATGCGCGTATACATCCACAAATGACAACAACATTAAGAAAGTCCGTACCCTGGTTCTGACAAACCAATGAGGATCAGTTTTCTTCACTAACTCTAATCAATGCAAGGACATTACAATCATGGATTTATTTGCATTTTTTCACAGATGCTTTTTGCTGAATACATCTTTTCCTCAGACATCCATGCTGACATCACCTCCACCACATTCCACCTAAAATAACATCATCATTCAACAATCACTGAAATGCCTGCTGAACATGATTCATCAAATAACCCTGTTTCAAAGAAGCTGAAATTTCTTTTTTGAACCATAATGCCCTGCTAATTAGAAAATAGATCTGCTCAGTAATTATGCATATGAATTTAAATATGAGAGCATGGTAACTTTTAAATGCAACCCCTGCATAGAATCACCTGATTTTAATATATTTTGTACTCCTTTGCTTTGTCAGTTACCTGAATATGAATAATGTGATCTCCTAACCAAAAATGTGACTTCACATTTAATGAGTTTTGTTTTTAAACTTTTGTTTCCCTTTGGGCTTTCCGAGGTTCCAGCCACTTTCCAATGTGTAATGAACAGACTTCTCAAGCCCCACCATACACTTAACTGCAGTTGGGGATTTCGCTGCTTTGAGGATGTTTGAGTATGTAGCCTGGAATCACAGGAGTTAATCCATTTTAGTTTCTTACCGTAGTATGAAACTTCCAAAGTATTGTGAGTTCCACACATTTCAACAGCCAGTAACTGTGTTGCCTGACAGCTCCAGTGGCTTTATGAATGTTCTCCAGCCACAATCTCAGTCCAACCTTTCTCTTTTCCATTTTATCCATTCAGTCATGGTACCACAAACACAAGACATTGGACACTCAGGCCTCTGTTTGGTCCAAAACCCTCACTTTTCTTCTTTCCTTACAGCTGCATTGTATGCATTGTACTTCCACACAGGATCTCACTCCTACCCCTTAAGAGAAAAATAAACTTGTTTAATTTTTGTCATAGATAACTGAGTGAATTGCTGGGATTTCACTCTACAGAACTGGTGGTCACAAGATATGAAGGCTATGACTGAAAATCACAGGGAAAATAATGTACTGCTAACTTAAAATTAGTTTTAGCTTAAGATGTGTTCTGTGTGAGAATTTGTATTTCATCTGTGTTCGTTTCACCTTTGGCAACACACATGTTTTTAGATATATTATTAGGTCATTTGCCATCCACAAATTTCACAATATGTGCTGTGTTTTTTTTATGCTGTGTATGTAAGGGTGTGGTATCCTATCATTGACGGACAACTGTAATGACCTCTTCGATTCTGAAATTGGAATAAATGAGATTGAAAAAATAAATGTTGCATCGATGGAGGTGTGGAAACCAATAGTTTCAAAAGTCTTTTTAAACAGTATTTGAGTTGGGAGACCGAGCTTAATTTTCACAATTATATAAATCTGTTTTACAAAATGAAATTACACACACAAAGAATGTATATATTTAGGTGTGCATATCTTTGTGAAAAAAAAATACTAAGGCACATTTTTAACAAAGTAAACAAAGTTATTAAGCAAAAGAGAGCAAACAAAATGGGAAAACAAGGTTAACAAGGAAAAGAATAATTAAAATTATTTTGCCACTGAGGTACACATTTACTATTGAGCTAATTAGATATCGCTTTTCGATAATTCAGGTTGCATCCAGCTAAGTTTTGATTATACTGACAAAAGCTGAAATGCTGTTTAATCTTCTCATATTTAAAATGCACTCATTTTAATTCTAGGCTTTTAGGTGTCTCTGTAATGTTCTTATCATTATACAAAAAAGGCTTCTGAGTAGAATCTGGGGAAGGTATTATTATCGTGATGCGATTAGCATTATTGGTCATAACAAGATAAAATAGTTTCTGTTTTCTGAAGTGACAAAGAGCAATTTAGTATATTTAAAAAGCATTTAATACCTTTGAATCTTGAATCATTTTTGTCTTTTTCATTTGTGCCACACTTCAGTGTTGAAAGCCGTCAATTGTGAGAGAAAATAAGACACCCTTTCTCGCCGCCTTTTGAAGGCACCTAAGTTTATTTATTTTCCTCCCTTTTTATTATGCAGTCTAATTTTCAGCCTGAAGCCTCAATCATGTGTTGTTTGCAGAAAAAGAAACGTGATTCGTTCAGCATGTCTGCTACATTATTTTTTTCCCTCACACAAGAGGCATTTTCATAGAACATAGAAAGAGTTACTCCTGAGTGAACATTGCTATTTCTCATTTTTGTTATTTCATTATAATTCTGAGGAAACATTTGAACCAAATCTACAGTATACATTGCTCTAATGACCGTCTTTATAGTAGAATGAGTACTGCTTTCCCTTTCCTAGGTACTAAGGAGGATTATCCTTTTTGTGCTCACTCTGGTAGCTTTACAATAAAAGTGTCATCTGTGACTGATGAATGTTGTGTTATATTGGTGCTACATGTAAAACAGAATTGCACAAAATGCCTCTTTTGAGAAACTTGCACTGTGTTAATATTAATCAACTTTTGCAATGAATTCTAGATCCTTCAAATATATTGAATCTTCCTTGCTTTTCTGAAAAAGGTTCCGTAAATATTTTAATTCACTTCAGTGAGTCCTGGAGTGCCATTATGAAGGACACTAGGACACAAATATTTAGTTCTTTTCCATCTTGTGTGCTCACACATTCAATATTACTAATATTTCCAAATTATTATTGTTGTACTTTGTAATGGAGCCAGAAGGTAGTGACACCTTATGTATCTACCAGAGAGCACTAACACTGCAGACTTAGGCCATTCAGACCCTAGAACAGATATACAGGTTAGGATAGTGGTTGTGGTTCTCCAGTTTGCAAAATATGAAAATGTTTTAGATTCAAAGGCATTTTGAGGAAGAACAGGTAGTCTGGTCCTTTCTAATAGAACTCTAATGTGAGAGGAATACACAGGAACAACTGGTGCTGCCAGTGGAAGTGCTTCTCATGAGAGATTTGTGAGGTCACCTGGCACCACAGAAGTGTTTCTTACTAGGTAATGAGACCAGGTATAAGAGAGTCTCTAGTTTACTGTGACTAGGAGAACGTGTAGTTTGGATAGAGTAAGAGACAAGTGTTCTGCTGCTGGGAAAAGCAAAGGTAATATAAAGGTGGAGGGTAGTAGTCAGGAAGGAAAAAGGTTTATAATGGTTGAAGAACACCCAGAGGACATAAGCCTCCATTTTTTTATTATTTGGTATTGCATCAGCACCCTACTTTATTTACTCTTCTTATTGTCTAATACACTCCTTTGGTTTCCTGTATCTGTGTCTCAGTTTGTTTGTTCACAGGCACCTTACCCTCCATAATTTTAACATGTTTATACCAATGGTACCTTAAAAGAACAAGGTGCATTCTATTTTTGAACTTTTTTCATTCATTTATTTTCTTAGCGCACATAGTCCAGTTCTGGAGTACATGTAACAGGATTCCTTGCTGGCAGACTTGAGAGGAAGACAGAAGTATAAATTCTGCCTCACATGGCAATTATAGATACACTCCCTCACGCCTTTTCAGTTTGGACTGCCCAATTAACCAGCACCTCAGTGTGATGTTTCAGATACCCAAAGCCAGTTACCATTGATAAGGTCTGGTATACCTGGATCTGTTTCATTCTTGCCTGTCATCTAACTAGCAATGCACCCAACCCTCACCTTTCACCTTGTGGATGGTGAGCTCATATGTATGCAAAGCAAAACTGGTCAACAAGGGTCATCCAGCCACCAAGCACTCTTTCATAAATATCACTCGCATGGTCAGCATGTTGACGCCAAAACCCTCACCTAGTAAAGATGATGGAAAATTTGAAGACAACAGTCTTTGGGGTATTGGAGGAAAGTATGAATACCTGGGGAAAATCCCACTCTGATTTGGAGAGGATGTGCAAACTCCACAAAGACAATGACTGTATTTGACTAAAGTATCCTGGGGCTGTGAGACAGCACCGTTCTGTCCATTATTTACATTTTGTTCACAATTGGAGGACAATCATATGAAGTGACTTTCTTTGGGTCAAGCAGTGAGATTAATATTCATTATTCTACTCACTACAGGACATGCTTGCCATATGATTTTAATACTCAGATATTCTAGAGAGAACACAAAACAGTCTAGTAAGACTGGTGGTCTACACAGGATGTGCCCTTAGTGTTATTATTCTCAAAAAAATACTACATCTGATGTGTATGTTTGAATTGGACTGATGGAATGTCTACTTGGAATGAATGTTAATTTTTGGAACAGCAGAGAAGAGCAATCTCTTATTTTAAGGGTTTAAACAAACAGTGGTCAGAGTTGAAGCAAGGGTCTGTTACAAAAACATGAGATCAGTCACAAAACCAAAATGTTAATCTAATTTTAAGTCAAAACTAAACAAGAATTCTAAACCAAATGATCTTTGTAAATTGATCTTTAATTTTTTCCTGGATCACTAGACTTTCAATGGGTCTTACTTATGTTTTACCAAAGTTCAGATGCATCTTTTATCATCTCTGGCATGTTGTCAGTACACATGTAACAAATATCTATCAACCATGCAGCATCATAGTAACCTGACAAACAAAATGTCGGCACCCATAAAGAAACAAATGCATAAAATGATAAACATGTCTCCACAGTAAAAATAAAAATATTAAACTAAAAATAATAATAAATAATGCTAAAAAAAACCCAAACAAATAAAACCAAAAAGATTCTAGCAAATTCCCAGCACTAGCGTGCCTCTATATGTCTAAAATGAGAAAGTAAGTTGAGGCACTGCAGCTCATGGAGGAAGAGTTCTTTTTCAAGTCCCTTCCCTGGTGCTGAACCTTTAGCAAATAAATTATGTTTATCTGTTTTCACCATCACACCCCCTTTTTGCAAGCATCATCTTTTATTATTAGTTAGTGATTCACATGGCTTGGAATGATTTTCCTCCACTACAAATTAAAAGAGTATTTAAACAACTAGACCTTAATCCTGTCATATACTTGCTTGAGTTTTGCAAGCCTCTTGCCTTCAGCCCTGTATCATAATTGTTGCTTTCGATGACTATGGCCCTGCTTTCTACTGCAGAATTCATCCTTTTGGTGGTTCAGTAAAGAAAGCATTCAGCTTTTGCAGCCATCAGATCCGTCATATATAGAAACCAAATATCAAGGAACAGCCAGTGGTATCTGGTGATTACTTTAGTTAGAAAAGGTTACAGTATTTCCATGGTTAGATAGCATTGCATAATCAGATGTTTATTTTTTTCATTTTCACTGTACATCTTTGCACATTTCATTATATATGAACAATATGTGTGCAAGCTTCAATTTTGATCTCAAACTCAAGTGGGTCTTAATAAGTACAGCACATCTGGCAATCATAAATATAATGAATGTTAACATTTTTACACGACAGGAGGGAAGCACAGTGGTGTAGTAGGTAGTGATAAGCAGAGATGATGAAACAGCATACAGAAATGAGGTGAAAAGGCTGTCTGCATGGTGTGAAGACAACAATCTATCTCTCAATGTTGACAAGACAAAAGAGATAATCGTGAACTTCAGAAAATCACATCCTGCCCACATCTCACTCAGCATCAATGGTTTAGATGTGGAGACTGTTAGGAGTACCAAGTTCCTTGGTGTGCACATAACTGAAGAACTTACGTGGACACATAACACCTCATCACTAATCAAGAAAGCCCAGCAGAGACTACACTTCCTGAGGCGGCTGAAGTGAGCAAGTCTTCCCCCTTCCATCATCACCATGTTCTACATGGGCACCATTAAGAGTGTTCTGACCAGCTGCATTACTGTCTGGTATTGCAACTGCAAGATATCTGACCACAAGCGCCTGCAAAGGATTGTGAAGACAGCAGAGAACATTATTGGGGGGCCTCTCCCTTCACTACAAGACATATTTTACAAACACAGTATCCGCAAGGCCTGCAGCATTGTGCAGGACCCCTTACACCCCTCACATGGACTTTTCACACTTCTGCCATCCAAGAGGAGATACTGCAACATCAAAGCCAGATCTGCCAGGCTGCAGGAAAGTTTTTACCCCCAAGCTGACAGACTCCTTAACACCATGCTGCCCCCTGGGATCTTCCACACTGCCTCAACCACCTCTAAAAACACTTTCCTGCAAAGACGAGTGTACATGTAGAAAAGAACTGAAAATCTCATACTGACCTTTAAGTATTTTGACACTCTTGATATCCTTCTGCTGTGAAACATTCTGACCTGTCATTGTTTGTATCTAGATTGAAAATACCATACATTGCATCAATGTTCATATTGCTAACTACACGTCAATATTGCTGCTACTTCTTTGTCTTGTCTTTGCACAATGTCTTGTCTTGTTTGTGTTTTAATTTAAAATTTTAACTTTAATTCTATTTTTAATTTATTATTTGCACTTCATGTTGTTACACTGTGGACCCTGAGCTTCACAATTTCGTCTGTCTGTATACTTGTATATGGTTGAGATGACAATAAAGTTTGCTTTGACTTTAACTTTAGTGCTGCCTGTGATGGTGCGGGTCCCCTTCAGACTCCCTCTTCCATATGGGTGCCTCTAGAACCCAACACTGTCGATAATTATGACTGAGACGAGCTGACAAATGGAGGATAAATCCCACATGGAGTAAGGGGATGGTGGAAAAAAACAAAAGTGTCCATCGTGCAGTGTTCTACAGTATCATAAATTCATAAAAACCAAGTGAAAAGTGGGGATAAAAATCCATAATAAATAAATCCATTAAAATCAGAGGTTAAAATGCAGTCTCTAACTCCTCCCGATCTCAGAATGCCTCCTTCTTTGTCTCCCTGGCTCACTCATCACTCGCGTAGCTGGTGGAGACTCAGTAGCCACGAACTTTGTTCCTCGACCCCCGTCCGAGGTCGGCTCACCTCCTGTCTTCCTTTGCGCACCTGAAGTTGTTCCTCGGATCCATAGAGAGGTCTTCCTTCATGCTTGCTCCACTCTATGCAAATATTCAGTGAGGCGAACCAGCCCCAAGAGCGCCACAGCCTACACTCCTTCGTGGGGCCCCAGTTCGTGCTGCCTTTCTCTTCCAGGTGGCCAAATTGTCCTCCCGAGACTGCTTTTCACATCAGCACCTTAATCACATACCGCAGGAAGCCGATAAAGCGACTCCTGCGGTCGTGCAATCGCGCCCAAAGAGACTGACACAACTATCTGGATTTATTTCAAACTAGCCTTTTTTTTTTTTTTTTGAAGCTGTGGACCCGCTATACCACACTGCCACCTCACAGATCTAGCATCATACTATATATTTGAATCTCCAGTCAACTTACTGTATGTTTTCTGCTAATCTACATAGGTTTTCTTCCACATTTCCAAGGACTTGTTCTTAGGTTAACTGCTGACTCCTTCTTGAACCAAGTGTGATTATTTGTGTGAGATGGAGTGGTGTACAGTCCTGGGCTCTTTCCTCCCTTGTGCCCAGTGCTGCCAGGATAGGTTCTGGTCCCTTGCAATACTGAAATGGATTGAGTGATTTTGTGAATTTTATATTTGCTAAATTGTTATGTGATTGATGGTTTTTGACTATCGATGACCAACAAGATCATTTTTTTCCTAAATTATTTTAAAATAATGCATATACAAGGTTCAGTGTAACACATTTCCTGGAATAGAATGGTCAGAGTTATTGACGTCTTGGTGTAAAAGTTTGTACATTAGTCTGCCCACTAATGAACTGCTGTGTCATGCAGAGCTGTTGATTCCTTAATGTATATCCATAGTTGCCACAATTGGGTCTACCTGCCTGCAACCCTGTAATGGCGAAAGCAGGCACAAGAAAACAAAGGTTTACGTGTTTCTAAATGGTGACCCTGTTGTTATTGCTAACTGTCCCATCTGTTATCAACAATGTCTCTGCTCATGTGAATCAAGAATTTGTTCTTTTCAGGTACGACTGGATTACTGGGCTGTAACCATGAATACTGCCATGTCTGACTCATCCTCTTAGTTCATAGTGGACAGTATGTCAAATTATGAAGAAAAGCTGATAAAGCTGAGTTGAACAATAACTCTTTTATTCTCCTTTATGTTGTACTGCACTTCCACTCTCAATCAAGGCTCACCTAACACTATCCTGCAAAAGCTACTCCATTTTATTTTACAGTAGGTAGAACCAGCACATGGTGTTGCCCAGGTATGTAATATTAAGCTCTGGTCATTTTGTCTACTAGTCTGCCTTCAGTCTATTCAAATGTTTTATTTTCTATGAGCCAGCAGGTGGCACTGGTGTGTGCAAAGTCTAGCACACAGAAAGAAAAATCCCCTGGGACCCCCAGGGTCAAGATTTTGGGTTCTAAAGTTGGGTTGTTGTGTGTATAGTCCTAGAGAGCAACTATGCAAAATTTAGTCCAGATCAACCAAAAGGTGTAGGATGAACAGACAGACATTTTGTTTTATATAGAGAGATATACAAGTTAGGTATTAATTAAATACTGCAGAATAATTAATGGAAGTTTAACAACTTTTATAGTGTGAAATGAAGCACAAGAATTTTTAGGGTTTTACAAAATTGCATCACCTTTTATTGGACTATATAAACTTTTTTAGGCAGCTCTGTCCTGTAGGCAATGACTGTAAGGAAGCAAACAGTTCAGAGAATAAATTAAAATAATGTGCAATTTGAAAGAAACCTGGGAAAAACAATGGGAACACAGTTAGTAAGCCCAGCAATAAAAAAATGACTGTAAATTACTTTTATTTTTGTATTTAATTTATCTAACTAACAGTAATAATTCGGATCAAATTGCATTACAGATAGGAAACTATTTAAACTGGTTCCAAATTTTCTACTCCAGTTCCATTAATTCTCCTTGGTCAGGCAGCACTCAGTTCACAGGATGTTCCCTCTGGGCTCTCAGGATGTGAACTTGGGACAATCATGCATGTGGAGCAGAGAAACATATCCATATTAGCGAGTGAAGCCAAAGGAACACTTCTCTACTCAAACTCGGGTCCACAGTACTCACCATTTAATTTTAATCATTTATAAAATTACACTTTTTAGTAAAAAAATGTTGTGATTTTTATTCTTTACGCTAATATTTTAAATAAATCCTCAATGATAGCCTGCTTTTCTTTCATTAAAAAAAACTGAAGAACATATTCTCACTACCAATCAAAATGGTACTGCATAAGCTCCACTAAAGTGGCTTTGAGTCTGCTGTCGTAATGCCTCATTTATTGAAGTTATTCAGTTTTTAGCTTCTCTATGCCCACTGTGTAAGTCTGTTAGTGTTATGTTCAGACCCCACTAGAAATTCCATATGTTCAGTCTTTCATTTTACTTATCTAATTGATTTATTGTACTGATACAGATCCTATTGTATTGTCCAGTCACATTCTTAATTACAATACTTCATATTTATTTACATAGGGTCTTCACAGTTTGATTCCATATAATTTGAATGAACTTGTACTGTGCATAATTTTGGTACTCTGAACTGTCTTCTTTTTTGTGTTGTGCAGAGCCTTGTGATGTGCTGCTATAGAATGACCGATTGACAGAAATGGATACACTGCCAGTCATGGTTAGTATTGTCAATGGTTTACTGTTACTATTTCAAGACCTAAAGAAACCAGATGATTCATAAACCCAGTATTCTAAGAAGGTGAAGTTTCACATAATCAGGCTTCAAACTGCTTCCAATTAATTAAGTCCAGGAAGCTTCCATATAGCTACGTCTTGTTATCATAGAGCTGGCAAGAGATAAACAAGATCCTGCATCGTCAAATAGCTCAAAGCGCTAATTAGTGGGCTTTTATTTCATGGAGTCTTAACTAGCTGTCTGAAAGGATGCTGGCATAGCTTACAATAAGGAAGTCTTATATTAATAATCTCATCATTTGCCTAAGTCTTATTAAGTACCCATACTGGACCAAATTTCCATTCAGATAAGGCAATGAATTCCATTGAGACTTCACCGGCTGCTTATCCATTGTACCAAAAAAATCAATTGCAGTAGATGCAACAGGTAAATGTTAGGGTCAATAGAAGTGGAAAAAAGATCTCTCCATATTGAATTTTATTTAGACTTAAGATTTTCTAAACACAATTTTCCATCTAGAAAGGCTATAAACTAAACCATATTCACAGTGGAGCTTGACCCTCAAAGAAACATAAACTTAGGCCAAGATCCAGACAAGAGCTCACAATACTTTGTATTGTCAGGTATACATCTGTAAGATCAGCTTTGCATGTGTCCTTTACCCTTGTAAGCAGACAAATCTGTGAATCTTACAAAGATCAATATTCTCCTGACATCTACCATGCCACAGATAGTATCCAGATATAACAACGCGTGTGAACTCTCCTACACAAATCTGCCTTTCACAGAAGACAATTTTCTGGCAGGCACATGAAATGAAGATGAGATCAGAATAAAAAAAAGACATCCCCAATCTCCACATCCCCGAGGCCAGCATTTTAACTGCTCTTCCCTAGTTTCTTTCTTTTTAAAAGGAAAAAATTAGATTCACTGAACCGGCTAAATAAAATCATCTTCTCAGAATGCAGTTCATGAGAGGATTCAGTGCAATCAAATCTGTCTGTGGGCCTTTCTATCATTTTGAGCTTTTTTTTATTTTCGCTTTTTGTCTTTTTTGAACTATTATTAGTAACATATTTGCAATAGCCCTGACAGATAATTGGAGATGCTCTTTTCCTATCCCCCACTAAACCCCTAAATGCCAAGCAGACTGATGGAATGCTCCCCTCTGGTTTTGAGGTTACTTCATATATCTGGAAATAGACTTCTCCGTGACCATGAGGTGCTGCTTAGACATTACAATGCAAATTGAACTTACCATTTCCTTGCACTCTATTTATGTAATATTCTTTTTGATGATATTGGTGTTATGAATTACTTTCAAGTCCTTGTAGGTGACCACTTCTTTAGTAATTGTCAGTTGTAGTGTAATATCAGTGTCCAGGATGCTGTCTAAAGTACTGATGAAATGGAGCTTTTTGATTCAAGCTTGCAAATGTCTTACAATTAGTTTCTCACTGAATTTAAAAATAAAGATAGGGTAGAATTTCAGAAACAGAAAATTGATTGCCCATGGTTAGACTATACTATTTCGTACTTATGCCATATTTTTATTTACATTTTTATCAAGTGTGGATGTCTATAGAACTTGTTTTTATTCTCATCTGACAAACACGTAATATGGTGTCACATAGGACTGCTTTTTAAAATCAGAGGTGATTTGTGCCTTTAAAAATAATTCAGTAAAATATAACGGTCATTTTCTAATTACATAGTTGGCATTGCGTATAGTGCAACTGATTAAATGCAGCTTTCTGCTGCACTGGGAATAAGTTTTGAGGCAAAGAACTTTGATTACAATTATCAACAAAATATTTGGAATGTTGCTTAATCTGGAAAAATTACTGTGTGTTCTGCTCCATTATACACTTACCTAAAGAAAGTGGTTCAGAATAAATCAGCCTTACTGTGTTGTAATCTCAGGTCCTCCGCAGTTACTTATGATAACTCTGTTCTGTAGATCCAAGATATTTGGAGCATATAAAAAGCAATATGTAGCACCAAAAGCAATACTTATAATAAATAAAATCATTACAGATTGAATATGACACAATTCATAATTGTACAGCTATGTAGATGGAGGGGGGAGTTAAGTTTAATATGAATAAATGTAAAGTCTCTTTCTGGAACAGACCCTGGATATTAGAAATCTAGGAAAATGTGTAGTAAAAGATGAATAAGTAAATTAATTCTTAAATTAAATTATTTAATTCTAACGACAGGTTTTAACATTACCTTTTGACAATCCATGCATTTCTGAACTCAAATTACACAGTACAATGCTGTTAGAAGTCAAAGTCAATTTCCAACTGTATCTGGGGTAAGGCAAAAAGTACCACTGGGCAGGATGTTTGTTTATTCCTGAACACTTCACTCTGAAGTGCTTGTGTTTAACTTGAAAAACAACAACTTTGTGAACAAAGAATGTTATTAATAATGATAGTAATAATAATTCTTTAAATTTATATAGCGCTTTTGTCACTACTCAAAGAGCTTTACATAGTGAGTGGGGAGCCGCTTCAATGTGCAGCATCCACCTGAATGATGCGACGGCAGCCATTTTTGTGTCAGTTCGCTCACCACACATTAGCTGTTAGGTAATGAAGGAGTGAGAGACAATTATAGACAGGGGATGATGGGGGGGGGGGGGGCGGTTAGAATAACTAGGCTGTGGTTGTCAATTTAGCCAAGACATTGGAATACACCCTGTGCTTTACAAAGGATGCCCAGGGGATCTGTATTGACCACAGAAAGTCAGGACCTCGATTTTACATCTCATTTGAAGGACAGCAGCATTTTAACAGCACAGTATCCCCGTCACTGAACTGGGGAAATGTGATCCACACACAGACCATGGGGTAAGCACCCCCTGCTGGACTCACCAACACCTCTTTCAGCAGCAACCCAAGTCTTTCCCAGTCGGTGTCCCATCCAAAGACTGGCTGGGCCCGAACTTACTTAGCTTTGAGTAGTTGACATATTCTGAAATTATTAGTTATTAGTGTGTGTTGGGAGGCACAGTGGCGCAGTGGTAGTGCTGCTGCCTCGCAGTAAGGAGACCTGGTTTCGCTTCCCGGGTCCTCAATGCATGGAGTTTGCATGTTCTCCAAGTGTCTGCGTGGGTTTCCTCCGGGTGCTCTGGTTTCCTCCCACAGTCCAAAGACATGCATGTTAGGTGCATTGGTGATTCTAAATTGTCCCTAGTGTGTGCTTGGTGTGTGGGTGTGTGTGTGTGCCCTGCGGTGGGCTGGCGCCCTGCCCAGGGTTTGTTTCCTGCCTTGCGCTTTGTGTTGGCTGGGATTGGCTCCAGCAGACCCCCGTGACCCTGTAGTTAGGATATCATGGGTTGGATAATGGATGGATGGATGGATAGTGTGTGTTGTTCAAGTAATTATTATTTAGATAGTCAGCTGAATTTCTATCAATCAGTATTTCAAATCACACCTTTCACTGTGAGATCAATTGTGGTCCGTTTCATAGAAAAATATGATTTTGTTTAAATAATTTGGACAATAATCAAGTATAATTTTTTTAAATAAAGAAATCAATAGGAAATGCTAAATAATGTGTCTAAATTGCTCATTATAAAGTGGTCCAGTCTTACAGCCTGTCTTGGTTCTATAATGATATACTTCAATATTATTCAGCATCTGAACATTTATATTATGAAGATGAAGTGATGTAAATATTTAGTAAGAAAATGTGTTTATTTGAATATCTTGATCCATCAGTCTATCTAGTTTCAAACCAGAGATCTGATCCACTTTAAGTGCTAATGATTTAGCTGGCAACACTGGTTCTCAGTCCATAAGCAGTGTATACTCTCACACACACACAGTCACTCACACTGGGCCAGTTTTAGGATGATCATGCACATGCTGGAGCACCTAGAGGAAATCTCACACAAGCTGCACACAGCCAGGTCTTTGTCACATTTCCGACACTCCACTCTGGAGTTGGGAGGCAGCAGTGTTTAACTGCCCTATTTGAATTTCTGTTACTGCCATTCCTTGAGTGTAATTATTTGAACGTGTCTTTGAGAAACAAAGCATTATCTTGGCCAAGCAATCAGAACAGAAACTGAATATAAACCTCAAAAGTAGGGACAGCTGTGTAGTAAGTGAATGTAATCCGATCACTGTCTATCTGCACACTAAAACAACTCTCTCGGCCAGAAAAATCACCTGTTAGTCCTCTAAATGGCTTGCTTGTATGATACTATTTCAGGCGCAAATCCATTAACAACATTAACTTTTTACATTTTTTTTAACTTAGAAAAGAACACAAACAGGTTGCAACAGCTGCTTGCCTTCCTAAATAGCACTGTTACCTTTGCATAGGCTGAGGTTTATGAAACCCTTGAAGCAGAAGCTCAGCATGTCTGCCTTGAGGCTTACCAGAGATGGAGAGAAGTCTTCCTCAGTGCCTAAAGCGACATGGAATGTGTGACATTGCTGCAGTACCCAGCCTGAGAAGAGTGTCTGTCTCTGATCAAGGAGTGCTACAGCTTAACGTTTAAGCTATAAGTCTGAGGACAGTCATACTTTTGTACGGGATTTGTCAAGGTCAATAAGATGTTTCTTTCGATTTTCCTGTTTCCTGTTATCTGCTTTGTGTACGTTTTTATTTTTTGTTTGCATTTTCATCTTTTTTATTTGTACTTTCACTTTATTTTCATTGTCATGTTTTTTTGACCTTTGAGTACTTTGTAATTTTTTTTTTCTGATTACAATTTTAAATTTTAAATTTCAAAAACATTTAGTGACCATCAACCCATCAAGGTTGAAGTCCCAGCTGGGGTCCTTGCGCTGGTGTTGTACTATAATTAAAAACAAAACTAGATGGGTAATTATTTTGTTAAGACAAATGCAAGGGTTTTGGTCAGTGTGGCTACTTCTTCCAAACACTATAGCAATAGCAAATTAGATTAAATTATTTATTTATAAAAGTACATTTAAAACAAAAGAGGTTGCACCAAAGTGCTGTGCAAAAAAGCATTAAAATAAACGCAATATAAGCAATCTTGCAAAAGCAGATTAATAAAACAACCAATCGTAACATCCACCACAATCCCATTTTACACAATGAAAGACAGAAGAAAACAAGTAGGTCTTAAGCTGACTTTTAAAAACCTCGATCGAGGATGAAGACCTGATGTGCAGAGACATGTCATTCCAAAGCCTAGGAGCAACCACTGAAAAAGCTCTGTCTCCCCTCGACTTCAGCCGAGATCTTGGCACTACAAGGAGCAGTTGCCCAGATGACTTCAGTGTTCTTGGTGGCACATAGGGGTGAAGGAGGTCACAGATATATTTTGGAGTGAGGCCATGCAAGGCTTTAAAAACAAGCAACAAGATTTTAAAATCAATGCGACACCTCACCGGCAGCCAGTGGAGAGAGGCTAAAATGGGGGAGATGTGATCCCTTTTTCTCGACCCAATCAAAATTCTAGCTGCTGCGTTCTGAACCAGCTGAAGGCACGACAGAGCAGATTCTGGCAGACCCACATATAAGGAATTACAATAATCTAGTCGAGATGTAATAAGGGCATGAATGACTGTTTCCAAGTCCTTCTGTGATAGAAAGGATTTTAGTTTAGAAATTTGCCTCAGTTGGTAAAAACTGGACTTTACTACCATGGAGATTTGTTTTTCAAAACTTAGTGATGACTCAAAGATGATACCTAGGTTTCTGACATCATTATGAATAATTGCTGCCAAAGGTCCTAAATGCATGCCAATTTCAACTGCAGATGTGGTAGAACCAAAAATAATGACTTCTGTTATATTTTCGTTTAATTGCAAGAAATTTTGTACCATCCAATACTGAATATCCTCAAAACATTTCAACAGCTTTTTTACAGATGAAGTGATGTCAGAACTAACTTTGAGGTACAGCTGCGTATCATCAGCATAACAATGATACGCGACATCATGTTTGATTCATTTCTTAATTTTATTTGTTTGTATTTGTTATTTGTTCACATCATTGTATAACCAAATTAGACCAGATTCTGTGACAAAGCTTCAGAATATTAGGCAACAAAAATGTACAAATAGTGCCATCTGAATAAAATGTCATAATCACTTGCTCTAAATCTCAGTCTTTCTGAATCTATGGAGAGTTATAGGTATGTCTATGAATTTATCTTGGCTCCACAATGAACCAGTTTCATATTCTCCTCGTACTTCAGGTTTATGAGCTTCTGAGATACCATTCCCTTGAAAATCACAAGTTAATATCCATCTGTTCTGCCTTATCCTGGCTAAAATATTAAACTCATATATGGAATTAATACCATGGGATATGGTAATCTAAAAATCTGCTCATGTGTAGCACATACATTGGTTTTTGTTTGTCTCAGGTTTATATAGGAATTTGCGACAAGAAAACCCATCTACCTTTTACCCTCTGTGGAAAAACCATAAATCAGATGAAAAAAAAACTGGAAGTAATGGTGATAGGTAATCATACTGTATGTCCATAAACAGGTAAGGCTTTGGCTTTTTCAAAAATAAAGACTGTGCTAGACCAGTTAGTTATTGTGTATAATCAAAATCTTTAAAAAAAGAAGTGATACATAAAATATGCACTATATAAAATATAAATAACATTTCTTTGTAAATGTACTTCTTGTAAAAATACCATGCAGAAATCAGACCACACTCCCATCTGCTTTGGACAGAATATGGTGGAGAAGTTGACAATTTTTTTTTCTTGGGGTGACCATCACTGATAGACTGAATTGGGCACAAGACAATTTAGCAATTGTCAAGAAAGCTCACCAGTACCTTTACTTTCTCAGACTGTTATGACTGAGCTCTTCTGCAAAATTTTTTATATAACTGCATATTTTTCTCACTATTACTCTCGGTAGTTTCCTGTACTATTGAATATGTAAATTCATAATATATATACAGTATATATTGTCACGCATGCGCGAGTAGGAGGCCGCGGACGGACCTGAAACCGCTTCGAAAGACGTTCGCCGGCAGGGAATGGCGGGGTGCTAACCTTTCTGCTTTCTCTTTCAGGAAAAAAGACGCTCCGCCATCATAACCTGCCCGCAGTACGTCCACATCCGCCCTTCCTCCGCCATCTTTCCTGACGTCAGCAATCCCGTCAACCCTCGTGCTTCCTTCCCAGCATTCCTCCACTTCCGGCTCCTCCTCTATAAAATGGCCGCCGACGCCTCTGAAGGGCGTCGCGCATATGAACGTTTATGTTTATATTTTTGACCTGTTTTGTTTGTAAAAATTGTTTTACAGTATACGGGGCCGGAAACCCCAACCCTTTATGCTGTGTCTTCTCATTTTTTACAGTGGCGTAGTCGGCAGGATACTGCTCCGAAGAAAAAGATAATGACTGAAAGACAGGACCTCAACACCGTGCTGCAGGGGATGAATGCGCAGCTCCAGTCCCTGCAGCAAGCGCAAGCCGCTACCAACCGGGAACTGGAGGCCATGAAGGCGAAGCTGGCGGAAGCCCAGAGGGTAAGGGCCGACCCACCTCGTCCAAAGCCTGCGCCCCTTGTGCCGATGACGGAGGCGGACGATGTGGAGTCTTATCTAGGGATCTTCGAAAGGACGGCCACCCGGAACGAGTGGCAGCGGTCCGAGTGGGCGTCCATTCTGGCGCCCTACCTGAAGGGGCCCGCGCAGCGAGCCTACTATGACATCTCCGAGGAGGAGGCCGCGGATTACAAGCTCCTAAAACAGGAGATCCTGGCACGCTACGGCATTACGCCGAGCCAACAGGCGAGCTGGCAGTTTGACCCTGAGAGGCCGGCCCGAGCACAGGCCTTTGACTTCTGGGGAAAGATGGGGCGGTGGCTACGGCCCGAGGGTCCCCAAGCCCGGAAGGTCGTGGAGCAGGTGGCCTGTGAGGGCCTGGTTAATGCACTGCCAAGCTCCCTCGCCCAGCAGGTCCGGCGCCACCCATATATGGACATGCCAGGACTCCTGGAAGTCCTGGAGCGTCAGCTCACGCTTTTCCGAGCCGGGGGGACAGAAAGGCAAGCTCGTGGGAACTGACAGGGACGGGCGGCCACCCCCGAGCCCTCTCGACGCGCTGCGGAAGCGCCTCCTAAACCCAGAGAGAAGCCGGCCTCCCCGCGCTGTTACAAGTGCGGAGAGACCGGCCACCTACTACCCACCTGCCCTTTGAACACCCCCATGGAGCCGATGGACTGCACCTGGGCATCCGCGGAAAGGTACTGTACTCCGCCGCATCCCTTGGCGAGTCCAAACACGGGAGTGGTGTTGGTAAATGGGCACTCAGTGGTGGCTCTCTTTGACTCCGGCAGCAACATAACTATTGTCGCTCGCCGTTATGTGTTACCGCGACAGTGGCTAAAAAAACATTTGCAAGTCACTTGTGTGCATGGAGAGACCAGGTCTTACCGTTCCGCAGAGTGCTACCTTTCCTGGAAGGGGGAATTGTCCAAGCTGTTGGTCGCGGTGTTGCCGGAACCCCCCTATCCAGTAATTTTGGGACAAGACTGGTCACACAGAAAACGCGGTAAGACACACACCGCTCCCGGGGCCTCACTGGGTCTGGTTATGGAGGGGCAAGGCACCCTTCCCGCGGTCTCCACGCCATTCTCTGAAGCAGGCCATAATGGCGCAGGCAGAATGGGGGAAGTTTCTCAGGCGACGGACTCTGACCCGGAAGCTCCCACCGGTGAAGGGACGAGCCAGGGAACACTACCCCCTACCCGCTCACAAGACCCCCTGAGCAATTTGGACCACCAATTTTGCTCCACGCCTGCCTCGTTTAAAAGAGAGCAGTGGAATGACGATTCCCTGTGGTTTGCCCGGAATGCGATTGTTCTTCCAGGCAGCTCACAAGCTGACGGTTCCATGCCACGCGAGCCCTTCTTTGTACTGGAAAATAATCTGTTGTATCGGGTGGCAACCCACGAGGGCGAGGTGCGGAAGTTGTTGCTAGTGCCACGTACCTTCCGGCGGGAGGTATGTGAACTAGCTCACGCTCACCTCCTAGGCACCCACCTCGGGGCCGAGAAAACATTGGAGAGAATCAAGCTCCGCTTTTACTGGCCCGGGATCAACGAGGAGGTCCGGCGCTTCTGTCAATTCTGTCCGGAATGTCCGATTCGCCAGATTCCTAGGAGGGACCGCGCTCCTCTCGTCCCAATACCCCTGATAGACATCCCCTTTGACCGAATAGGGGTCGACTTAGTAGGGCCCCTGGAACCCTCGAACCATGGCCACAAGTATATATTGGTCATGGTTGACTATGCAACCCGGTACCCAGAGGCGGTTCCCCTGCGCTCCGCTAACACCAAAAATATCGCACGGGAATTAGTCAACCTCTTTTCGAGAGTGGGTATCCCTAAAGAAGTCCTCACGGACCAGGGTACTCCCTTCACTTCAGATACGTTCAGGGAGGTTGCCAAATTACTGAGAATAAATCACCTGAAGACGTCTGTCTACCACCCCCAAATGGACGGTCTGGTAGAACGTTTTAACCAGACGCTTAAACATATGCTCCGCAAGGTAGTCAGCGCTGATGGCAGGAATTGGGACCAGCTCCTGCCACTTGTGCTTTTTGCCTACCGGGAGGTGCCCCAGGCCTCTACGGGCTTCTCCCCTTTTGAATTGTTATACGGGCGACAACCCCGGGGACTTTTAGACATACTAAAAGAGGGCTGGGAGGCTGAGGCCCTTCCCTCCTCTAATATATTGGAGTATGTGGCGCAAATGCGCGACAGGCTCGCTAAAATCAGGCCGCTCCTAAAAGACCACGTGACTCGTGCGCAGGCAGCGCAGGCCCAGTGTTACAACCGCAACTCTGTCCTCCGGGAGTTCCGCCCGGGGGATCGAGTGATGGTGCTCGTTCCCACCTCCCACTCCAAGTTGCTAGCTCACTGGCAGGGGCCATACGAGGTTAAGGAAAGAAAGGGGCTCGTCGACTATTTAGTTAAGCAACCTAATCGTCGACCGAGCGAGAGGATCTACCATATCAATTTATTGAAACCTTGGAAGGACAGGGAGGAGTCTCCCGACACTTGCAGATCCCTCTCCCTATTCGCTAGCACGTCTGCCCTTAACCTCGGTGACGAGCTGATGCCCGTACAGTGGCGAGAGATAACCCAAGCTATCCACGCCATCCCCGAAGTGGTGAGCGAGTCACCGGGCCGGACCTCGCTGATTGCGCACGATATAGTCAAGGACCCCGGAGTAGTCGTCCGGGAGAGGCCCTATAGACTCCCGGAGGCAAAACGCGCCGAAGTGGAACTGGAGGTACAGCGAATGTTGGACTTGGACATTATTGAGGAAAGCCATAGCCCTTGGTCCAGCCCAATTGTCCTCGTTCCCAAGCCGGACGGCTCCTGGAGGTTCTGCAATGACTTTAGACGTCTAAACCAGGTCTTCAAATTCGATGCCTACCCGATGCCCCGCATTGACAACCTGCTCGAGCGGCTGGGTGCGGCTCGATACTTGACTACTCTTGATATGACGAAAGGGTATTGGCAAATTCCCTTAACGGCATCTGCAAAAGAAAAAACTGCCTTTAGCAACCCTAGTGGACATTGGCAATACAAGGTCCTCCCATTTGGCCTGCACGGGGCCCCTGCGACCTTTCAACGTCTGGTGGATAGAGTGCTGAAGCCCCACCAGTCCTATAGTGCCGCCTACCTGGATGACGTCGTCATCTATTCCAGCACCTGGGAGGAGCATCTATTGCAGCTCTCTGCTGTCCTCGCGACACTAGCTAAGGCCGGCCTCCACATTAACCCCCGTAAGTGTTTTTTTGGCCTAAAGGAGGCCAAGTATTTAGGTTACCTGGTGGGACGAGGACAGGTGAGACCCCAATGTTCCAAAGTCAAAGACATCCTGGAATGGCCCCGTCCGAATACCAAGAGACAGGTGCAGGCTTTCTTGGGGCTGGCGGGGTACTACCGCCGGTTCGTACCCCGCTTCTCCGAAAGGGCAGCACCCTTGACTAGCTTAACAAAGAAGGGGGCTCCCCTGCATGTGGTATGGAACAACAAGGCGGAACACGCATTCAGTGACCTAAAAAAGGCCCTAACGTCGGCACCTGTATTACGGACCCCTGATTTTGGGTTACCTTTTATCCTCCAGACCGACGCTTCGGACACAGGCCTGGGCGCCGTGCTGAGCCAAAGCGTCGATGGTGTCGAACACCCCGTGATGTACCTAAGCCGGAAACTGCTGGACCGGGAGGCCAGGTACGTGGCGGTGGAGAGGGAAGCCCTGGCCATTAAGTGGGCCGTGACTTATCTCCGGTACTACCTGTTGGGTCGCGAATTCACTCTGGTGACTGATCACGCTACGCTTCAGTGGATGTCCCTCCACAAAGAGTCGAATCCGCGGGTCACCAGGTGGTTCCTGGACTTACAGCCCTATAAGTTCACGGTCACTTACCGCTGCGGCGGCCTTCAGGCCAACGCCGATGCCCTCTCTCGCGTCCACGACCTCTCAGTTAGGTCAGCCCGACCTGACGGTCTTGGGCTGAGGGGGGGGTCGTGTCACGCATGCGCGAGTAGGAGGCCGCGGACGGACCTGAAACCGCTTCGAAAGACGTTCACCGTCAGGGAATGGCGGGGTACTAACCTTTCTGCTTTCTCTTTCAGGAAAAAAGACGCTCCGCCATCA
>JANRMT010062835.1:74567362-74715681 GCA_026402145.1 Polypterus bichir lapradei
AGATAGATAGATAGATAGATAGATAGATAGATAGATAGATAGATAGACAAAACATTATTTCTGCTCAAGGGGAAAGTAAAATTTTACAGAAGCTCAAAAAAAAAAAAATTATTAAAATAAATTTGGTAAAAACAAACTACAACAATCATCCCAACACACATAAAAACTTCTGGCTTGGATAACAAAGAGCATCTACTGTGAATACAAGCTTGTAGGTGGCCGTAAGATGAGGTTAAACCTGCTTGGATTGTGCCACAGGTTTAAATTTTAAGACATTAATATTTGGATAGAGCAGCACCCACGAAATGAACAGGCTTAATAGACCTTGATGCCTTCTTTGAAATCAACCGGCATTTAGAATGATTCATCAGAAAGATGTTGGTACAGAGTGAATCATTTCTGTTGTTGAGTCAGCCAGGATGATTTAATTTGTTTTCCCTGGCAGTGACCTATATAAATTCAGTCCAAAATTCAATGCCTGGATCACACATTTAGTAAACTGTGCTCCCTTTTTCATCATTGCACATTCACAAAAATCTCCAGTCCTCTTTCTGCTTTTCCTACTCAGTCTCATCAAACACATCCAGCATTAAAATTGGGTCTGAAATAGGAGGTGTAAGCCGCAGTACCCAAAGATCATAATACATAAGCTCACCATAACTCGCTATGACATATAACAGTTCAAACAACTTGTATGAAAACAACAGAATATTTCTCATTATATGAAGTCAGCCCAGATCTGAATCCTTCCCATTTTACTATAGTCCTGATTTCAGATCTTTGCCTCTTCCATCTCATTACAAGCATGTAAATTTTATCCTTGTTCTGGATAGTCACCCTTTTGCCCAATTTCATTTATGAACGAACAGCTCTTCTGACAGGCTGTAATGGGGCTCTTTAGATGGCAGTGATCACAGTGCTACCAAGTAAATATAGGAATTTTTCATACATCCCACTTGACATTACTCATTAGATCTAGTGTTTTTGACAAAGAAAATCAACAACAAAAGAGATTAGGCACAAGAAAGAAAGACAGGCATAAATATGTTCACAAAAAAAAGTTATACAACATATATAACTCTATAATAATAATAATAATAATGATACTCTTGTCTCTTAGCATACCTATAACTCACGTGACTACATTCCCACTCTTTGAAACCCAAAATAGACAGGGGGTGGATGTATTGTGATGATATACACTTACTTTAAAATAAACAAGGTTACATGGTTTACCTTGGTGGTTCTGGAAGTAGTGTTACTGCCTCAAAGTGCCACAGCTCTGGTTCACCTCTGACATTGGTTACTCTCTGTGTAATAATTTTCAATGAAATGGATTAAAATGTTGTACTTTTATTTAATTCAGCTCAAATCAGATTATTTTTATATAGTGCTATTCACTGAGTGCAAGGGCAAAGCACAGTAAAATGTAAATACAAATTTTACAAAATATTAATTAATTAATTATATAACGAGTACACATAAAGACACAGATTTGTTTAAACACACAGGAAAACAAAATAGTCTGAAACTGATGAGCATAAATGGAACCCAACTTTAACTGTCTAGTAATTAATTGTCGAACTTTAATGCTGTGTGTTTCCAGTTGAATTTATGAAAACTTTTATTTCAATAACAGTTGTAAAGCTACGTTTTCTAATATTGTTCCATGATGCATTTTTGTAATGTAACTTTGGATTGGTTTCAGTGGTATCTCTGAAAAGTCTGTACTTATTACTAGAGAGGAAATTTACGAATTACGGGTTTTGGACAAGATATGTCTTCATGAACTAACTTTATTAAGAATTAATTAAAATATTAATATGAAATACATTAGTAAGTAGTAATTAGTACACAATATACTCACAATGGAAAAAATAGCATTCCAGTTCTGTGATAGGTCATATCACAGGGTTTATGTATTTTTCATTTCATAATTAGTAATACTGTGCACTTACCATGAGTTTGAGAGGTAGTGAGAAGAAGGCTCCAGGAAGAAACGGCTGGGCATCTTCATGAAGTTGTGATTCAGATGGATGTTTGGTCTGCTTGTCTTGCAGGTTTGAGGAAGCCTATGAAACTGCACAGACAGTGAGTACCAAAGTGTTGGTATCCGGGCAATATATCATGGTTCCAAAAGAAAGGATGTCTCTTAGTCCACTTGAGTTGCAGTGTCACTGGTAGAAACAGTTGAAAGAGCACATATGCTTGTAGTGCAGAGTGCCAATTAAAAAATAATTTAAGATCCCCGGAGAATTTCATGAATAATTTACCCAAACATTGGAGTCATGTGCATGTACTCATGCTGGAGGTACAAATTAACAAAAGAAGGCACATAGTTGTAGAAGGCACCCACCTGCAAAAAATGTAGATGAAATGGACATCGCAACGTCTTTATTGTTTAGTTATGCCGGGCAGACATTTATGGGGATTGACCAGGTAGTTTTTGCTCAGCATATAAAACAAAAGAGGAATCAGTAGTGGTGGTCTTTTGACCATATGGCAGTAGTAGAAGCAGAGCTGTGGAGTGAGTGTATTGCAGAATTTGTGTATTCCTGTAAATAATTTCATTGGGATTTTGGTATTTGTGGATGATTCCTGATATTTGTTGGTATATTATTTTTGTGCTTCTTTCTTGCCTTTTTGATTTTTGATAACTTTCTTTTTATACTCTTGAACTGCGTCATTAGAAGGAGGAAAAAGATTTGTTTTGCTTGTTTCTTTTAGTTAGTTTTCTATTTTGAGCCATTGTAAATACGGTTCAGAATCACTTGCATTTATTTTTATATTCTGTGTCATTGCCGAGAACTGTGTTTTTTTAAGGCTTGCCTGGCACTGAAATATTTTTCTTTTATCTCTTAAGATGAAAGAAACTGCTGTTTTAAATATATATTTTTTGGTTCTACTTCATAATTTCGTCTAACTCATATTCATTCTGGTACGATTACAGATGCTTGGAGATTGAGTGTGTGCCAGGTTGTCAGCATAAAGAGAATCACAACCACATTCTTCAATTTCTTACAGTTATAATGAATATTTCAGTCAATCCCAGTACCACCAGGATAGGCTCAAGCTTCCAATAACCCTGAAATCAGATTAAGAAGGTTCTGAAAATGGATGGTCAGATAGATGGATGGATAGACAAACCAACTTTTGAATTTTTTGCATTATTTGACATTTGAGTTCATTATTGTTTGTGTCGCTATTTTGAATTTAGCAATGGCACCGTTGTTTGCCTCTAGGAGCGGTTACTGTGAAGGTCACATGACATTGTGTGTCACCTTGCCCTGCCTATTCAAAATGCTGCTGCACATTGTCTGATGTCCAAAGCTTTGGATGTGTTGTTACTTAAATGTCACCTGGTATTTTCAGTGTTAATTTTGATAATGGGTCCTGACCTCCAGCTAACGTTCTTTAGACCTTGTTTGGACTACTTTTTCATATAGATTTCAATAGAAGAATATTTTCTTGCTTTTTTCCATGTAATTGTTCAACTCATAGTCCTTCTTTATTTTTGTTCTTTTAAGGACATTACTCAATACCTTTCTAGTCTTTTTCTATAGGATCATGCCCCTGCATTATAACATGCAGTTCCATACTTTCCTTTGTGATTTTCGTATTCTTTACATTTTCTATCTGCATATCTTGATACTTCTGCTCACATATTACTGATATTTCTCTGCGTATATAAAATTAGTTGCACACTCCCATTTTTATTTCATTTATTCTTTTTATACAATCATATACAGGTACTGCAATCATCAAAGTATTGATTTTCAATGAAAATACATTATTAGTTAACATGCTTTGTTACTTAGCTACTTTGCACATTACCATTTGTATAACAGCACAATTAACCTCATTTAAACTATACATTCATACAGACAAGTAGTTTTACATAACTTTGTTACTTTACATCTTTCTTACTCACGTCCTTTGTTTTATACTCAATATCTCAGTTTTTCTCTCACCCATGCATTGTCATTGCTCTTGCAAACTATGCCATCTGCACTCTGAACAACTGAACTTGCTCTGTCACAAAAGAATGTAATCATCTGCCTAACTAGATAAAAGGACACTGTTTCAATATACACAGTACACAGCATATAAAATGTATGTATAGTTAATAACTAATATTAAACTTCTTTACAACCACTGCACTGCAGGCAATAAATTGTAAAGACATTTAGAGTCACCTCCCTTTTGAAACTAAAAGCCCAGCAGCCAAATTATTAAGTCAGTTAGGTTATCCATTAGCATAGGAATAGACTGACTGAAACCACATCTTTGGAACTGAAAGCATACAGCTGACTCTCAAAGTTGATTAATGCAGATGAGAATAAAGCAATTTCTGTAATTTATTACAAAGTAGTCCTTCAGCCTCCATTGGAGTGGTTACTGGGATCAAATTCTGATGACCATCTTGTTCTTATTTTCTGCGAGGTGCATGATGGTGTGGAATGCACCCTGAGTTCCAAAACTCCTCTTTAAAGCCTATAGAAGAGTACAAAGTCAATAATTCAGTGTATTTTATATTATTGAACAGTATTTAAAAAATCTTATTGTTGTATGTTCATCAGCATCATTTGTTATTGTTTAGTAAATCAAACAAAAACATTATGATCTGTACTAAAAGAAATTTTAACAAAAAGGTAACATTAACATAAATTAAAATTGATTAATACTATTTGCTTTATTATTATTTGAGGAAGAAAGATTCTGAGCAGATCAAATACAATGTTTTAAGGCCCAGCTCTTTTTTAAATGAAAGAAATTACTAACAGTTCTAATTGTTTTATTGTTATGTGATTGCATGTGTAGTCTGTTTCTACTTTTTTTTTATTTGGGGTTTCCTTTTATACCCTCCAGACCTCAACAGCTTCAGCTCATATGCTGTTCTGTGATCGGTGGAAGCTTAGATTTTGGATATCTCAAAAGCCTGCTCTTCCGATCTTATTGAACAAAAAAATTGAAGGCCGCCAGTTGGCTCAATTTGTGCACAGTTACTGGATATTTCCTCTTCTAGTCTGAAGTGGCAGGGTTATTCATGTTGCAATAAATTGCAGAAAAAAAACTGTATTTGCTTCTCCATTTTTACCAAGTAGATGAACTGAAAAGCAATGGAAAAATAGTAACCAACTAGCTACAGTAAGTAAACAGGCTAAAGTGAAAGAATAATGATAGAAGATGACCCTAGTGACTTACAAATAACATTGTATGTGATATATATAAAACTGTTAGGCCAATGAAACACTTTCAAAAATTGTAAAAATAATACTATGATTATGACAAATTATTTCAACATTATGGTGGGAAAGAATGTTTCTCAGCTCCAGACACTCAAAATCATTCTCTTTTTCACCCAGTACTTGACTGTCAGTTGTCCCTTGGTAATACAGAGGTATAGGTAGAGGGAGGGACACGTTGATAGAATTTTATCATGAGAATTGCCCCTGGATTAGATAAAATTGAGATTTCTAAGTTTTTAATGATTTTTCTACATTAAATTTATTTGGCTAACTTAAAAAATTAAATCATACCTGTAGGGGTGTAAAGGAACACCACAAAGTTTACAACATTTTCATTGTATATGCATTGTGCAGAAGCAATAAAAAGACAACATAATGTTAGGTTATGTCGAACTGTTGAATATAAATGAATGTTATGCTTAGGCTATATAATTCTCTAGTGAGACCATATCTGGAGTATCGTATCTGGTTCTGGTCACCATGCTACAAGAAAGACATAACAGCACTTGAAACTGTTCGGGTGCATCCTAGGAATTTAGGACATGTCGTACTCTGACAGACTCAGACAAATAAACCTGTTTAGTCCCGAGCAAAAGAGACAGCATGGAGACCTAATACAGTTCTTCAAAATCCTCAAAGGCATTGATGAATTAGATTCATCAGAATTGTTTCAGCTTAAGGGTCCATTCACACTTGAGCATTGTAAATTTCCCCTGTTTGTTTAGTGTTTGTCAAGCCTTTGAATTCCTTTTTGCCAAGTGTTTTCAGGTGTTTTTTGATTGGTTTTAAGCATGTTTTCAAAAAAGTGTTTTGTAGTATAAATATGATTAACCTCTCTTCCATTTTTTTAGGTTGGGATGTGTTGTTGTGTTGTGAAGTGAGTGCTTCGTTTCCAGAATGTCTTCTTTGACTTTAGTGCTTTTAATCGCAATACTGAAGAGAAGGTGCTGTCAGCCCCGTGAGCATTTGGAACATATTGCATTCACCTTGTTCTGCAGCAAAGGACATTGAGTAGACAATTCTGGACTGTCTATGAAAATCTCAGGCAGCGTCCTGAAAAATTCCAGGATTACACAGGGATGTAAATAAGTATGTAACTAGTGATATGTAAAGAAAAATAACAAATCATCAATAAAAAAAAGTCTGCTGCTTTCAGTGCAACATGATGCTAGCATGTGAGCTGGTCATCTACTAACAGCTAATGAGGCAGGAGCTATCATGCACAGCGGTAATCAGCTCAAAAGAATAGAACATACGTTGTGTTCATGTACATTTAAGCTTGCATGTGCTGAGGGGTACATTTAATCTGCCCAGTTCAGTGTCACTTGTGACCAGCACTTGGTGTAAGGCAAGAAGCAAATGTGCTGGATGGTGCATTGATCCTTTTCAGGGCTTAACTGCATAGCCAAGCACAAAAGTGTATGCTGCAGAGTGTGTTGTAATCCAACAAGAAACAAAATTAATAAAAAAAACAAAATTTAAGACTGTATTGCTTCTAATTTAAGATACACGTTTTCATATGTTTCCAAACTTAAAATTGGGGTGCATTTTAAATTTGATTTATGTTAATTGTCTCACCTCAGAAGTATTTAAATCATATTTTTCAGGAGAAACAAGCACCTCCCCATGCATGCAGACTTTTGAAGGTAATGGGATAGGTTTTATAGAAAGCCAGCTTGTCAAAAAATAAGTAGTACTGCATTTTCAGGCTTACCTAGCAAAAGTGATTCTACAAAAGGAAAAAATAATGTACGTATGTGTGACACCCCATGTAGTGGGAATTGGGGGACACCAGCCAAACACAATAGGGTTGGGTTTTTTCAAAAATAAAGTGAGGTTTTATTTACAGGTGCACTTAAAGAAAAACTATATTAAACTACTCAACTTTAGGGTGTATTAAATTGGAAGCAGTATGTTATTTTTCATCAATATACTGATAATATGCAACATGAATCATTTTTGTGTTAGTCCATCCATTCATCCATTCTCTTCCACTTATCCGAGGTCAGGTCGTGGAAGCTGCAGCTTAAGCAGAGATACCCAGACTTCCCTCTCCCCTGCCACTTCTTCTAGCTCTTCCGGGGGAATCCCGTGGCATTCCCAGGCCAGCCGGGAGACATAGTCCTTCCAGCGTGTCCTGGGTCTTCCCCGGGGCCTCCTCCTGGTTGGATGTGCCCGGAACACCGCACCAGGGAGGCGTCCAGGAGGCATCCTAATCAGATGCCCGAGCCACCTCATCTGAATCCTCTTGATGCGGAGGAGCAGCGGCTCTACTCTGGGCCCCTCCCGGATGACTGAGCTTCTCACCCTATCTTTAAGGGAAAGCTTAGACACCCTGAGGAGGAAACTCATTTCAGCCGCTTGTATTCGCGATCTCGTTCTTTCGGTCACTACCCATAGCTCATGACCATAGGTGAGGGTAGGAACATAGGTTGACCGGTAAATTGAGAGCTTTGCCTTACGGCTCAGCTCCTCTTTCACCACAACAGACCAATGCAGAGCCCGCATCACTGCGGACGCCGCACTAATCCGCCTGTTGATCTCCCATTCCATTCTTCCCTCACTCATGAACAAGATCCCAAGATACTTGAACTCCTCCACTTGTGGCAGGCTCTCGCTCCCAACCCTGAGAGGGCACTCCACCCTTTTTCGGTTGAGGACCATGGTCTCGGATTTGGAGGTGCTGATTCCCAGCCCAGCTGCTTCACACTCAGCTGCGAACCGATCCAGAGAGAGTTGAAGATCACGGCCTGAAGAAGCAAAAGGGACAACATCATCTGCAAAAAGCAGTGACCCAATCCTGAGTCCACCAAACCGGACCCCCATCACACCCTGGCTGTGCCTAGAAATTCTGTCCATAAAAGTTATGAACAGAATTGGTGTCAAAGGGCAGTCCAACTCTCACTGGAAATGGGTTCGACTTACTGCCGGCAATGCGGACCAAGCTCTGACACCGATCGTACAGGGACCGAACAGCCCTTATCAGGGGGTCCGATACCCCATACTCTTGGAGTACCGCCCCACAGGATTCCACGAGGAACACAGTCGAACACCTTTTCCAAGTCCACAAAACACATGTAGATTGGTTGGGCAAACTTCCATGCACCCTCCAGGACCCTGCTAAGGGTGTAGAGCTGGTCCACTGTTCCGCGACCAGGACGAAAACCACACTGTTCCTCCTGAATCCGAGGTTCAACTATCTGATGGACCCTCCTCTCCAGGACCCCCGAACAGTCTTTTCCAGGGAGGCTGAGGAGTGTGATCCCTCTGTAGTTTTGTGTTACTATTGTTTTTATTTTTCCTTCCATTTTACAACCAGAAACAATACAAGGAATGGCCGTCTTGTTAGGTTCACATACCTGCTTGCCAGATGGTCCTCGGTACCCATTTAGAATAGCCTGATTTTATGAGTGTGTTGTCAATAGAGAATGCATTACACCAGAGTGTCCCACAGTCAATGTAATTTAGATAATGGTGAGTTCTAATGTAAATAGCTTTTTCCATCAAATCTCACACATTCATTACATTATCTCTGCCGCTTTGTTGGTGATGGGGCCCCAGTCAGAGACATGGCGCACTCTCACATGCTTCCACACTGGGCTAATTTACAGTAGGTAACTAACCTAAAATGTACTTCTTTAAGATTTGAGAGCAAAACCCAAGTGCCAGGAGACAAAGCTAAGCAGAAATAATAACACATGCAAACTCCAATCAGACAGTGCTTATACTCCACATCACCTAACCACTGTGCCACTGTAATTCCATAAATGATCTTTTATATTGCAAACTAGTGAGTGAAAAAAAAAACATTTGTTTAAGATCTAGGGGTTTGACACTCATTCAGAAAATGTCACAAGTGTAGGGGACCCTTGAAATCTGAGATATTATAATCAATTTGCCTCCATGCATGGGAATCAACTTTTTCAAGTTTCTTTAACTTTCAAAGGTTTCAGTACATTGAAGATTCCTGGCATTGGGACTCTTAGAGATTCCTGATTTGAGGCGTCATTGGTAAGGGTATTTTTCAGTCAGAATTTCAAATAAAAAATGTAGTACTAGGGTGTTGTACCGTGTTAGCCATTATGAATGTAGTGAAGAGTCAAGAAAAATGACACCTTTTATAAATCATTAACACGGTACTGTCTGGTCTCTTGACTGGGTGTGGTTGTGCGGGCAGACAGTTGTCTTCAGACTTTTTTTATGTGTCAGTATTTAGGTTTCAAACATTATCTGAGTCCACTCTGAGATATTGTCCACCCACTTTTTTGTTTGTTTGCCTCTTCTCCTTCTTCCCTGGACCATTCATTTCAAGATTGTCTTGGAGGGGTTCTCAGATCTTGTGGCATGACCACACCATTTTTCCTTCTTCCTCTTTACTGTCATGAGGAGGTCTTCATAGTTGCATGATTGTTGCATTGATGATGCAATGAATCTCATTGTTGGTGAGATGGTCAACATACAAAAAACCCAAAAGCACTCTATAGCATCTCATCTCCACTGCTTAGATTGTTTACCACAGTTCTTCTGTCAAGGTCTAGGATTCATACACATATAGAAATGTTGAAAGGACCGTTGCCTGCAGTAATCTCTATTTGGCTTTAACACTGCTCCTTTTGTCTGTCCAGGTTGTCTTCAGTTTGGCTAAGGCTGCTATTGTCTGCACAGCCTTTGAGATTTTGAGTCCTCGTCACTGATGATAGAATCCAGGTACCTGAACTGGATAACGGTTTCCAACTCATGCTCATAAGCTGTGATCTTTATAAGGACTGGTTTTACATTATTTGTCATCAACTTGATTTATGCATGAACTTTGACTTATGCTTTACTTTGGTCAACTATTTAATTTGCCGGTTCAAAAAAAATCTAAAAAAGTGGTTTGCCAAGTGCTTCCTCTCATAAACCCATACATGCTGTTATTTAGTATACTATTTTCATTTAGGTACTTGCACATTTATTTGTTATTAATGTTTCCATAATTTTTCATGACATAGAAGTTAAGACTTATTTGTCTGTAATTACCAGGATCCATTTTGTCTCCCTAGACAACTGGAGCCACATTTGCAACTTTCCAATTCTCAGGTACTTTTGTTCCTCAAATTATTGCTCAGATATAGCTCGTAAGGATTTATTGAGGTCTTTCATTTCTTTCAATACAATTGGTAAAATCCTATCAGGTCCAAGGTTTTTTCAGTATACTGAGGGCTTCAAACACACCCGACTTCTGTTTTAAAATCTATGTATGAACTCTGCACTTTTTTTAATGTCTGTATGGGGCATTCCATTTTTTCTTCCTTTACAAATACGTGAAATATTTGTTCAGTTCATTTTCTATTTGTATTAACACAATATTTGCATAAACCCTCTTTCAAGTTAAAGGTGGCATATTGGTGCAGTGGTTAGTGTTGAGGCCTCACCAAGCCAGGGTCCTCATGTATAAACGGTGCGTACACACAAAAATGTTGCGTAAGAACGTTTCCACGTTCAAATTGCAATGTATAAAACCTAAACTTGGCATAAAGCCACACACATTTCCACGGTAGCTCATACCCTGTCATTTGCATGTTCTGCATACGGTTTTGCAGACTGGCGGCACCCAGCGTCAAAGCAGTGCTACTGTTCCTGTGTGGTGTGGTAGCCGGCCTGGACACAGACAGGCGGACACATTCATGTCACCCACAACACGTTTATTATACATACTGTACAGTGCACAACAACCCCAAAGTCCCCAAAGTCCTGGCCACACAAATGCCTTCTTCCTTCAGGCCGCCTCCTTGCCTCCTCCAAGACCTCATCCATCTTCCACCCGACTCTAGCCCTTGTATGAAGGGAGGTGGCCCCTTTTATGCTCCCCCGGATGTGCTCCAGGTGTGTCTCGGCAATCTTCCACCGACACGCCCCAGTGTGGCGGAAGTGCCGGCTGCATCCCCGGAAGCATTCCGAGTGTCCCTGCTCCTCTTCCCCCCAGCACTTCCAGGTGTGGCGGAAGTGCTGAGATCCAGGGCTCCAAAGGCATAGGGGCGCCCCCTGGCGGTGACCACGGGCCCCTACAGGGTTGAGCTTCAAAGCTCTGTACCCGTGGCCCCCAAAGGTACCAGGGTGGTTGCCCCCACATGATCTGGGGAAAGCGCAAGACCTCCTCCAGTCCTCCTAGGTGTCCTAGCTGGGTCTCCACCCCAGCCATCTCCGACAGTGGTTACCCTTTCTTTTTCAGATCCACATCCCTGATGCGGCTTTATAAATACACTGAAATTAACCGCATATTGCTTATTAGTTTAATGCATCTGATTGTAATTAACCTGTAACAATATAATGGTCCACAGAATGGTGAAACTGTTCTAAACACCATAACTGCTTTAGCGCTGTTACTCTCACTGCACCTTCTTCTTCTTCTTCTTTCAGCTGCTCCCGTTAGGGGTTGCCACATTGGATCATCTTTTTCCATATTACTCTCACTGCACCACTCGGAGTATTTTTGTCACTGTATCTGAGTGTGAATCACAGCTGTACAGCAGCTGATCGGGAAGAGAATTATCGGTATACAGCATCAAACACACGCTATCTCAGCCATGCTGTCTATTGAACTGCACTCATACGGCAAACGCTTCAGAGCCTTTCCTCGTGGTTCAGAAACAGTTTCATCCCAAGAACTATAAACGCACTCATTCAGTCCATCAAGTGCTCCTTGTAGAACTGTTTGTACTTATTAATACAACCACCTCATTGTAAACTTGCGATACAGTTATAATATTGCACAACCTGAGCCACTTTATAAAGCACGTATTTACATATGAGACAATATCATTTTTAAGATGAAATGCAGCAAAATATGTTTTTTATATTATACAGATAAAACTTTAACTTGATTTAAATAATCTATATTGTTAATAATTAAACATGTGAGGACATGGTGCCACAGTGCTAGCGAGCCTTTGGCACTCCGTTCACGGATTGTTCCTGCCTCGCTCTTTTTATTTGCTGGGGTTGGCGCAACACTGGATGGATAGACGGATAAAATAATTAAACACGTACTACGAAGATATTTCAATGTTCGTTAAAAGTTTTGAAGAATCGGCGTTCTAATTTTACAGATGGCTTAACATCTATTACAGAGCTGATTGTATGGCGATTGGGTATTTGGAGAAAGAAAAGTAAGGACAGGAATTGGAGGTTAGTACGTTTGAAAGAGACAGTACTGCTACAATAAAGTATTTCATCGAAGGTCGCTCATGGCTCAGCAAGCATCTTGCATGAGACATGAACAATCACTGCACCACCGTGTTCCCAAGTTTAATAACATGCTTTAACTCCTACCATCTTGAAAGTGATATCACGTATACATCTCAGTATTTTGGTTATTCAGTGAGCTGTAATATCACGAATGTAATGGATTCTTTGTCCTGTCGGAGGAAAGCCCGGAAGCACGTAGTGATTCACACACACAGAGCACATAGAAGATCAAATACAAACGATTAGTTACGATGGGATTTGAGAAACTAGTAAATTAAACAATTTTAAGATAAAGTTTATGATGTTCTACTTTAATGACAAAATAACTACATGATTAAAGTGGAAATTTCGAGATTAAAGTTGACATTTCATGCTTTTTTCCTACTGTGTGCCTTATTTTTCTCTGTACCCTAATAAGCTTTCATATGATACTCAGACGGTGGGCTATGACTCGCCTTTTCACTGCAACTTTGATATCTGACAACTTCTTTTTTATTTCGGGCACTGTGTGACTTTGTGAAGTTGAGCTTTCGAGTTTCTCCGACACGCTATATCACTTAATCAACTTCCTTTTGTTGTTTATACCACTGTTTAAACCAACAAATAGTACGTTTTTCCTTGCCTCCACTTGGTATTCACTGAAATTCTATTTTCCCTCGTGCTTTTGCCATTGCCTTTTCACAGAACACTGAGCTTAAGGGCTATTTATATTGATTTGCATATTCAAAGAGACGTAATTCTGGGAGGAGTTGGGGTGGGGCAGCAGGCGCATGCACGTGCATTACTTCTCATGCTGATCTGGGTTTATGTAGCGGAAGAATGTGGAAGTTGGCGAATGCACAGATTTATGCATCTGGATTTTTCTGTGTGTACGCACATTCCCACTTTTGTGCTTATGCCATGTTATAGTGTGAGTTCTATGCACGCCGTTATACATGAGGCCCAGGAGACTGGGTTTGAGTCCTGGGCCTAATCTTCATCTGTGTTGAGATTAGAATATGGATGGATGGATTTACAAAATAGAAAGTGATGCTAAATTAGTTAATTGATCTATCTATCTATCTATCTATCTATCTATCTCAAGATCATTGTCACTTTAAAAATCCTTCACTTGCTTAACTTTAAATTCAACATGTTTTTACATTGTACTAAAGTATGGTTAGGATACATTTAAAAATATAATAATAATAATACTAATAATAATACTGTAATTCTTTACATTTATATAGTGCTTGTCTCACTACTCAAAGACAAATGACAAGATAGCTGTAGTATCAATGGGGAGTAAGAGAATGTGAATCAAATGAAAAGACAAAGAGGGTGAGGAAGATTAGGAATAAAATAAACATACAGATCCCACCACAACAAGGTTTTGCTTCCACCAAGTCATTCATTTCATGAATTCATGTTTTTCATTACAGCTTCATGGAGAACCAGTGCTTGCACTAGCAGTTAATTTTTTTTTTTTTGGAAAGATTTAGCTCTTCTGACATGTTAAATGGAGCGTTACCCTCATTTTAGCATTCCTCATTTTTAACTGTACCAATTGCCTATCAGTTACATATAAATACCTGCAGAAATAAGACTTAATCCCTAATTGTTTTCATCATTTTTTGACATGTGCTTGATTTAAAAATACAGTAACATGAATATTAAAGAGTAAAGATGCATCCACGGATCCACACATATCATTTAAATTGTAATGTTAAGAGTGCATATCTTCTGTTGTCTATTTTTGAGACTGAAAACTCAAGTGCTGTATTTAGAATAGTAATAAAGGCCATACCACAGTATTCTTTATTTAATCATTACGTGATATAACATATTTCATACTGAGAACCGGATATAAAAAAAATACTGTGAATTACTGGAAACTTGTAGAAGCAATACAGACCACCAGAACAGCAAAACACAACAGTGAAAAGCAGAGGCAAATGACTTTCCATACACAAATTTGTGATTTTAGCAGTCAGATATTGCAGAAATTACAGACCTATATTATATTATGTGCAATGTTGAAAAAAAGTAGATTCTGCTTTGGAATCCGTCCATCCATCCATCATCCAATCCGCTATATCCTAACTACAGGGTCACGGGGGTCTGCTGGAGCCAATCCCAGCCAACACAGGGCGCAAGGCAGGAAACAAACCCCAGGCAGGGCACCAGCCCACCACAGGCTTTAGAATTATATTACATAAAATCTGAACAAAAAAGTTTAAATAATTATCTCAGGAAAGCAAAATCTACTGGACTGAATGAGACAAGTGAGGAATCAAACCTACCAAACAATAAATGTTAGGACGTCAACCCAGTCGTCCCTGTTTTCTTCTAGCAACAATAACGCAAAATACAATCAGCTCTTAGCGCAGAGGCAATGAAAACAAATGTAAACAAAAGTAGTCAAATCGGGCTTTTCAACTGGTCAATTGTGCCTTCTTCTCAAAGGCAGGAAACCAGAAGGGGCGGAGTCAGGTGCCTTCACTGGGTGTCTTCTTGGTGCTGTTGAAGGATTAAAAGAGGACATGATTCGCGACAGGGTCCCCTCTTAACCCGGGTGGTATCACATACTGTACCTTAGAAGACTCCTGAGGCTGATTCACAGACGTGCATGTGTGACACATTTTACACTATGAATTACTGTGCCAAGGTTCATTCAATGGAGTTATCATGACACACAGAAAGGCATCACTCAGAAAGTGCTCAAATCTTGTTGAGGACTGCCTAAAACATATAAATCTGTTGCGAGTCTGAAGCTAAACTTTTAAAACTTCACACTATTTTCTGTCTATGGAACAGTGTACATAATTATCTCTGAGTAATTTTCCTCTAAATAATGAAGCCCATATCATTTTGCAGTGGTATCTGTGATACATTTTTGAGGTATTATGTCCACTGTCGCACACAGGCCAACTTCAGATGTTGTCAAATTGTGTTCAGTGATGCAATATGATATTAACATTTAGAGTTCAACATTAGATTTTTTGGTAGTTGTATTTAGAGTTGTATTGAAGTTTTAAGGGAAAGTAATTATATTTGGGGTTGACTTAGTGATTTGGGGGCTGCACTCAAATACCTTTTCTCTTTGATTAAAGCTGGTGATAAATCATACTGTCACATAAAAAGATTAACACAAAACTTATCATCAATCGGAGAACAGCCTGATGGCAAAACACACAACAAGTTTTCAAATGGAAAAGAACATTTATATTAATCAATAGGAGAACAACATAACAGCAAAACACCAAGTTCTGGTAAAATACAAAGAAAAAAAGAAACTGTGGATTACAAAACTGCATTAAAACTACAGATAAATGAGTGTGTGTAAGAGAGAGAGAGAGACAGAAGAGCTGACTAAGTTTGTGCTTAGCCAATCTGAGAGACTGTGCCAGTTGTCCATATTAGAGATGCTTTTCATGGGGCTTTAATTGAGCTGATAAACATGGAAACAAAAGCACCCCACACTGTCATTCTTCTCACTGTACATAATCCATCTAGTTACTTTTTCTCTATTTTTATTATAATAATTACATTAGTAAATCGGTGGTCATCATTATTTACAGGATAAGCTTTATTTTTCACCTGAACCAGCCCCCTTCTCAGCAGTGAACACCAGTCTTTACCTGACAGCTGTTTTGGCCAGAGAGTGAGGCCATCATTCATGATGGCAGCGTTGTTGTGTTGGAGGGGAAAAAGCTCATCTACATTTTCATTTGTTTTTTCACTGTCGCTACAGAGAGGGGTACCAGTAATTTCAGTGCAAGCATTTTTACTTTCTTTTAAACCAGAGACCGCAGGAGAGGTGGCTACTGGGGCTGCATCTGAAACACTTATGCTACCACATTGTGGGATTGACTCAGGAGAAGAATGGAAGAAAGAGGTAAGTTTCGGAAGTTTCTCCACAAATTTCTTTGTTTCCATTTTTTTTTCTTTTGCTTTTCTGATCTGGGAGAGATAGCTATATCTCATTTTGTTGGTACGAGCCTATGCAATTAGCGTTTAGATTTCAATACTCAGTTTATTTGGTTATTGCAAATTCCTTACAACTGTTCTAACAGGTTGCCTGGGTCCAGGGATGATGGAAGTAGTCCACTTTCTCAAACAAGTGCCAAAACATGCACTTTTTAATGTAATTTCTTTATTTTTAATAAACAGAAGTTAAAGTGTAACTTTTATTGGCAATTAGGTCTTTTAGGGGAGCACCTTCTAGCATGCTGCCCTAAGTGGATGCTTACCTCATTTATATGTTAAGTGCACCTCCAGTTATACTTACTAATCATGTTGGTGGACAGTAGCAATGTGTTAGTACAAGCAAATAAGAGTTTCACTGCACTCTGTGCACATGATAAAAAATGACCAAGACTTTTTCTCATATTGTAAAGTGAAAACATGTACTTCTTTGCATTAATACTCATATTTTAGCTATTGGCTGTAAAATACTTGATTAAGTGGCAGCACAGTTACACAATGGTAGCATTGCTGACTCACAGTAAGACCAGGGTTTTTTGTCCCTGCATGGAATTTGCATGTTCTTCCTGTGCCTGCGTGGGTTTCCTCTGAGAGGCTCCAGGTTCTTCCCACGGTCCAAAGACATGCAGATTTGTTGGATTGGCAATGGTATATTGATCCCAGTGTGCAGCTGAGGTGGCTGAATTAGGCTCCAGCACATCCTGCAACACTGGTCAGGATAAAGTGGTTTAAAAAAATGACTGCCTGTAAAATATAATCATTCATTTCCTAAACTCAATTATTATAAACCAATGTCTCAGGAATATGTAATCGAATCTGGCAACATCAGGTCCAACACTGAAGTCAGCTATGAATAGCATGCTACTTTAATACAAGATGCAATCACACGGGCACACGCAAATCAGTTTACAGATAATAGGTAACTTCACATGGAGAACTACACAATAAAACTGAATTTGCAATAGGAAAACCCACACAGACATGTGCATATTCAAATGTCTTGTAGTTAGAAGAGAGCAGTGCTTACCATCAGCATCATTGTGCTACCTAAAGTATAATGATGTACTGTAAACTAGGTAGGATAATTTTGACTAATAAATAAGGCCTTCTGCCCCATAAAACCTGGCATAGCTGAAAAAAAAATATTCTTAGATGAATTAAAAATAATTTTATAAAAATATATAATAAATGTGGATGATGTTTATCACCTAAAGCAATGATTAAAAGTGCACAATTCAAATGATAATTTGAGCAGCATACAGGTTACTACTTCTGCCACATGGATTCATTTTCCTAGGTTCAGAACCAATGTCCGGTCTTGGCCTGTGCACATTTTTTCGACGTCTGTATGATTTTTTTCCCAGGTATTCTGCATTTTCACCTACATCTTTAAGATATGTTTATTACATTACTTGGCATTTTTAAACTGGCACTTCTACTGTGTGTGCCTCAGTAGCTCTGAAATGGCACTCTGTCAAAGTTGTCAGGATAATCTTTGGCCACCCACAACCATGAATTAAAGAGACTTGAGAATGTTACGTTAATTTATATTTATTATGAGCGATAGAGATAAACAGTGAAGCTGAGAATTTAAAAGTTTCATAATAACAGCAGTTTATCCATTCCGGGGATATACAGAAAACTACAGGAAGAAAATGACCCTAGACATGGACTGAATATTTTTAAGGAGCAGTGTCTTGTTTAGACTTTATTGACTTGTACAGTATGCCAGGAGGTTCCAGCCTATTATAATCAACCTTAATGGCTAACATGCTGTACAAAGATGCCAGCCGCAAACTTAAATCACTTACATCTTGTTGCTAGACATGCAAAATGCTTGGTGTGTTGGTGTGTGATTATTGAATAAGGAACTCATAAGTGAAAACAAAGAAATTGAAGTTGCAGCCAATAAGAAAAACTAGAAAACATTATGGCAATCATCAGGGATAGGATGAAAGAGAAAAAAGTAACCAGAAAAAATTAAAACAGAGTGCGTCTAACCCAGCAGTTATTCTCAAATTTCCCAATGGAGTTGAAAATGTAACAGAGGTAAGAAACCACATGTAAATCGAGAAAATTGAAAAAATATATGTAGAACCACTGGCTTGTGTTAACTAGAATGGATAATAATGATACTTTAAAAACCAAATGAGTTTTACAATGTTTTAAGAAATTTTAGAGTAATGTGATTGGATGATTCTTTCTAATTGTCACGTTTTTATTTTTGTCCCGTTTCTAACTATGCATTCAGACCAATGACGGGCTGATCTAATTTAAAGTTATCACATAGTACAGTGTACAATATTGAATTTGTTTTTAGTATTTTGAATTAGCAACATTAGATTTGCTCCTTCCAATGGTTAAAATGTTCATCATTATGGCTGAAACAGAAATAAAAACAATTATGCATTCAACACTCCACCTGTTTTCTTACTCTATGAATTCTATTCCTGTAATCTTGGCCTAATCATTTGCAATGCAGAAACCAAATCTGAATGAAATGTCAGGCTCTCAGAGTAGTGGGTTTGTGGCTAAGAATCTGTGCTGGTAACTGGAAGGTTGCCAGTTCAAATCCCATTACTTTCAGGAGGGATCCTACTCCATTGGGCCCTGGAGCAAGACCCTTAACCTGAAAATTGTTCTAGGGGCGCTGTATAATGGCTGACCTTGTGCTCTGACCCTCAAAGTTCATGCACAGAAACAATTTCTCGTCGGGGATTAATAAAGTATATCATCATCATCAGAATACTCTTACTTACCCATTTGGAACAGATCAAATTATCATTACAAGTTATTATGCATATATTTTGGATGTGAGAAGAAACCAATAGTTATGGATCAAATGCAGGATGCAACCCTAAATGAGATGTTGGCCCATCTCTGAGCATACCAGGGTACTTACCGGCACTCACTAGTTATTGAACCTTGGCAGTCAAACCAATCTGTATGTCTTTGGGATATTCAGAACATTGGTACAGTTTTGACTAGAGCAGACCATTCTGTCCAACGAAGCTCATCAATTCTGTTCTTCAAATTTTTGCTAAATATCATAGAGCTGAGTTTTGAAAGTCTCTAAAGTACTACACTATACCATACTAATTAGTTATTTACTTCATTGTGTTACTCTTGAATATTATTCTCTGTAGCTGCTGGTAAGTAAGGCAGGATCAAGCATGGCTCAAACAAGTACCAAAGGAAATCTCTCAGTCCAAAAAAAGCTTTGTTTTAAAAATGTTTAGTAAAACTTCAAAGCAAACAGTTCACACAGGAGTAGAGAAAAGTTGTGACACACGAAGAATAAAATTTAAAACAAGGAAAAAGTTTTTTTCTTGCTAAACTTCAATTGTTGGAGTTATTTCTCTACGCTTTACTTCACATTCAGTACGTTCTAAATGTACAGCTCTGCACATAGAACTGGCCACCCACATAAGGCAAGGCAGGTCACTAACTGAGACTAATCTATGGTCAGAGCGATAAGAAATACTTACAATATACCAGTTCAGTTCAGCTTGTGGGGGTTATAAGAACCTCCTATATGTGATGCACTAATTCATAGGCAAACATTTAATATAACTAAGAAAATACTTCTATCAACTTAACATGATCTAGACAACTGGCAAATGGCTCTTACATTCTGTAAGGCACATTAGTTTATTGGTTGGTGCTGGTACTCTGTGGAGTTAGAGCCGTGGGAACAAGTTCTGTAACTGGTTGGTTTCTGTGGAATTGACATGTTCCCTGACAGCACTGGACTTCCTCCCGTATTCTCAAACATGCACATGTTGGGTTAATTGGTGGCTCTAAGTTTGCCCCAGGGTGTGAAACTTGGCCAGACTTACAATATGCTGGTATCCTGTTTGGGGTTTGTTTCTGCCTTGTACCTAGTGGTTCTGGTGAAGTCTCCCATCACACTGAATTAAATTAAGCAGGTCTGAGAATTTTATGTTCTTATTAATGTTATTCTGATATGGAAAGGAGACCAGATAGTTATATAAATTTAAATATTGTATTTTGTTGAAATGGAAGGACTTCACATAAAAAAATCCATGTTTATTAGCAGTATCCTTGTGTAAGAAAAGGTTATAATGAATAAATTGCTAACTCAGACAGACGTGTATTTTCTCAGTTTGGTTGAATCACATTTTCTTATATCATACTTTTGACCATCATCACCACCAGGTATAGATAAGATCAGTAATTTGTCTTCGTGGAATTGCTTTCTGAAATTCATGACTGACAGGATTGCCTCTTTTCAGAAGGACTGAGTAATGAAGAGCAACAGGGCATTTCCATATGCAAGGTCTATCTCACTCATGACAGCTTCGTGCTCCTTCAGCATTTGTGTGTTAAAAGCAGACTGAGCCAAAGTGTTGGTCTTCAGCCAAATTACTACACACTCCAAAATTATGATCAAATAAGGGAATTTTTTATTTTCTCCTCTGGTATTATCACAATTTTTTGTTTCCCGAGTCTGAAAGTGAACCAGCTATGAACTTACTTGTCAATACAGTATTCATCCTAAACAATTTGCTATTTGGCATGCACTGATTGTCCTATTATGGCATGTAGAGGGAAATCTGAGATATGTATTAACTGATCATTAATGTGTGGTATAAATACATGTTTAATGATTATTAAAGCTTACTATCTTACTTTAATGCAGGAGTGATTGAGAGCAACCTATCAGCCCTGCATTAATCATATTTTAAGATGACTTTAAAGCTGGTGCTTTCTCTGTTTGTTCTGTTAAAAAAATTCAAAGAAGCTGTATTTGGACACATCCTAGTTAAAGAGTGGCCTGATATAACAATAATTAATTCAACATTTTATAACAAAAAAATATAATCATATTTCTATAAATCAAATGTCTCCAACAGAAGCACAACAAATGAAAAAGCCTAGTAAAAAAACTATTTTGAGGAAGGACATCAAATGATTGGGAGCTCATTTTGGAGAGTGCAAGCTTGCAGTGCTTTAGTGAGAATACAATGTGGTGAGAGCTGCGCTCAGCCCCGGTCACTACACTATAATAACCTATTCAGCTGGTAAAGAAAAAAGCAGAAAGGAGAGCAACAAGATTAATCCCTGCGTTAAAGGGATTGGACTATTATAGGCTTGTAAAATGAAACCTCTGTAGTCTCGAGAGAAGATGATTTAATAGAATCTTTCAAATTCTTGAAGGGTATTAGCAAGGTTGACTGCACCAATCTTTTTTTTTTCTCACAGGATGTAGACAGTCGAACAAGAAACAATGGGATATGGCTGAGAAAAAGCAGGTTTGTGATGAAGGGCCTTCGTAAATTTATTACACCAAGAGTTGCCAATAACTGTGACATTTTACAGAGGGGCTCTGGACAGTTTCAAATGGACTCTCTGAAGTTTTTACATTTCAGACATTCTGTTCTTTTTGTTTTACTCCCTTATGGTAGTTGAAATAGAAAATCTATTCATACAAAGAAAATCATTATCAATTACTTTGTCCTGAAGTGCTTTCAAAAATGTTTAGGCAATGGAAGGGTTTCTATGGTGTGCTTTACCAGTCTCACCTCCACTTTTTAAAAAGTTCTTTACAGTATGTGTGATCAAAAATTAGATGCTTACATGCATACATTTTATGAAGACTGGAATCTTCATTTATGGCAACCAGCTGTGAGCTGCCAAAGAATGGATGAAGTCTTCTCTTAATAGTTCAGCCCAAAACTTTACTTATGTTGAGGAAAGCCCCATCCATCATCACAAAAGTGTGATTGGTTACCTGGATATTCCACCTTCACTTTGAGAAATATTAACCTTGTGGGCCAGAACTTATCAGATTGTGGACTGACACCCAAAATAAGTTAAGAAGGTGTGTCAGCAATAATGGAGAGGGAGAGAGAAAAACAAAGTAACATCTCATTTTTTCTGAATGATTGTTCTACAATATTGCTCTGACCTAGACAACATGACTAATGCTACGTATGGACATATCTAATGTAAGATCTACTGTATATGTGATTGACAAAGATCAGTATGACTTCCTGGGACAATGTAATCATGACTTAGGCACACATACTGTATGTTTAGTCACATGAATTGGATTTGCAGCATAGATTATTTTATATCAGCTAGACTTGCTTGTGATAGCTGACATTTTACAGGCATTGATAAAAGTGTTCATGCTCATTTAAAACAATTGTAATATGATCCTGAGAAATATTTGTGCATACAGATGACTGGGTGTGGTGCCTATAATTATATCTTTCCACACCCATTTTTATGTGTTAAATGCAATTCTCATAAGCAGTATAAAGTTAAAGACCTGAATGTAAGCTATGCATTGAAGCAGAGAAGATGGCAACTATATAACCACAACAGAGAAACATACCTTGTTTAGGGCCTATTTCATTCCAGCATGAGCCATTGACTAATTACTAGAATGCTACTTCTGCTGAGTTATTTCTTGCTTCTAGTGTGACCGTCAACAATACAAATAAGTTTATAAGTGTGATGTGTGACTTGGTCAAATGTTCATTAATATATGCAGGACGGTTTAGATGTTAATCACTGGTAAGTGTTATGGCTAAAGAAGCCCCATGGGCAACAAGAAAACTAAAGACCATTGCAAATGATCCTCTTTCAGTCAATATATGCTTAAATTTTACTGAATTTGTTTTATATGGAGGAATTAATTTTAGCATTTCCCCCTTTAAATGTTCTGTGAGCTATAAAGAGATTGCAACAGGTGGGGAGAGAAAGATGGAAAATTGACAAGGACATCTAAAGTGCCACCATATCACATAAAGAGTAAGTTTATTATGCTTTGAAATAAACCTTCTACAATAATTTAGCTCATTAATTTATATGACTAGTTCAGAGCTACTGTATGTACTCTAACTTTTAGTTGTGCTACCCGCCTAAGACGTGTTGAAATCAAAGTAATCAACGTAGACCTCAGTGCAATGCATACATCTGCTATATGCCACTTGTTATCAGATTCATAAAAGCTGTGTTAATGTTTGTGATGCACCATCTATTGGAACAACAAAGATATAGCAACCAGACTCATACACAGACACTCATCCTGTTATTAAGGTGGATCTTGTGCACACTATTAATAAACTAATAACTTGTAGTATTTGTTACTTATCTGTATTACATCACCTAGGATCTCTTATTTTTTAAACATCTGAAGAAAATCAAGAGAAAAGTTTGATGACTATTAAGCCTGGTGCTTTAAGCAGCTACTTACTGGTGCTCAGAGATGTAGGAAGGCTGCCCAAGAAAGCACTGGAGAGGGAGGGTATTGAACCAGTAACAACCATTTAACAACTTGCTTTGTATGAATTCTTTAGCCATATTCTTCAGAAATATATCTCTGCATTGTTGTCCATACAATAAGAAAAATTGGAAAATTGTAAGAGTACATGATTTGACAGCTTTGTGACCTTAGTATTCAGCACTGGATTGAAATGACAGAAAAGGGATTTTAACATGGTCTGGGAGATGAGTATACCAAAAATCCAAGTCAAGCACCTTGAGCATGGGAAAGATGCTATATAAATAAAATGCATTATTATTATTATTATACTAACTTTAGTCAATATCATAGTCACTATTTATTAAGGAAAAATAAGCTCAATACACCGACTAAAAGAATCTATACTAATAAAAGGCAAAGCCCTCACTGCCTCACTGACTCACTCATTGCTAATTCTCCAACTTCCCGTGTAGGTAGAAGGCTGAAATTTGGCAGGCTCATTCCTTACAGGTTACTTACAAAAGTTAAGCAGGTTTCATTTCGAAATTCTATGCATAACTGTCATAACTGAATCCTACTTACGTACATATATACGTCCATACCCTGCAGCTTGGTCGCCGTGTGAGGCGGCATTGCATCCCCCATCCCCATGCCTCCCACATAGTTGGCTGCCTGCCTATATTGCGTCCCCCATCCCCACGCCTCCCACATAATTGGCTGCCTGCCTATTTAAGGCCGTCCATCGCTCCGGTCTCTTCATTCCCTTCCTTGCTTCGCCACGGTATTCCTGTCTCCCTGCTGATAACTGCAGCCTTTTTATTTAATCCACGGCTTCTCCGCTGTTTTTTTGTGCTGATAACTGCAGCCTTTTTATTTAATCCACGGCTTCTCTGCTGCTTTATTGTTCGTTTATTACAATTATAGTTATTGTGAAGGTATTTTAGACAGTTTACTGTTCAGGCACCCATTTCCTTTACCGTTCCAACCATACCCCCATTAACATGTCTACCGAGGTGATCACTATCGATCAAAGAACTGTCATTTACCGAGTGGTTTCCATGCCCGGAGATGCCTCTTAAACATCTTAGATTCACAGGTGACGATTTGAGTAGTGGACACTTTGATGTTTATGAATGTTTCAACTCTCAAAAGCTGGATGTGAAGTTATCGATGAAGCCGGTTGTATGCTTACAACGCTTGACAGATGCCGAATGTCACTTCAACACAACAAGTCCTGCAAATACTAACGTAATTGAAACAAACCATGAAACTCAAACGGATTATGACAGCAGCAATCCAAGCTGTGAGAAAACAGTAAAAAGGAGACGTGTCAGACGTCGTGGTACATTTTCTGATGCAACTAGATGGAAACAACTTCGTGACGTTGCCGCCAAATACTCGCAGAAAAATCCACAAGTTAATAGACATGCTGTCGCTAAATACTCGCAGGCAAATCCACAAGTTCATAGAGACACTGTCGTTAAATACTCGCAGGCAAATCCACAAGTTCATAGAGACGCTGTCGCTAAATACTCGCAGGCAAATACACAAGTTAATAGAGACGCTGCTGCTAAATACTCGCAGGCAATTCCACAAGTTCATAGACACGCTGCCGCTAAATATTCGCAGGCAAATCCACAAGTTAATACCGGGAATGCCTGTTAAACATCTTAGATTCACGAGTAGTGATTTGGTTAGTGAACACTTCAATGAATGAAACCTGTTATCTTTACAACGGTTGACAAACACGGAATGTAACTTGAACACAACACGTCCTCCAAATACAAACTTGATTAAAAGAAATAATGATAATCAAATCCTTGATGACAGCAACACTCATAACAGTGGCAAAACAATTACATTGACAATCATGTTACGTTATTTTTAAAATGTTTCCTTTTCTTTTTCATAACTTCTTTAACACACTACTTCTCCGCTGCGAATTGCAGGTATTTTGCTAGTCATTTAATAAACCTTACTGAAATAATATCACTGAAATCACTGATATACATACGAGAGAGTTCAGAATGTATTTCGAATCGTGGACATCAGGGACATTTGTGACTCTGATCTTTGTTCTGTCACAATTGTCACTTCCAGTTTTTGCAAGCTAAAAATCAGCTAGCACTGGTGCGCAAAAAATGCCTAAGATGGCAGGAAGTCAAAATGTGAAGTAATTTTAACCCCCTCAAAAAGCTTCAGAAACACAACATTAATAAAAGATACATATTCCTCTCTATACAAAACAAAACAAAAAAACTTTTAAAAATTACAGAAAAAAAAATGTAAAACTGAAAAAATCATTAACATCTAGTATTAAGTCCAGAAGGATTCCAAAAGAGCATAAAGGCCATAGAAGTAATTAAAGTGGAGCCATACTTGTTGGAGAACTAACCTTCCTGAAGTTCGGGTAAGCAACTAGGCTATCCAATAATTTATAGCAGGATGTGGACTATGAATGCATAGTTTACACTAGCCCTTCAAATTTTGCCAAGTGGTAGTGATGAACAGTGCCAAAGAACCACCAAGAAGTCACAAGATTTTTGTATAAATAACTGTTCCAAGGTGAGATTTCAGATTGGATCATCAAATATGTCTTCTGCTGATGGCAGACAAACTGAGAGTGTGACGAATAGTGGCCAACCTGAGGAAGAAATGAGTGAGATGAGCTTTGGTTAATAAGAAACAAGCTATCTGCCCACAAAAAAAAAATCCAGTTCAAAGCCACATGGAGGTTACATAGTGCAATGTTGTGCTATGCTGCGCTACGTCTCCATTGCCAACTCAGTTATTGAATGTGCTGCGGTTTGTTGCCTTTCTAGTAGCTGTTTGCATGCTGTGAACTTGCCTGTGAGTCAGTTAGCTTTTATATACTCATCTCTTTGTTTGCTTCTTGCTCTTTCCACCTCTAACTGTTTTAACATTCTATGTTAGGCTTTAGTTATACATGACAATTACATAAAATATTTATTGCAAGTACTGACAGTAAAAGCTACTATATGAAAAAAGTTGAGTTAATGTTATGCTTTTTATTTGTAGACATCTGACACCAGTAATTATAAGCCAACTGTAAAATAATTATAGTAGAAGTCTAATGAAACCACAGTGTTATTATCTTCTCAGTGCTTTTATCGAGGATTTTCAAAATTTACTCTTCTACATACTGTATAACAAATATAAGCAGGAAAAATTTAAACATGCAGATTAGTTCAAAGAGGTTTGCAGAAGAGTTTTTAAAAATCTAGCAGTTGCTTAACTTTAATGACTATTTACTAGTTAATTTTCAGTACACCTCTATCTTAAATTTACCAGTGCATCAAGAGATTAAAACAGGACTCCACTTCTACACCAGCAATGACCGCAAATGTACAGTATGAATTTTAACATGCAAATTGATATTTTCTACAATTTCTGCTATAACAAAGCTCACAAAAGGATGAGCAGGCCATACCACCACACACAAAATCAGACCTACCCTTATGTCAGGTTTGGGTTTACAAGAATGGCCTCATCCAAGGCAGGCTAGCCCCAACCCAAAAGTAGACTTCTGCACTATATTGCCCCAAAAATGAAGCTAAAATTCAAAAATGTACTTTTAAAAAGGGAGGGAAAACAATTTATACAAAGAAAACAAAGGAAATAAAAGTTCTATTCTCTGATTCCTTTTGTCTTTTTGTTTTCTTGTCTTCTGACATTCAGGATAATCTTCTTGAATTTTCAAGTTTTGGTTTTGTTTTGCATATTTAATTTTGGAATTAGGATTTTGGCATTCATATATTATTTTTATCAGTTTATATATTTCCTTAAGTTCTTCTCTCCTTGTTTGAATTTTGGATTTTGCTTTTGAATGTGTCTCCTTATGTCTGCCTGGGTTTCCTCCCACAGTTCAAGGACAGGCAGGTTAAATGAATTGTCTTTCTATATTGGTCTTATTGTGTGTTTGTATGTGAGTTTGTTCATCCTGTGATAGACTGACACCCTGTCCAGCGCTTGCTCCTGTCTCTCACCTGATGCTTGCAGGTATTGTCTAAAGCTTCCTCATCACCTTTCTCAGGATAATGGGTTTGGATATTTTTTTGACAGTCTGACAATCTCTTAATAAGATCCCTTAAATCTCTGACACTTGATAATTAAAAAATGGTCTATCAGGTGTTTTGTGGAGCTTACGACTGTAATGCTTAGATGTTCCAGCTTTCTCCTGTTGCTAGACAATGTAAGCAACTCATTTTGATTTGGCAGTATTTAAAAGGGTGCCTTAACATCAGTCATTTAGTCCTTGCGCATTTCCAACATTCTTTCAAGAAATTTTTACCATTAATTTAGATTTTTGTTGGGATCTTAAAAAGGTACAGTGTCATCTATCCTGTTTTCCTCCTTTGACTTTGAATTGGTAAGTACAGTGCTATGTAAATATTATGATACTCAAGAGTTTCCAAACATATAGTCCAGAAATATCCCAAAACTACCTTCTAGAGGGTGATATTACCACCAAAACCCAGCTAGTATTAAGGGCAAACACAAGATCTTTATAAAATACTAGCTGTGTAAGCCCGTGCTGTAAAAAGCCCAGGCTCCTAGAAACTATTGAAATAGTCAGAAAAAAATTGAAATGCAAATGTCAGCAGTTTCGATTTGTGGATGTGTTCGCTCCTCTTGTCTATCAGTGGGTAAGCAAGTTCCTCTCTCCGCGGAGGTTTCATTTTGCCCTTGTGCTTGCCTCGCTTGTGTATTAGCGGCTAAGCGAGTTTGTCTCCAACTTGTTGACGTGCTTATGTCATTTTATAGTTCGAATTCTACGCACGGCGTTATGCATGAGGCCCCTGGTCCTTACATAAAAAATACTCTCTTTCTTGTGGGATAAGAGAGGATACTGGAGTATCAAGATAACACCACAGAGCTGTGGACAGAATCTTTTAACTGTACATACATGACTATAACAGGACTCAAACTCAGCTCTGTGGCGCTATTAAACCAGATACTTCAACAACTGTGATATTGTACTACTCTTTTCTTCCTTAATTTCCTTATTTACAACTGTAATTATTACAACCGATGATATTATACTTTTTATTGGAGGCAAGCTTAGAGCTCTTAAGCTAGTTTCTTAATATAAAACAGGATGTATAAATGAGGAATCCATGAATTAGTTATATACGTACTGTAAAGGTCTAAATATCTAGAGATGCCACTGTTTTGGCATTACCTATTTCCAAAGGAGTAAACAAGGAATCACCCATCCATCTTTCTAACCTGCTAATCTAGGGGAAGGGTATGGGTCAGCTGGAGCCTAGCTCAGCAAGCATAAGACGGGCAGGAACAACACTTGGTCAGGGAGCAAGCTTATCACAGGGTTAACACACAAACACACACACACACAGTGGCTGATCAGAAAAGCCAATTTACCAGACCTGCATGTCTTGGGACTGTGAAAAGAAACCCAGAGGAAACCCACATTGACACAGAGAACAAGCAAACTCCTCACAAGGAACACCCGGGACATGACAAGGAAACATACGTTTGCTTATTATATGCATAATGTAGCTATTATAAGAAAGAAATCTAACAGATGAGATGAGATGAGATGAGATGATACATTTTAAAGAAGCCCACTGTCCATACAAAGTTGTAAGGTCAAACTATCAATGAATTACACAAAATGTTTTTCTGAACCTTTTCCATTCATCCTACATTATGGCAGATTATAGGATAGGTTTTATATTAGTTTTCAATCCATATGACATTTTGATGCTATGTTTGTTAACAATACCAAAGATTCTCCGTCATGCTGATGGTTTGTTCCATGGCCAGGAGAGGTGTTTTGTCAAAGTTGCAGTTGCACAAACTGTTAGACTATAGCACTAAGATGAAAGAGGAAATAGAAAAGTCAGTAAAAGCCATTCTTGATGATTGCCATATATTTTAGACAAATAATCAACAGATGTTTTAATGGTATAAATCTCCAAATCAGCAGATCTAACAGGAATACTGTATGCTAAACTAATGGGTTCTCAGCCGAAATTTAAATGCCAAGACTGATAAGGCATGCCTTCTTTAGCAGGCAGATCATTCCAAAGACTTTTTTTTAAAGAAAGGGTTTTTTTCTTTTGATGTTGACAATACCTTAAGTACTTTGTTTTATCAATTACGTATTGGAAGCATTTTAAGATTTTCTATGATTTATTGAAAATGATGCACTATGGGTTACACTCAGGCATACGTGCAGAAAAATAGTGGATGCAGCTAATAAAGTTCTGTGGGTCTGGCAGACCAGTCTGGAATTTTAACAAAAGCTCTTAAAAGTGTTTCAGATTTGAGACAGCCCCTGTATCTGTAGTTTATTCTCTTTCATATTGGCAGACCCTCAAAGACAGCACACTATAAAAGCAACAGAGCAAAACATTAATTCATTCCTATAGCCATAGTCCTTCTAGATGATGTACAAATACTGTATAATATGCCAGGCTAACTTGATGGTTCAAACATTTCTTTTTCTCAATGAAAACTGCTTATTATTATTTATTTTTTTTTGCAAATATACATATTCATATGAATGTACTAATATCTTTATTATGGTTGTTCTAGCGCCTCTTTTCTGTCTTTAGTTTTTGTTCCTTCTATTTGTTTTTATTACAATGTATGTTTTTGTTTTATTTGTATTTTTATGTTGTGTTATTTTGCATTTTATATTTTTTCTAGTTTATTAATGATTTCGTAAGTTCCTTTTGTATTTTCTTTATGCTAATTTAGTTTGATGCTTATGGAGTCTGCCTGTTGTGGTGGCCTGTTAAGATCAGAGAGGTCTCAGCCTATTACTGAGACATTAACATTCCTACTTATGTTGTTTAACACACCTTTATGTGTTCAGTAGTAATTTAGTACATTTTGTTTTTCTAGTGAACTTTTTGTTTATTTTTCTTTTGGTTTTGAAAATTGTTGATCTCTTTGTTGTGTTTTTTTATTATTGGATTGTGTATCCAAAGATCCATTGGATCTTTATTTGTTTTGCTTTGCTTTGTCTTCTTCATTACATTTTTGGAAATATTGTGTAGTTTAAATTTTTTTTTTACTTTGGACTTTTTAAATAAAATCTCTTCTTTATTTGTGGACTTTTTATTTATTAAAAACATTAAATAATTAATAGTTTTGTTTCTGTAGGCCTGGGTTCCCCTCTCCCTAAAGTAGTATTTGTAGGCCTTTGGCCCTTTTGAGTGTTAGATCTTGATTTCTTTTTGTGGATTCAGGCTGTTTTAGAAGTTGAGGGTCAAAATCATAAAAACCTTTTGTAGTTTTACTATTCTTGGTGGTGTTATGTTATGTGTGAGTTAGAAGTTACACTTCCTATAATAGGCTTGTATATTTTTAGAGGACCTGTAAATTGTAATATTAATGTCTACTCTTGTATTTATACATTATACATCTTATTATGGGGCAGAAACCATTTACAGCTGTATAATCCACATCCATGTGAAATTAAATGGTGACAATAAACTGGTCTTGTATGAGTGAATGTAGGTAGGTGTGTTGAGTGCACACCATGATGGACTGATGCCTATTATGATCTTTTTAGCACATGGCTGAATTTGTGTCATTTCATTATTTTTTATACACTATTACTGCAGTATTTTTATTTGACAAATGTCTTAGAAAGTCCATTTTTATACAAGTTCACTTCTTGAAAATTGTTATTTTGTTATTGTAAATGTTATTTCCTGGAGGTGTTAGAAGAGCCATTTTCTTTGGGAATAATTTTCAAGGCACCACCATTTTGGCATTATTTTCATGGATGTTGCAATTTTATTGCTGATAACAGTGCCTGTTCCTAGCCCCTTGGACAAATGGCAGCAGGACACATGATATCATCACATTTGCTCTGTAAAAAATGGTGATGCGCACTGCCTAGCATCAACATTTTAGATCAATCACAGAAAGGAAATAGCATAGAGCTAAATGCACACATCCAAAATACAAAATAAAATTTAATAACCTAGTAAAATTTTAGTTAAAACATTACAGAATAACAATGACCGCAAAAGAAGAAAAGAATACTTTACTTTGGTGACAGCTGCTCTGGCTTTGATTTCAACCTTCACATTAACATTTTAGTTTTGACACACAGTCACAAAAGATACAATGTCCATCTGACCTCTGCTTGTTTTAAGACTTTTCTCCTGACCACTTAAAGAATACTTCAGTGATCTGTTAACACCAAATGATATGCACCTGACATCACTGGTATGGTTTCCAGCCTTCTTTACCCAAAACTGAATTAACCAGATTTGAAAAAAAGAAGGATACATCAATGATTAAAGAAAGATCTGAAATCAGCCCCAATGATAATTTAAGAATGGGAAGTTATATGTTCACACTTCTTTCTTTTTCTTTACCATACATACACTACTGAAAAATGCTAATTGAAACTGATACTGTATCCTGAAAATAAATAAATACTGTACTTGTCAGTTATTGCAAGCTGCATTACAATTAGTAGTACATTTTGATAATTTGCAATGTGTGTTTTGCTTAATAAATGTAACAACATCTATCTACTTAAAGTTGACAGTAACGGAACTTAACTCAGATAGCATTTATTGCATCCCGGTTTACAAATTTGCTGTTAAAATATTTTTCATTGTCTTCCAAACAAAATTATTATAATCTCCCTGTTTAAGTGATAGAAATGTCCAGTCTTTACCGTCCATATGAAAGTAACAATAATATACTTTAGTACATACTTTACTAAAATGTAAAAAGGAATACTTTATTCCCTTAATTATTTACTCATTCCTTACCTCCTGCAGATTATATGTGAATTCTCAGTGTAAAACACAGATGTATTTTTAATTCCCAACTCTGCAGGCTCTCTTGCAGGCATTTATAGGTACAAGTGAGTAGGGTAATAGTTGTCCTAATAGGATTTTGAGAGCCACCTGACTGGTTAGTCATTGAGAGCTAAACAAAGTGGACTGTACAGCTGCTGTTTAGCCCTGCTTTTAGACTCCTTCCAAAGTTATAATGTCACCGATCTGCAAAACCCTTTGGCTCCATAAAGAATGCAAACATTCCTCAGAGTGGCTTTTAAAAGGCGCACAATTTACGGCAGGAAATGTAAGAAACAGGCAGTTAAGAAGCAAAGGGTTTAAGACTTTCCTGAGGGACCCAGATGGTTTACGAAGTTCTCGTGCTCAGGACACAACCGCAGTCCTAACTCATGTGATTGAATGCATTTTAATTGCATAATCAGAAAAGCTGCCTAACACACTTTTGCACCTGCAGCAGATCCCAGTTGCACAATGGATCATCTGTGAGATATCAGTACTTACTTTCAAAATCCCACAAAATTGGACAGGGATTTTTTTCTTCTCCTTCAGGAATGTTAATTTTCTGGAAAAAAAATTGTCTATTTCTTTATCCAAAATAATATATGTGTGCATTCTCCATCTGTGTAAATTTTCTTCTTTTTGTTCTTCACATTTTATTTTGGTTAAAAGACTTGAGGAAAATGTTTGCAGTGAATTTTATCAAACACTACGCCAAAATGATGAACTTGATGTGCACTCAAGGTTTCAGTGGTTTGATTTGCTTCTCTGTTTTTCCATATATCCTTCCATTATTCTTTTGACTTAACTTAGAAGAGACACTAACCCATATGGCTGGAGGCAGGAATGACAGTTCATGCAAAGGTAAAAGTTTGGACACCTACCGGGTTGTCTTGTTTAACTAACTGAATCGTCCAACATAAGAACGCCTCTTGGCTATTATTCTTCTTACCCTTAGGCTTAATGCAAAACAAATAAATTTGTCTCTAGCCCCAAATTTAGGGTCTATCAGACAGGAGCTCTGGTCCTAAATATGCCTTCTTTTGGGCAGCTAGGTTTCTTATACCTGGTAGATCTGAAGGGGTGGGGTTAAGTGCCCTCACTGGATGGTTTCTCAGTGCTGCAGGGAGAGAAGAAGAAGAGAATGTTAGCGACAGCACCTCCTCTCGTTCCGGCAGGTTATTACATACCTCAGTCAAGTCCGTGAGTACAGTGTCCATTTTAGGACACCTATCATGAGCTATGCACACAGGGCAGATTTTTCACACAAGAGTATTTTTTAACATTACACAATAATAATAATAATACAAAAAAGAAAGTTAAGAATGAATTGTAAAAGTTACATACATATGAAGTTGAGTTTGTGTAGGGCTGCATCAGCGTGCATCTGCAAAGGAAAGAAGGTTAAAGGATATTTCCATACTGAAAAGAAACAATTAAATACACAAAATTTTGGCTGTTTAGCCTTCATCAGGTATGCAACCAAAAAGGAAAGAGCAGATAACATATATAGGAGGGAACAAAGCCAGGGCAGATGAAAGGAGAAAAGTAGAGTAGGTGAGAAAAGGCCGACAGATTAAAAAATTAGTTATTAAAAAAATATGTGATCCCAAGTGGAGAATGAGCTTAGCTTCTGTTTTTTTTTTTAAGTGACTCTGGCAAGAGACCTGTTGTTTAATAAATTCAATATTTGCTTCTTAGGGCTTCAAAGAAAAAAAAAGCTAAGCAAATGCTGTACTTGGGATCACATATTTCTCCAGGTCTCAATGAATGACTAATTTTTTAATTTCTCCCTTCATCTTCTCTAATTTCTCCAATTTTTCTCAGTTACTCTTTCTTACCTTTTCTCCTTTCATCTGCCCTGGCTTTGTTCCCTCCTATGAATATTGCCTGCTTTTTCCTTTTCTGTTGTACACCTAATGAAGGCTATAGAGCCGAAATGTTGCATCTTTAACCTCCTTTCCTTTTCAGCATAGAAATACATTTTATCCTTTTATCCAATACCTATCAAGTGCCTAATTTATATACTGCCTTTAAAAATTGTAAGAAATATTTTAATTTTACAAGTTATAAATATCTCAGAATGCATTTTGCACCCCTTTTCCGCACTCTGAGCCTCCAAGCACCAAAACGATGCATGCGCATTCAAAGCTACATGTCAGTAACTGATATTGGTGCTCATTTACCTAATTGTTTTACAATTCATATTGTGTATGTACTACTGGTTATCATTTAGTAACATTTTGTTGGTTTCTGGAATGCTTTTAAGGTGTCACTTACAGGTCCAATGATTGTTAAATGTCTCTTAAGTTTCCTGCGCACATTTTTCATTAGAAAGGGCAGGTGCTTTTTTAACTTGAAGGAGTGAGTTTTGCAACTACCAAAATATTTAAAGAAGCATGTGGGATGAGAAAAACAACAAAGTTTAATTTTGCATTAAACTTTGCCATTGCAAAACTGGGTCAAACATAAGCAGTGAAGAATTTATACTGTATTTTTTATAGCCTATTTGTGCATTTTATTGATTTTAAGCAAAACTTTAAATTATTTTTTACATTTTTTCCCAAAACAACACAGTTGTGAGGATGCACTATATTATGGAAGTATTGTATCATAAGCCCTTTATTGCAATATTTATTGTAGGTGGATTAAAGGGAACAACTCATGCCTAGTAAGGATACAGTGGAACCTCGGTTTGCGAGCATAATTCGTTCCGGAAACGTGCTCGCAATCCAAAGCACTCGTATATCAAAGCGAATTTCACCATAAGAAATAATGGAAACTCAGATGATTCGTTCCACAACCCAAAACTATTCATATAAAAATGATTAATACAAACTATATAAAGTAAAAATACATAAAACAAATTAACCTGCACTTTACCTTTAAAAAGAATCATGGCTGGTGTGAGTGAGTTTCTAAACTCATGTGGGATTCCACCCAACGGGACGACACGCGGAAGAGTGTCCCAAAGCAATCGCAGTCTCCCAGCGCTGTAGCAGTTCGCCGTATAAGCGCATTTAAAAAGATCACAGACATGCTATAAGTGCCTGCCGTCAATGGGTGATACAAGGAACATTATAAAAATCCCGCTACAATAAATAACAGCGCTGTTGCTGTTTCAAGCTGAAGGCGGCTGGTGTTGTTAAAGTACTGAGACTCAGCTTCGTGTTTTGGGGCGCAAGATGGGGACTCGCACTTCACAGCACACACACAGTCACAATACTGTAGTAAACAGTATACGCTCGTACGGATGTTGACTATATGAGTGAGGCACACAGACTCAGATGGAGAATAGGAGACAATTGCCCTTAAGAGAAGAGAGAGAGAGAGAGAGACGCGCTATGCGCGAGCAAGAGAGATAAGGAGAGAGAGAGGCGAGTGCGAGCGAGATAAGGAGAGAGAGAGAGACGCGCTGTGCGAGCAAGAGAGATAAGGAGAGAGAGAGAGACGAGTGCGAGCGAGCGAGATAAGGAGAGAGAGAGAGAGAGAGACGCGCTGTGCGAGCAAGAGAGATAAGGAGACAGAGAGAGAGGCGAGTGCCAGCGAGCGAGCGAGATAAGGAGAGAAAGAGAGACGCGCTGTGCGAGCAAGAGAGATGAGAGAGAAGAACCATCAGCTCAGTTGTGATCACATGACACTCAGCAGACAAAGTGTATCCATACTGCTCGTATTGCAAGACATCGCTCGTTTATCAAGTCAAAATTTATTAAAAAATTTTGCTCGTCTTGCAAAACACTCGTAAACCAAGTTACTCGTAAACCGAGGTTCCACTGTATAAGGAAAGGTTGGGGTGTGAAAGCGACAAAAATATGCCTTGCCTCAGATGACATTATTTAATATACTGGCACTGCATGCACATGTACATTTACAACACATTTATTGACATAGAATTGACTTTGCTTTTATTTTGACTTAGGACACTAAATTGCTCAATTCACATTATGGCTTTTGTATAACATGTGGAAGCAACATTTGACAGGCTTAATGCTTTCAGATGAAGAAGGGGAGGCTGGCTATGTGTAAAACTGAGCAAAAAGAATCTTACCTATTCAATAATAATTTATTATGTCTTAGTTGGTATATTGGTTAATGCTGGTGCCTCATAGATCCAAGAGGCAGATAAAAAAAATAAAATAATAATAATTCTTTACATTTATATAGCGCTTTTCTTACTACTCAGAGTACTTTTTCACAGTGAGTGGGAAGCCACTTTAGCCACCACTAATGTGTAGCATGCACCTGGATGATGCAATGGCAGCCATTTTTGTGCAAGTACGTTCACCACACATTAGCTGCTAGATGGTAAAGGTGTTAGAGATAGTAAGCTAATTAGAGACAGGGATGATTAGGAGGCCAGAGGGCAATTTAGTATGGACATCGGGATACATCCTTCTTATTACGAAGTCAGGACCTTGGTTTTACATCTCATCTGAAGGATGGCACCATTTTTAAAGCACAGTGTCCCTGTCACTGCAATGGGGGCATTGGGATCCTGTTCAGACCACAGGGTAAGCACCCCCTGCTGGCTTCACCAACACCTCTTTGTGCTCTGACTCCAGCTAAGCCAATGTCCATATTAATTTATTCATATTTCCTGTGACAGCATGGGATTTTCCTCCCCTTTTCCGAAGTTACGCATATTAGGATAATTGGCGACTCTAAGTTGTTTCTGTTTGAATGTGAATGTGTGCCTGAGTCTGCCCTGTAATTGACCAGGTAAGCAGATGTCTTATGCTTGATGCTTCTGAAATAGACAGCCTGTGTCTTCACGACTGGATGAATCAAGTATGAGGATGATGAATAAATGTTTATTACCAACAATTCACAAAGAACCACTTTGTTTAACATAATAAAGCTTACAAATCCTTTTTAACTCTTTCCTACAGCAAACATTTTTAAAAAATGTCTTTCTACCATTTGTACATGAAAACTTCACATTTACCAGACTTTCTCATACAACATCTCTTAATAAAAAACAAAGAGCCTTACAAATTATGTCATGCAAAGATCACAAACAGTTCAAAATGTGTACATGATTTGTGCAAAAATGATCTTAAGCTAAGGTGGTTTATGGGAGGCAGCAGCATTGTTACGTAAACATTAGGGTGACGTGAAAAGCTTTTGTGGTTAAAGTCTACATATTACCTTTGCAATCATTCATGTGCAAAAAATTGAAGGCCTGGTTGCCATACACTGACAGCTTTCAGTTTTTCCCAGTGCCCTCAGTAACATGAAGCCGTGATATGCATTCTGTCAGTCAAGTGATATTTATTGATTATTTCCTGTCATATGCAAGGCTAGTTTCACTCATTCTTTTTTTTTTTCAAAGGTATACCAAAAAGAAAACTGAAGTGTTTCTTCTGGGATTGCCAGCAAAGCTCCCAGAGCTTGACTCTTTCACCTTGAATTTTAGATCGTACCTACTACTCTCATCCATTTCTATGACCTTTGAGTCATTTTTTGACAACAGCCTGAATGCTAAAGTGCATTTTTTTCCTGACTAGAAATTCACTTTCTGCCATGTGGGTAACATTTCCAGAGACCATCCTTATTTTTTTAACTCCAGTGCCGAAGTTAACTGCCATTCTTACATTACCTTAGGCATGGATTATGGGAGTTTCCATTTTAACTGTCTTCATGTAAGAATATTTAGGTCAGCAATTTAGGCAATTCACTGCCAGAAGTGTTCTGATGCTCACCAACCAACATACCTACATAATATTTTAGATGACTATTACTGTCTATTTCAGGAAGATGATGTCCTCACAGTATCTGCCGCCAAAGTCTGAAAATTAACAAAAGTCTATTATAGCTTATGAGTTATTGTAGTCTGAGTCATAAGTTGCTCTGCTGCCGGCACATTTACTCTTCCAATCGCTATCTCTTCCAGTGAATGGTTGTTTAGGCTCCACTGTTAAAATTCACTATTAAACATTATTTTTAAATTATTTTTTTCTTTTCTTTAGTGACCTTTTAGACTTATGAGAGCTATAATAGCTATAATATGATGAAACATGAAGTCAGTACCTTTGAACAACAAAAACATTTATTTGTACAGCACCTTTTCATATAAATGATGTCGCTCAAACTGCTTTATAAATTGAAAAAAGAAAAAATATACAAACTAGGCAATACTAATTAACAAAGAATAAAGTAAGGTCCGATGGCCAGGGAGGACAGAAAAAACAACAAAAAAAAAAACTCCAGAGGGCTGGAGAAAAAAACAAAAGCTGCAGGGGTTCCAAGGCCATAAGCCCGACCAGCCCACACTAGGCATTCTACCTAACATAAATAATCTCAGTCTACTTCTTTATATTCCCTGCTTTGTGCCCCAATAAATGCAAGTTATCGGCAATATACTGATAACCAAATTGTGCTTCACTTACTCAGAATATGGAACCAATGTAGAAAGCATTTTAAGATGGAGAAGCTTTTATCTGTGGCACCTCTGCAAGAGAACCACCTCTTTCAACCTTCACAAACATATGCAGTTTTTAATATCTGGAAAAAATTTGGTATTAACTTGCTTAGAGATATTTATATGAACAATTACATTCCAAATTTAACACTCCAGCTACAGATTTCTTTCACTATCTTCAAATTAGGAACTTTGTTAAACAGAACCTGCCCAATTTTCCTCATCTTGCACCCTCATCCATGCTGGAAAAAAATATTGCTCAATTTCAAGGACTTAGACACCATCTCTATAATATATAAATTTATTTTACAGTCTCTCCCTTTCAAAGATCCAAGAGGACACTGGGAAAAAGATCTCTTAATCAATATATCAGAAAAGGAGTGGAAAATAACAATGCAGAGAATTCACTTGAGCTCCATATGCACAAAAGATACAATTATTCAACTCAAAATTATATATCAAGCACATCTGTCTCACCTAAAACTCTCCAAAATGTTTCCAGGGCAGGATCCAACCTGCGAACGCTGCAATCAAGTCCCAGCCTCACTGGGTCACACGTTTTGGTCCTGCACCAAATTAACATCATTCTGGACCAAAAGTTTTAATTACCTTTCAGACAGCCTTGGTGTCACAATCCTTCCTAACCCATTAACAGCTTTGTTTGGGGTTCTTCCAGATGGGTTTAAAGTGGAGAAGGATAAACAAACTGTGATTGCATTCACTACACTTTTGGCACGCAGACTTATTTTGCTAAACTGAAAGAATCCTAACTCTCCTCTTTCAAGTCAGTGGGAAACCGATGTTTTATATTATTTGAAATTGGAAAAAATCGAATACTCAGTTAGAGGATCTGTACAGATTTTTTCAAAACATGGCAGGATCTAATCAATAATATTTTAGAATAAGCTTTTAAAGCACAGAGGAAGCAATTATTTCCGCATTTCTTTTTCTTCTCCATTCATCTCTATTGCTTATCAAACTCATCAATTTAGGTATGTTTACAAGCCTTAAGTTTTACCCCATTGGCCATGCTCTCTCTCTCAGAGGTGGGGTCGACTTGTTCTCAATGCTACTTTTTGTAAAAATTGATTGATTTGTATGGAATGATTACAATAAAATTAATAAAAAAAAAAAAGATTTCAGTCACTATAACGTAACCCAATAAGCCACCATGCCAGAATATTAATATAAAAAGGTTTCTGTATCAGGGTTTTCTATATGAGTTGCCATTTTTTAGTTCTATAGAAGTTAGCTTAAGGATGTAGTTCACTTGCACCAAAGCTTATCTTGACTACTTTTTCTTTGACAGTAGCTTTTTGGGTAATGTGCTGATATCGCTAATATTGCATGCTAGGTAAAGCTGATGTATTTAAAAAAAGTTTTAAAGGGTTTTTCTAGAAATGCGCCTTAAAAGACTATTGCAATTTTTACAAATTAAAATACTGTATACAGTATTAGAGTGTGAAAGATATTATTGTAAGTTCTTTTATGTCAAACCATACATCCATCTTTATAGTGGAGTGACATTTTTAATGACTTAATAGTAGAGAGGAGACATCACCTTACATAGCAATATGGAGTTCAAGGTGTGAACCAAAGATGCCACTCAATGAAAAATATATACATACAAATTCACATACATGTGGAAACATAGTGGGCAAGTTTACAGCTGTCAGTTAATCTAACATGTATTGTATTACATGAAGTTATGACGTTCCTGTCCTAGCCACAATGCTAGTACACTTCCTCACTGTGATAAATAATTATAATATTTTAAGAACATAAGGTAAAATTGGTCATTGCATTATTATGCAAAATACAGTGCATCCGGAAAGTATTCACAGCGCATCACTTTTTCCACATTTTGTTATGTTACAGCCCTATTCCAAAATGGATTACATTCATTTTTTTCCTCAGAATTCTACACACAACACCCCATAATGACAACATGAAAAAAGTTTACTTGAGGTTTTTGAAAATTTTTTAAAAATAAACAAACTGAGAAATCACATGTACATAAGTATTCACAGCCTTTGCTCAATACTTTGTTGATGCATCTTTGGCAGCAATTACAGCCTCAAGTCTTTTTGAATATGATGCCACAAGCTTGGCACAACTATCCTTGGCCAGTTTCGCCCATTCCTCTTTGCAGCACCTCTCAAGATCCATCAGGTTGGATGGGAAGCGTCGGTGCACAGCCATTTTAAGATCTTTCCAGAGATGTTCAATCGGATTCAAGTCTTGTCTCTGGCTGGGCCACTCAAGGACATTCACAGAGTTGTCGTGAAGCCACTCCTTTGATATCTTGGCTGTGTGCTTAGGATTGTTGTCCTGCTGAAAGATGAACCGTCGCCCCAGTCTGAGGTCAAGAGCGCTCTGGAGCAGGTTTTCATCCAGGATGTCTCTGTACATTGCTGCAGTCATCTTTCCCTTTATCCTGACTAGTCTCCCAGTTCCTGCCACTGAACAACATCCCCACAGCATGATGCTGCCACCACCATACTTCACTGTAGGGATGGTATTGGCCTGGTGATGAGCGGTGCCTGGTTTCCTTCAAACGTGATGCCTGGCATTCACACCAAAGAGTTCTATCTTTGTCTCATCAGACCAGAGAATTTTGTTTCTCATGGTCTGAGAGTCCTTCAGGTGCCTTTTGGCAAACTCAAGGTGGGCTGCCATGTGCCTTTTACTAAGGAGTGGCTTCCGTCTGGCAACTCTACCATACAGGCCTGATTGGTGGATTGCTGCAGAGATGGTTGTCCTTCTGGAAGGTTCTCCTCTCTCCACACAGGACCTCTGGAGCTCTGACAGAGTGACCATCGGGTTCTTGGTCACCTCCCTCACTAAGGCCCTTCTTCCCCGATTGCTCAGTTTAGATGGCCGGCCAGCTCTAGGAAGAGTCCTGGTGGTTTCGAACTTATTCCACTTACGGATGATGGAGGCCAATGTGCTCATTGGGACCTTCAAAGCATCAGAAATTTTTCTGTGACCTTTCCCAGATTTGTGCCTCGAGACAATCCTGTCTCGGAGGGCTACAGACAATTCCTTTGACTTCATGCTTGGTTTGTGTTCTGACATAAACTGTCAACTGTGGGACCTTATATAGACAGGTGTGTGCCTGTCCAAATCATGTCCAGTTAACTGAATTTACCACAGGTGGACTCCAATTAAGCTGCAGAAACATCTCAAGGATGATCAGGGGAAACAGGATGCACCTGAGCTCAATTTTGAGCTTCATGGCAAAGGCTGTGAATACTTATGTACATGTGCTTTCTCAATTTTTTTTTATTTTTAATAAATTTGCAAAAACCTCAAGTAAACTTATTTCACGTTGTCATTATGGGGTGTTGTGTGTAGAATTCTGAGGAAAAAAATGAATTTAATCCATTTTGGAATAAGGCTGTAACATAACAAAATGTGGAAAAAGTGATGCGCTGTGAATACTTTCCAGATGCACTGTACATCATTATATCAAACATACTGTATGTTGTTATGCTATTAAAGTTTAGATAAATTTATTTTATCTTATCTTCATGATATTCAGTATTTCTTGTTCTCGGTTAGGAATACAGAATAAACAAGGATTATTTGATTCATTCAGTGATTTATTTCATGTAATTTTCTGCTTATTTAAAAAAAGAGTTAGGTCCTGAATAATAGTTGAAACTACATTTCTAGTAAAAACACAGCAAAGCAGCAAGCCTTACTCTACTGTTACTAAAACAGATTGCATTTAAATAACTATGAAAGTAGTGTTATAGCCCTGCAGTGGAATAGCATTCCATCTGGGTTAATTCTTACCTTGCCCATGAGGCTCTAAAGATAAGTGACCATAAGCGTTGAAATTAGACTGAAAATTGATGAAAAGGTACAGTATAATATTAAAGTACACACTGAATCAGATAACTAGGTGTCCATAACCTGAAAATTACTGTTATCAGCAAATGTTAAGTATCATTGCAAATGTAATAACTTTCCTAAGTTAAAGTAAATAATCTTAGAATAATATTTATCTAAAAGTTTGTGAAAGTGAATTCATTCAAATACAAAACTTCACTGCAGCTTCTATAACTTTTCTTTGGTAACATTGTTACAATTATGTATACTATATACAAGGGAGGACCCAAAAATAACAAGAATTTTTTTCTGGAAGCTGGAGGGGTGTTAGTTCCAATGTTTGCTGCTAGGTGCGTATACTAAACTGTCCTCTGCATCATTTGGCCAAGTGGCTTCCCCGGGGAAAGGTCAGTGTCATTTTTTTCTTGAGCCTACAGTATGTTACCGTCTTTGTCAATTTTGTGATGGCAGACTTGAAAGAACAACGTGTTTGCATCAAGTTTTGTTTCCTTTTGTAGAAAACAGCAGCAGATAATTGTCATAATGCTTCGAGAAGCTTTCAAAGAAGAAGCTTTGAGCCAGGGAAGGATTTTTAACCTTGAAGTGCTCACACAATTGTGTGACGCAGAGCAGAGAAAATGACCCAAATTGTGGCAATCAGGCAAGTGGCTTCTGCATCACAACAACACGCTTGCCCACACAGCATTGAGTGTGCAGCAGTTTCTCACAAAAAACAGGATGACAACTGTTTCCCACTCCCCCTACTCCCCGGACCTTGCACCCTGCGATTTTTTCTTATTTCCAAGAATGAAGAGGAACCTTAAAGGAAAGCGTTTTCAGGATGTAGAGGATGTCAAGAAGAAAATGACAGAGTAACAATGGAAAAAGAGGTGGGACAAGTGTGTTACATCTCAGGGACAGAATTTTGAGGGTGATTACATTTTGGAAATGTTCTGAAAAATATACAATTTTTTTGAAAGTCTCATTATTTTTGGTCCCCCCCTGGTATACCAAAACAGAGCCCCTTGCATAGTAAAGACCTCCACTGTGGTTTAGTAGCAGCAAACAAACATAGTGAGGTGAAGCTAGCAGGAAGTCCCTGTACAAGTTTAGTTTTTTTTTGTTAGTTCTGTTATCTCCATGTGTACTGAAGAGAAGACATGCTGTATTCACTGCAAAAGTGTGTTTTTGTGGTGGAGCTCTATGATCATAACAGCTTCCACAAGTTGATATGTAAGAATTTCACGGAACAATATCCCATTGCAAGTGCACCTACAAAATCACAGTTAAGCAACTGTGAAAAAGTGACATACTTAACATTTGCTGACAACAGTCATTTTCAGGTTAAGCCCACCAGGTCATTTGATTCAATGTGTACTTCAGTATTATTATATTAATCCTGTGAGAAATACACCAAAACAAAGAAACCCTTCTGTCCATCCCGTAGCAGCTGTTACCAGCATTGCAGATTGTGAGATAAGAAATCCTCCTAAAGTCAGTGCAGCAATTATCACAACAGACAGGTGTGTCACAAATGCCATATCAGTGTTTCCTCCATTATTCTTGGGTTACTTTTATGTGTGCCACCCAGTGTAATCAGGAAGAACTCTCTATTAACAAATAGGAGACATAAATTCAACACTTTGTTAGAAATATTCTATAGAGAATTTTGGTCTATACAGAACTGATAGCATAATGCAGTTCCTGCAGACTTTTTAACCACATATTCATAATACTAGTCTGCTCTTCCACACTTATCCCAAAGGTTCTCTATTGGATTGAGATCTGGAGACTGTAGTCATATTCATAGAATCCATTTCAGTTGATGGGTCTTTTGTAAAATGATGCACTATCATGCTTGAAGTGTCCACTGCAAAGGGGTAGACTGTGGTTATAAAAGTATGCATGTGGTCAGCAACAATGCTTAAGTATTCTATGGCAGTTAAGACAGAAAAAGTCCTAATGTGTGCAAATGAAACATTACTCAAACTATTCCTCTACCAACATCAGCCCACATCATTGACAAAAGTGGGTAGATTGTTTAAGCCAAACACTGATCCTATCAGCTCCATGTCACTGCAGGTAACTGAGCTTCATCAGACCAGACATTTTTCCAAAATTCATGTGTCTAGTTTTTGTGGGTTTCTGCTCATTGTAGCTTCACCATCCTGTTCTTAACTTACAGACATGCAATCCATTTACCTGCTTCTGTAGCCAGTCCACTCCAAGACCCATCATGTTAGGGATTCTTTCTGCACACACTGTTCTAAAGAGCTGTTATCTCATTATGTGTGGTCTTTCTCTTAGCTTGATGAAGTCTGGTTATTCTTCTCTGATGTTTCTCATTAACAAAGCCTTCACCCACAGAACTGCTTCTCACTCAGTATTTATTGTTTAGTTGAACCATTCTCTATAAACTCTGAGACTGCTGTTTCTGAGGAATTTTCACCTGCTTGCTGGTGAAGGGGCTGTGTCTATTGAAAATTAGTCAATGGGTGTGTATGTATCCTGTTTGCATCAACATAAATGTTGCAATCATCATCGCCTTCATATCTGTCCCTGTTCCAGAACACCATTGCTGGTGAGAAGGAAGTTGAATAGTTGCAGGTGGCTGTAAGATGTTTGCCTGCATGTGACTTATATGTGAATGGAGATACATGTGTGTGCATGTGCCCAAGAGGAAGCGGCCAGACTAGAGTCAGGGGTGCATATTGGTTGGCTAAAAGTCAGTAGCATGTGTGCCTGAATGAAGGTTACTTTTAAATTCTGTTTCGTGTAGGATGGGAACTGAGGAGGTTAGTCTTGAAGTCAGAGGTGAGGTTAAATTGTGAATGAATTAATTTTTAAGAGCCCCTAAGTTTTTCGCGTTTATTAATATTATGGTCCAATGCACTATGTAAATTTCCTAAATTAGCCTGTCCTAAATCTCTAACGGTTGTTGATAATTACTATTAAATAAAGGATGTTGGCATCTGTAATACAATCAAACACACGTAGGGATTTTTAAGTGCAGTAGGAGTGTAGAATTTTAGGATCGACTGGTAAGATAGTTCCCTGAGTAGACTGCGGTCCCCTGAGCTACACTTAAAAAGCAAGGCCCACTTGGCTACCTTTCTATCAGACAGCAAGGCATCACTTCTTGATATTGAAGTCTTTCTACTGGAACCTGTGTGAGGCTTTGGGTCAGCATTCCTCTATCTCTTTTTAATTTAACTGCCTTATGAGTATTTAATATACAGAGAGAAAATTACTGAATTATAGAGAGTAAAATTATACAACTACTAAAAAGAGGAATATATTAATGGACAATAAATAAATATTGCAAATTAAAAATAAATACAGAAAATAAAAAATCCGTTTTAAACAAGTAACACGTATCGCATAGATCACTGTGCAGTTTGAAATTCTAATTACTAAGAATTTTTTGTATCAAATGTTGATAGTGATGTTGAAAGTGATAGTTCACAAGAAGGTCAAATTTTAAAAAAAGTTAAATTTTCCTGTTACAAAATGCAGTTTTTTTAGCATGTTTCAAAAGTGCCTGACTTTTGTAAAAAAGATCCTGAAAAGCATCCAAAGTTCCCTATGCTTATTTACAAATGTGCCCTATCTATCTATCTATCTATCTATCTATCTATCTATCTATCTATCTATCTATCTATCTATCTATCAAAACGAATTAGACTATCTACAAATCTCCGACTTAAAGTTTAAATCCGAACAATATATCTCTTTTCGCTGTACTGTTATTTTACTGCATAATTATTTCTGTTTTTTATTCGCTAAAGCGATCTTTACAATAATTTTTTTGAGATTTTAGAATTTTAGTACTTTCATTATATCTAATATGCTCTGCATGTGTATCGTGCCAGCATTTTTGAACCTCTTGACGACGTTCTACTTTGTCATCTACTCTTTGTCTTTTATTTCTGGCCCTGGGTGTGGTTAAATCTCTTGGCACAAAGTCTTGTCTCGCGGAACGTGAAAGTATCTCTCTGAAAAAGTCATGTCTTATCCCAGGCTAAAAAGTCTTGTCTCGTCACAGGATTTTTTTTTTATATACTGTAATAGAGAGATATCTGTTATATATATTTTAACATTAAAAGAATTTAGATTATTTAAAAACTTTTCCTCTGTTTGATAGTCAGTTGTTAGATTATAAAAATATAATACTGTATTGACTAATTATCCTTGTAATTTTACCTTGGTATACATTAGCCATGTACACCATCGTTTCCAAAATCACTTGCAAAAGTTTAAGTCTCAACACCATTCAACTTAGAGTTGTAGACAGAACCATAAATTAAAGGGACAACAATTGACTGTGAAACTCAAAGATTTCTTAAAAGCAGATGTTAAAGTAATCTCTTTTGTGATCAGAGTTATTATTTATTCAATCAAGTCAAGCAGGAAAGTTACAGTCAATATTATTATCCATGTTCTGTACAAACCTTGCATGGGAATATCCACTTAAATGTAGTCTTATTTTTCAGTCAGAAATAATTAATAATATCCTCTTTTGGACTATACCCTGCTTGTAAAGTTGCTTTCACATATATTGTTTTCATACCAGATGAACTGCTGAGTAGTGCAGATTACTGGAATGACTGCAGCAAACAGTAATATGAGCATGCTTTAATTTGTAGATAGATGTATTTTTTCTTTCAGGGGTTTTCTATATAAAGAAATATTGCAACCCCTTTCTTCATCTCTGGCATTTGTGGAAAGGCTAATATTCTGATAACCTCCTTAATCTAAGTGTTGGAAAAGAGTTAATGATAGCTTACATAGGGTGGCAAAGTACATACTTTGCCCACCTAGTCATTTTGATTAATGTATTTTCTTACAGTTTCCTGCTTGGATCCTTTGTACTAGCTACATAATGCTCCATATTTCTATATGTTAAAGTTCAAAATGCTTTGAACTGCCTAGGTCTATTAGGGTCTGAACCTTATTTTAATACGGATCTTTACAAGTTTTTAATTATCTGAAAACTGCTGCTCAGCTGGTGTTCTTCCAGAACACCACAAAAGCCAATAAAGCTGCCATTGCTAATGCAAAACATGTAAAACCATGGCTCACATGTGCAGTTTCTTGGTGTTTAATCCTGTTCTGGTTTACATCTTGACATCCTCTGCAAATGGCTCTTAGTTCCCTAGAGTTCAAGATGACTGGGGCCTCGGCCAGAGCTGGTGATGCTTGTTTCCCAAGATACAGCCTACTGACATGAAACTAGCCAAAGGTGCCAGTAAAAACATCTGGAAAATAACTGTGAAAGGTGATCTTAGGCTGTTTTCTTTAGAATATAATTTAATGTGTACGCTTAAGTGAATAAATTATATGAATTTATAGATAGGTAGATAGTTACTTTATTGACCCCAGCTTTTTCATTTGATCAATAAAGGCATAAAGGCATAGTGCAAAAAGTACAAAACAAAGTGCAAACAATTACATACTTTGTAAGATCCAAAACTGTATTATGTAATGCCATAAATACTGTGTAGAATATATTGGATAATATTAGATGGTTGTTCCCAGATCAATAACATCAAATGCTGGATCTGCCACTGAAAACAAACTTGTCAGAAATGACATCCAGAAAAAATATTACTGAAGATGGCCTAAAAAGGGGAGGTATGGATGTCCTCAGAGATTTTGCTTATCTGCGTATATGTGTGTGTGTGTGTCACTTGTTTTCTAAGTATAAGCCACCACAGAAATAATGGATTGCACAGTTTTAAATCTGAATGTAATTGATGTTACCAGAGATTAAAACAGTTGGGCAATGTGGTCTAGTGGTGAAGGCATTGGATTGAAACTTCTACTTCTGAAACACCCGGGGTGGTCCCTTCTATATAGTACTGCTATAAAAAAGAAAAGTTTTTTAAAACATGGAAATTAAATCTTTTTGTGTGTAGTGTACATATATGTGAGACGTTACAATTTTGTAACATTTGTAAAATTGACTTACGGTACAGTACAGTATATTCCATCACACTTGCATCTTTTCCACAGAAATTTGTGGGGCTATTGTTCTTCCTAAAAAAATTAGCATAAATGAATAATGATCTCTGAATCAGTGTCTAGAATCGACGATCACAGTGTACACGAATGTAACGTCAACTAAACTCAGTCAGTGTGCAGTGTATACTGTGTATTATAAATGTTACTGTTTATTTAGCAAATGTGTTAATTCAAAGTGACTTACAACATTACAGTATGATTCATTACAATTGTTTACACAGTTGGAGTACAAAGAGGTTAAATAACTTACTCAAAGTCTCACAAGGAGTTGGAAGCAAGAATTACACCAGGAAATTTATAGTTTACAGTCCAGCAATTATGTCACACCATAAGGAATCTTCATAGCAGGGAGTGAGTTTCAAGTCCATTACCTTAAGTACTTGCCCATGGCTACTTAGTATTTAGTTAGTAACAATATCATCATGACACTGTTTAAGATGCCTACTGGTATTATTTGTGGGGTTGGCTTTATAACACTTGCATGCATAAAGATACACACAATTGTCTCACTTTTTGGATAATCCCAATTTGTCAACAAACTACTTGGACCAAATCAGACATTCTAGATTTGCTTATTTTTTATGACTTTATCCTAGAGGTATTTATATGATTTTGTTCTAGAAGCTCTTGGTATCATTAAGCCTCTTAAGAATTACCCTAACGGACTGTAAAACTTTTCACTTGTTGGCTAAAGACTTGTCTAGAAATCCAAGCTTGTGCCCTTTACTAACTATGGGGTTTTTCTAATTATAAATCAGGTTGAAATAGGCTTCTAATTTTAGGACCTTCAAATCCTTATCTAACTTGCTAGTCAATCTACTATTAGCTGCAGTACTTAGGCAATATCCAAAAAACTTCTGTTGTAGAAGATAAGGTGGTCATTCGAAGGTGGGCTCAAGAAGGATACAGAAACCAGCCAAGCAGAAGTTACCTCCTGGCTGTCATTCGCAGAAGTGGGACATTTAAAGAGTGTTTATGAAAATTCTTTCTTAGTTATTAGCACCCTTTTTAAGTATTAAATCCAAATCAGACTTACCTCTTTGAGCTGAAGCCCTGGCTCTTCAGCTTCTCAAGCTGTGACAATCTGTTGAATACTCAGCAGACAAATAGTCAACAATTTTGGAAAGTGACAGAAATATGACCTTTTCATATCTACCAGTGGCATTAATACCCCTAAATATTCACTTTTTTCAATTCGAAATTCTTAATTTCGTACACATGTATACTGTACATATCTATACTTGAGATGAAAGACATACAGTATATTGAAAGATTACTCTATTCTTAAAACTATAATGCTACAGTAACTGGTTAGAAGAATGTGAAAAATGGGAAACATTTAGCTTATGAATTATCCTATTCCTTGTATTTGTGGCCCTCCTTTGGAAATGAACTGCAGTTGTCACTTTCTCTATTTGGATGTTTTGTGTCTGATAACTGTGCATTGATGCTCTAAAATGTGTTAAACCTTGCTTTGAGAGTGCTGTAATACAAGTTAGAAATTCTTCAGTAAGTACTTCATTGGCTTCGGTCAGTTTGTTATTTTCTTCCTCCATATTTGAAGGAATTAAGCTGAATGGCTTTGCAGGTAGTAAACATGACCTCAGTGGACCTCCAGGCTTTTCTCTTCCTTCATTCTAAGGAAACAAACAGAACAAATGTTAGCAATGGTTTCACATTTAATTCATTCTCTGTATTTGTTGAGCACACACCCTTAAAATTCTCCTGATGCCTAAATGTCCGACAATATATAGTATATTGTATCTATTTGATCTTAAATCCATCCATCCATTATCCAACCTGCTATATCCTAACTACAGGGTCACGGGGGTCTGTTGGAGCCAGTCCCAGCCAGCACAGGGCGCAAGGCAGGAAACAAACCCCGGGCAGGGCGCTAGCCCACCGCAGTTGATCTTAAATGGATGACCCAGTTCATAGGGTAGCTCATCTAGTTCATTCAACCCCAGCCCTTTCATATTCAGATTACATTTTTATGCCTCCAACATTAAGTCCTAAATATTTCCCCCAGATAGCAACATGGAGAAAATAATATCCTCAATACCACACCCTCTACAGCAAATGTCTTTTGATAACGCTATTTGACTAATTTCTATAGGCTAATTGGAGAAAAGTTAATGTTTTCTCTCTTTTACTCCATCTGTTCTTAAACTCACATAATCTATTTCAGGGTCATGGAGGTCCAGATCATTGCAAGGCTCAAACAACCTTTCATGAATTCATACTCACACTGGTTTATTGTCAGCAAAGAACCTAAGACACACCTTTTGAATATGTGAGGAAAACTGGATTATCCAGACAAAAACCCATATAGACACAAGAGGAACATGCATTCAAGCGTGTGATTCAAACAATGCAGTGTGCTGCTGTTGCATATTTACATATATGCTTATAAATTCTGGCTGTATCAGCAGCCTGTGGTCTGATTCTTCAACAACACTTAACAACATAATGACAGCTTTATAACTATCCTATTTTTATAGAAATAATCTATTCTAAACGTCCAGAACCTTTATAAATCCACCCATTTTCTGTACCTGCTAATACGTTCAGAGTCTGTTCTAAAAGCACAAGACAGGAGACTGCACCTACGAAATGCTGTAAAACACATATACATGTATTCGTACTGGGGCCATTTAGAGTTACCAAATACCTGTCTTAATCATTTTCTTAATTTTGGCATGACAGCAAGAAGGAGCCTTAAATATTGAAACAGTATACTGTGACATTGTATGCCCCTTCAATCCAACAATTTACTGAACCCACTTAAACCAATTTTAGAGTCCTAAAGAAATGTTGAAAATAACTTGCCCAAAAATGCCCAACATAACTTTCAGGTGTTCTACACACTTATGCCTTCATGGCCTACAATAGATATCTGCCAAGTGTAGAAGGTATTTATTGTAATACATTTGTTTGCGTATTCAGTTTGAGGGATATCCAAACTACAAAACTACATACTGTATATACTGTCAACTGCTATGGATTAATTTACTTTATTGCATCATTAAATGACATTCATTATTTGTGTTTGCAGTGTAAATATGCTAAAAAGTTTTTAATCACTACACCTTTTCAAAAAAACACCCCTAAAAATATACATTGATTTATATATTCTTGTTACTGTGTCCGCATAAGTGTGGATAATTAAAAACAGACAGTCTTCTAGTAGCAATTTGTGCACTATGCATCATTTTCAGGTTTACTTACATTTTAACTTTAAGCCACCCTTTGAACGTGGTATTTCTTAAACTTCAGTGGTCTGCATCTCCTGAAACTGCCAGTGGAACAAAAATAAACATATCTTTCAGTCTAGCTTTGTAAACCTTGTTGAAAATGGCCATAGAGCAGTTATTCACTTATTTACAGCTCAAACAGCACTACTATAGATGATTTTCTTGTTTAAGTATGAATGTTTAGCACCACATGACTCGTGCTGGATTCAATTAGTTAACTTCCTTTTCTCATTATTGCTCTTCCCATGTCCTGTTCTTTACACTCTTTTCCAGCTGTTTCTTATGAGGTGCTGTTACAGATACTGTGCTTAGCTGTACAATCCTTACAATGGCATTCTCTGCCTGCTATAACTTTACACAGTTTTCTGCCTTCACTCCTAAGCTGCCCTCCTCAGAGGCCATACTATAAGTCGAATGCTGCTGTCAACAGTAGCGGAACAAATGAAACAAAAAACACCCTGGAATTTTAAAGCAATCCAGCTGCAGGGAAATCGGCACTCAGATAAAACAGCAAGGGTAGATTGAGTCTCAACTCCCTATAGTAGAACATTCAGCAGGTGAGACCTGTTTCTGAATAACCATTGCATATCATGAAACATCAGTGCAATGACTGGTATATTTAAATAAAGACATTGGATCATTCAGTCACCATGAACATGCACAACACAGCTGGCACCTGAGAAAGTCCATGTATTTAAGTAAAATCTTACTTTTTGTGACTAAAGTCCATCTCCTTGAGTCCAAGATGCTCCACACAAAATACAAAGGAACAAATACTACTGACAATGACTATAAGTTCTCTTCTCACAATCTGGTATCAATCTTTCCCCATTGTAACTTTCTGCTACAAAAACCTTATTTATTTATTGTTTGTACAACTATGCTTCTCCAAAGAAATTAGGTGTACCATTTCTGCTAGTTGAATGATCACTTAATATTCCTTTACATGTTCCTTTTGTTCACTTTTCGTATTTGTTCTCATTCTCTGATTTTACAGCTTCTCTTCTACTATCTACCTGGAAACAGTGCTGGCTCCAGTGGTCATATTATGTGACTCTAACATTTCCAGGCTGGGTTAACTTTGAACATAGTACACACCACATCATCATCTGATTGAAGAGGTTGGTTCTTGGGTCCCTTCTTAACATTTCATTGTTTTCCAGATAACCTGTACTATGGACCACTACTTTATCATTTCCAGAAACTGAATAAATCACACAGAGATGCTTCAAATTGCAACATCTATTGCAAAGGTGGTCTTGCAGAAATGTGCTCATAAGTAATGTGGTGCATCTGTTTTTTTATAAACTCACTTGGCATTCACACACCATTTTTGATTTTTCTGCTGTCTTAACCTTGTTTTAGCAGTTCAAAAATGTATCATCTTTAACTTTTATGCTTTTTAGTGATCAATTCATCTTCTGCTCTCTTAACTATTGACAGTAACAGACGTTTAAGCAAGGGTGCCCAAACTTTTGCATTTCACTAGACAAATTTCTTTGTCCACCAAAATATATTTGTTCCATTATGAAAAACAATGAATAGTATAAAGAGCATTAACCAGTGTGTGGTGGGTAATAATAAGCTCATGCTAACTCCAACCCTAGCTGGTATTCAAATACCATTTTATGTCTCTTCATTGTTCATTTTTGATTTTTATTTATGTTAATATTATTTGTTTTATTTATTTGCATTATTCTATGTCTTTATTACTTTTGTGTATTATTTAATTTCTTTATGTATGTGCTGGTTCTATAATGCTCCTTGTATTTTGTGTGTGGTTCCTCAAAAGGCAGGGCCACCTGTTCATCTCCATCAGTCCCTTGTGGTATATGGAATGTATTTAGTGGTGTCGGTGAAATCATGTGTTTATTACTGTGAATTTATGGATTCCTACATTTTTGTGACCTTTGTGTTCTATTTTTTGACCATTTTTTTACATTTAGTACTGGGGTTTGTTTACTATTGGATTGCTTATTTCAGGCAACTTCTTTTGTGTCCTTTGTACTCATTCTAGCTTCCTTGTGTTCAGAGCATTTTTGTAATAAATATTTTTATTTACAAAGATTCCTTGCTTCACCTGTGTTACACTAGCCTTTTGCTGTTGCTACAGATTTTGGAACTTTATGCTAAGTTAGTCCCAGGTTCATTACACTTGTGTGTTGTAAAAAGTGACTAATGGTCTCCTTTAATTCTCCAATATTTGAGGGGCAGTCAGTCCACCTGTCTGAACCCAAAAAAATAACTGTTAAACTGGCAGAGTGTGTGATAGAACATTCCTATTTCTTTCAAGTAGTACATTTGGAATACAAATATGATACTTACAGTCGGAGAGCCAACAGGTAAATTGATTTGCTCAATATCAAACAGAAAGTCATACTTAGAATCTGAACTTCAAATGTTTTTTAATTCAGTTCCTTAGTAGCTTAGTTGTATATTTTATTGACTATAAGGACGACTTCATATTAAAATTTTTTCTAAAAACATTTTACAGAATAAACAGGAAAAACAGCTCACACTGACTAAACATTAGTTGCCTGTTTCTATTCCAGGGCTGGGAAGCCAGCACTTAACCTGTCCTGGTATAAAATATGAAACAACACAAGATGCAATTTAGTTTATTACAAAGCATGCTTGTGTTATGTATAGCCACTTTGGTTAGTTTAGATTTCTTTAGGATGTCAAAAGCCTGTATTAGCAAATTACACTAAAACCCAACAAAACTTTCACTAAAATATGAAAAAGTATCAAACGGATGGTGACTATGTTGTGTATCAAAATAAGGTGCCTGGAAATGAAGAGCAGAAACACCGCTATGGTACTCGGTTACCTAAGGATTAGTTACTATTGTTATTGAGTATGTTTATTAGTATTAGAGCACTTATGATGACCTGCGGTGGGCTGGCGCCCTGCCTGGGGTTTGTTTCTGCTTGCGCCCTGTGTTGGCTGGAATTAGCTCCAGCAGACGCCTGTGACCCTGTGTTAGGATATAGCGGGTTGGACAATGACTGACTGACTGACTGACTTATGATGACTTGACGAATGTCCATAATATCTTCTAATCTATATATCAAAATAACAGATAAAATGAGGTGGCTGTTAGTGTGCAGAGAGCTGGAGCTAATAAAGGCCTTATAGGATTATTTGTTTTCGTAATTAATTGATTATCCCTGGCAGAGGTATGCAAAAATCACAGTTTTAAACTACAAAATGGGACACCCAGCATACAAGAGTACATATAGTGGATCCCACTTATTTTTGGTTCATTTGACTTTGTATCAGAGGTAAAAAATATTGCATTTATTTTGCTGCTACTGCACAAACATTGAGCATTATTTCAAAAGTCAAGGAATATGCTTTTGTAAGAAATCCATTGTCATAAATAAGATGCAATTTCAGTAAGTAAAATGATGAATTATAGTGTTACAACAGCCACAAAAATACATTTTCAGGCAGTAGACATATCAATTCATTGCAGATGATAGCCTTAGAGTTGATCAGTTCATGTTCACTTTAAGGCATTACAAGTGCATACTGTCTGCCCCCGTTTATTATGTTAAAAGCTTGGTTCTCTTCTGCATGCTGAAATATATGTGTATGTTTTTTGAAGCTGTCAGGTGTACAGGTTACACACCTCTTCAAATATGAGCATTTCTGAACATCACATTGGTGGAGAGCACAGTACTGTACAAAATACATGACATAGAAATTACATGTGCTTGGCAAAGCTAAAATTTATTTTTGAATAGTGCAAGGCATATTAAAAAGTACTAATACAAAGGAAAATGGAAAAAGAGGACTGTTTTACAACTTATTCTTTTTCTTCTCTGGTTTTATCCTTTGCTAGGTATCAGCTGCCTTGATGATTCGCCACCATCTTTCTCATCCACCTCCTTGCCCAACAGCTTTTCCCTTATATCCCTCTCCAGAGTTGGTTCATGTAAGCATTCATCTTCTCATTGACGTTCTCCTTGTGACATGCCTTCTCTGGTTATTCTCTCAGTAATTTGCCCACTTGTTTCTTTTTACCACATTTCTGTAATAATTTAATCTGTGGTAAGTTGCTTTTCTAACTTTATCATTGATTTTTACCACTTCTGCTCTTCTCCTGACCTCCTCATTCCCTAGATTACCCTCCTCAGTGAAACCCCAAATGTCCACCTCAGCATTTTCATTTTAGTTCTTTCAAGTTTTTCTTCCTCTCTTGATTCTTATCACCCATGTTTCTGCACCATACATCAACACTAACCTTGTTACTGTTAAATAGATCTTTCACTTGGCATGCTTTTACCTCCCAACATGTCTTTTTGCTGCCTGTACTCAAATCTACTTCCTCTTTAAAGCCCTTCCTCTGTAGCATAACTGACAAACTCTATCTTCCTCATGTCTAAGACTGCTCTATCTTGTATTAACACCCTCTCCCCTCCTCTCCTACTAATAACCATGACCTCTCCATGATCACAGGATCATCTGCAAAGAAGCAATTCCTGGATTTCATCATTCCCGATATCCACACTAAGCACATCCACCATAGGGACAATAAAGAAAGGCCTTAGTGCCCAACCCTGATGTTAACATGCTTACATTTTTGCGTCTCCATATTCCATTCTCATTATTGTTACCAATACCTCATACATAATTTCTACTAGTCTTAACATCTTTTACGGAACTTCCTATTCCTTAGATACCAAAACACTATATCTCTTGGGTCTCTATTCTTGACTTTTTAATAGATGTATACACAGTATAGCTTTTTAGTTTCCCTGTAGCCTCTTCTCTTGAAGTTGCTGTTCTGAAAATATTGCATCTAATGTTCCTTTACCTTTAATGAATTCATACTGTCCTCACAACTTCTCTTAGTATATAATCTGTTATGCTTTCTAATGTTTTCATCAAGTGTTCCATTAACTTAATATAAATGGTCCCATAGTACACATAATCTAATATATAAAACTGAATTGTCTATGAGTTTGTTTAGTATGAAATGATTTTGCATGTGCACCAAAATTTTGCTCCAAATATTGTTCCATTCCAGGCAGCACCATTTGATGTTCTACTCTGAGCAGCACTGGGTACTCCTTGTATATGTATATGTATATACACAAAATTCTGTCTAAACATTTGATGTGTGGGTCTTGTCTTGTGCTACTGTTCTGAGGAGATATGCAAGTAAGATACGTACACATGATAGTAAACCTGAACTTCAAACAATGCAGTACATCTCCTTCATTTTTAAACAGTGGGACTAGTACACTCTTTCTTCAAGCATCTGGAGTACTTTCTTCATGTCATACTGCTTTCATCAATTCCAGCAGTCAGTCCTCCCCCTCTTCACCCAATGCTTCATCATTTCATTCTACACCCCTCAGGGTCCAGGTGTTTTTCTTGCCTTCATCTTACATAATGCCTTCATAATTTCCAATCTTAATGTTTCCATGACTAGTCCTTATATCTTTCCAACTATTGTTCTCTGTATTTAATAGTTGCTCATAATACTCCCTCAATCTACTCTTAATATGCCTCTCATTTTTCAGTATATTTCTATTTCCTTTCTTAATTACACCCACCTCTTGCTGATCTTCCTTTTGTTGTTTTTATATTAATTTTATGCAGATTCTTTTCTTCCTCCTAACTTGTATATCCCATGCCTTTGATTTTGCTCTCTTCATTGCTCTTTTGGCATCCTGTTTGTTTCCCTATACCATTATTCTGTGTACCCGTTAAATACTGCAATTTCCAGTTTTTAAATACCCTTGAAGTTTCCCTTACTGCTTCCTGCACATAAGCATCCCCAACTAACTCTCTATACCCTCTGGTGGACCATATTCTCTTGATCACTTCACCACTATGGATGCACCTTCCATGCACAAAATTCAGATTTCTCTCTAAATCTCCTCCCATCTGTTCCCTCTGAAAGTTCTCAAATGACTCCTTTTCTCTCCTACATATTTTCTAAATTGCGTTGTCTTTACTTCTTTCATATTTCTTACTTTTATCCTGGAATTTCCACCACTAATTTTGCTTGCTTTCTTTCATCTTCAAGTCCATTACCTGAAGCCTGTACCTTTTACGCATCTGTTCACTGCAAACTTTCTTACTATTCTTCTCTAATATATCTGACATTGCATGCAGGAAACAAGGTAGGAGGATATGAGTGCCTGTATGTTAGAGAATGGCTTCAAATAATATTGTGCATAACAGAATTGAAGAAGTGGTACTGTATGAGAGAGTTACAGTGAAGAAAGAATGGAGCTGTAAACAGATGTGAGAGGTTAAGGGATGCAGAGAAAATTATTCTGAGAGTTAATATGATGAGGAAAGCGGGAGGGGGGAGGGATGAACATTGAGATGAATAGAGTGGAAAAAGAAACAAAGATGGAGAAGCTTTGCATTGGTGTGAAAGAACACCAGCTTCTGGAAAGCAAAGGAGCATCTGAAAACTTATGAGGGTGGTAGAGCTCAAATTTTGCACATCAGTATACTGCAAATTCAACTAATTCTAATATTGAGAGGGTAGTGTGAGGGATGCCACTCTTCTACTGGTGGATAAAGTGATAAGCTAGCACTTATGTAACAATGCACTGACACTAGAAAACAGGATTTACTTTTCCTCAGAGATGCAATATCACACAACCACCCACAATCAGAGTCCTAAAAAATGGTATTTGGGAAAGTGTATTGGGAAATATGACTAGGTTCATATGTGTAGCCAGGCTAAAACCTTTACTGAGCCTTCATCTGCACCTTATTATTTTTCTTCATTTCCACAGTTTAACCCAATGATGCAATATACAAGGGAGAGTCAAACTAAAGTTAGAAAATGGGATTTATTAGAAAATTGAATCTTAACAAAACTGATAATGTCATTTCTCAATGTAGTCTCCACCCTTCTCAATGCACATGCGCCACCTGCCTAGAAGTGCCTGGATTCCAGCAGAATAAATGGTTTTGTCTTGTCCTCGCAACCACTCGTGCAACCAAGTTATTGTCGAACACTACATGCTGAAGGGTACTACAGTCACAAGTGCAAATCACTGTGAGTTACTGGAGACTAATTTGAAGTCTGCTATACGATCCAAGCGACGGGGAAGCTGTCTCAAGGAGTCCTTTTGCTGCAAGACAATGCCCAACCACACACTGCTATGAACACCCAGAACACCAAGTCTGGAGAAACTGAAGTTTGAGGTATTGCCACATCAACCTTATTTGCCAGATTTGGCACCGTGTGATTTCCCCCTTTTTGGACCACTAAAAATACATCTGGGTGGTCGTCGATTCAAGACAGATGACGACGTGAAGAAAGTGGTGCACAAGTGGTTGAGAGGACAAGACAAAACCTTTTATTTTGCTGGAATCCAGGTACTTCCAGGCAGGTGGTGCAAGTGCATTGAGAAGGGTGGTGACTACATTGAGAAATGACAATATCAGTTTTGTTAAGGTTCGTTCCATTTTCTAACTTTAACTTCACTCCCCCTCGTACAATTGACTTATTAATAAATAATCCATCTCATTTAATTTCCTGCACTTTCTCCTACTGAAAAATTTGGATGTTTATTTCCAGCAAAAAATTAACCTCCCTGGCTACCATGTGTAATGGTCACCGATATTTATTTGGACGGCTTAGACGATGTGATTGAAAACTTAATTCAATAAGAAAGAACTAGAGGCATCCGTGAGCATTAATTCATATAGACCTTGTAAAAAATGTAACATTTCACTAATTGGATTGCTTTCATAAGGTTTTAGGTGTATTTTGGCACACAAAGTGTGCAAAACGTTCCTATATTTAATTCCTTTATTTTTTTACTTGATGTTTAGACTTAGTAGAACTAATCCATTAATACCATGTCCCCATGTTTAGATTAGTTTACCTTACATTAATTACTATATGCCACCAGTACATTTATTCTTGTCATCTCATTTAATTAATAGAGTAAAAATAGAAGCAGTGAAAAAAATGTCAAAACACATAATATAAGATCTCATTACTGTATGTAAAACAACAATATTGCATGAAAAGACAAAAACAATAATAACCATACAGTGAATATTCTGATGTCCTGGTATAAAGGTGCTCTGAATATCTGCTCAGCATTGTTACGAGTGCAATTTGTTGGAATTCTTTAGTCCACAGATCTTAAAATAAGTAACTCACTTCATTTAGACAAATCAGTTCAAAACTCGGAAATCCAGAGGAGCACACCATCTCCACTGTGGAGTCCGTGGTGAATTTCTCTTTCAGGAAAGCCACCTGAGATTGTGATCCTGTTCAGAACCTGGAGAGGACCCTCACATTCGATCTCCGAACACTTCCTTCTGTTTACATTTTCCAACCAAATATTGTTCACTGGAGGCCAGCAGAAAGTCACATAGAAAACGAAGCAAATGCATGTATAGCCTGATCTAAAATGGAAGACATTTTCATAATGTGCTGCTCTCTACAGTGGTGCCTTCATTTAATTTTCTTAACAAAACTGATTCAAATGAGCTGCTTCTGCTTTTACAAAGGCTGCTGTTGCAAAGAAAAGAGTTTGCAACACCTACAAAATTTTGCAGGCTTTTCTTTATTACAATATTGGCAGTAGGAGTTCATCAACGACTAAAAGAACACAACATTTTGCCTTCATAATTTAAGTACAGTAAATTTTCATTGGTTGTGTATTTAAAATGTAAATGCAAGCTTTTCTACATTCTCTCTGCAATGGCAAGGGACCAAAGAGATAAATTAAGACAGATAGCAGGAAAACTGCAATCCGATGTTGCATGTGTTGATAGTCCAAAAGTAAGAGAAATAAATTACTTGTAACATTATAAATGAAGCTAACTTGTGTGATGCACCCAAAACCGTATTCCTTATTTTAAGCAGTGTGTGACAATACTTGATCATTTCCTTAAAGCCCTTCGGCAAGCTCCACGCTTATTAAAAACATCTATCTTTACAAGAATTTGTGCTTTAAGAGGTTAGGCTCATTATAGCGGTTTCATTTTAATTATTTTTTGTTCTTTGACTTTTCAGTACATAGCCCTTGATGGTAGTAATACACTGAATGAAAACATAATTAATATACAAAACTTAATTATTACAGCAACTAAGAGCATCTACAAGAACAAAAAAAAAAACATATTTAAAATGTATGATGCTGGTAACATTTTAAATATGCAGGATATTATACTAACATGCTATATTGTCAATTCTTGTAGTCCATGCAAAGCCTAGCGGCAGTGAAGAAATAAATACTTCTTAAGCAGTCATAAAGTCAGTGTTTTCATTGTTCTTTTTTCAGTTTAAACTCTTTGTTTACTCTTTGTTGAGTACAAGCATATTATATCATTAGTGCTGGGGGGTTTACACTTTGTTCAGCTGTTTGTTCTTTTCTTTATATTGGTGGGTGCAGTGACTGTCCACACTGGCTTTAGTAACTGACTAGTGGCACAGTCCACTTCTTGCTGTAACCCTTTTGAAGGTAACACCTTACCAGGTGTTTATAAATGGCAATCACATCTTTAATAGGCAGACAGTTTCTAACAAAGATGGTCAAGTAATACACCAATACTTTTATTTTGTGCCAATGAAAGGAAAGAATATACAAATTCCCATAAATATGACCACATATTCAAACTTATAAACCATAGAAATATTCTCAAAATATCTACAATAAACAGCCACATCAGCCACAACACCATCATCAGCACTTGTTGGTGGTTGGATTCAAAAATGGCGAGTCATTACATTTCAAATTTGTGCTGTGTAGCCATAGGTTAATTTGAGTCTCACAGCTTTATCATCATGATTCTTTGACAGTGTGTCATTATGAATGGTGACAACTTTTCCCATTTGTTCTTCATGGAGGATGGGATCTAAGGCGATTGATTGAGGTACATGTTTTTGTTATGAATTGCCCACACTTCAGTCCATCTAAACACTTCTTAATTTACTTCATGTAAAGTCCTAGGAAGTTTCTCAACAGCTTTGGGCAGAATGAAGGAGCCAACCGTAAATGGGACTCCAGTCCATTGTAGAAAAGACTCATTTATACACTCATCCGTATTCACTCACACCAAGCGAGTTTAGAGGCTCCAATCAATCTAACACACATATAGTTGAGATCAATTCAACATACACAGGAGAAATAATATTCTGCAAGTGCAACGACTCATAAACATGAATTCTTAAAACAAGTAAATTTGTTGTAACTTTTCAACGTGAAATTTAATTACATATTGTCAACTTTTGTTAAATATTGGTCGAAAAAAGAGAAGAGTTTTTCTGCTACATGGGGAAACTCTTCCATAACTATTCTGTGTACTGTAAGATAAATGACAGGTATAAAATTACTGAGGACCTGTGGCCAAGTGGCTAAGTTAACTTTTAAAAATGTTGGTGCAACTTAGCTAACCAAACAGTCTTGTCAAAATTCATATGTTCTTATTTAACTGAATGTTACATTACAGGATTTTCATTTCAGGGTATTCTTCCCCATATGATGTTGAAGAAACCTTCCCATGCTCAAGTAGGTATAAGTATTTTATGATTTGGTGTGGGTGTTTTGTATAAAATTGCACTAAACAAATTGTTTTAACATCCAGCAAATTTTGATATTGACTCTCACCCTGTCCAGGTGTTGTTCCTGCCTTGCACCTTATGCTTGCTAGGATAGGCTCCAGCTCCTCCAATACCCTGCTTAGGATAAAGTGGGTTTAGAAAATTGATGTATGGATGTTAATATTATTTTAAGAGACTGATGTTAATGCTATGTTATTGCTTGGGCTGTGGCATTCCTTCTATTTAATTCTTTGGCTACTTTCATTTGGGGTTCTGTTCCAAAGTCTGGCATGTAGTACAGATTTTTTAGCAGATCATAAGCTCTTGTGTGCTCTGTAGCCCGCAATTCTGTTAAGATTTTTCCCTGTGTTTATATACTTCACAAACAATATAATGCAGCTTTCTAACTTTCTAACTGTATCCCTGTTACATTCTAGCACAGCTCCTGTTAGTTTGTGGCTGCTTGTCTCAGCTGAAGCTGTGGTTTCTCACTATGGATCCCAAGTCAAGGTGAGTTGCATACTTAACACCTATATAACAGGCTTAAAGATCCTCAGGACAACACATTTATAAATGTTAATGAATGAGAAATCCACAATTATTATAACTGAGAATCTTGGTCCTCTTGCTAAACTAGCAGGGCAGACTCATAATAAAAATAAAAGCACTAGTAATTCACTTTACCCCATAACCGATGGATGAGCATTGTGAAATTTCCAGTAAAAGATTCTTTGAAAACTATGAAAAAGTTTTGATTCCCACTTGTAGTGCTTTAATATGAAATGGAGTTGTGTGAAATGAACAGATGCTGTTCCCACATGTTGTTTTTTGTGTAAATTAGCAGTCATTGTAGTTTCCTGACTACTGACAAAGTGCAGCTATTTTTCAGCTTAGGTGTTAAATAGAAAACAACAATCCTTTTGCCCAAAGCTGTGGGGAAGGGGTTGTTCAGTTGGGGGCAATGGCCCCTTTTGCCCCACTATGGCACCAGACCTGAACCAAATAATATGACATCTGTCTGCTATACTGTAACTATTGTCTCAATTAACTGCAAGGTAAAGTTCCTTTTTCTAGAGTAGAATAAAATCCTTTTTGGATGTGTTTGTTCCACTGTTCCCCAATTTCCCGTTCTTTAACATATGGTTGAGTGGTCCATATCACATTTCTTCCTTATGATCTATTTTTTTGGTCTTAAACAATCATTTTCTTCCATGCCAGTGTTTTTGCTTTCTCCATATTCTGGATATGGAGGATGTTTTGTTTTATCACCATGTCACAAACATTATTGCCTTTGTCTCTTAAAAAAAATAAAAACTTTAATGGTGCAGTATTATTCAATGTGCAAGCACTTTTTGTGCAATGATGACACTGTGCCTACTGATAACTGTGATGCTATGTGTGTTGTATACAAAAATTGTCTGGTCAGGACATTTGTGTGGCCACCCTGTTTTGAGGCTTTGAGCACAAGGCCAAAAATTGACTCTCATTTGAAGGATGAGAACTTTGGGAAATTATATTTGTGAAGATTTCCTATCATGACAAAATATGATATAGAGAGAAAATACTGAAGATAGTTCACAAAAATGTACACACATGCAGACATTTTTGTTGTTAAACAGCAGGCTGTACAAAAGATAACTAGGACATAATTTCTAAACAAAAGATGTGATGATAACCCACAAGATGCAAAGATTTATGCAGTTAAAAACACTATAACTCTACCTGACACTGCAGAGAAGAATATCTTAAGCACTCTCTGAAAGAAATAGCATATCATATTCCACATTAATCTCTTCGGTCTTTAGTACAGGAAAATATGTTTAAACCCATCTGATTGTTTCAGGATTTTACATAGCATTGATAAAATTGACCAAGCAGATTTCTTTCAGGCAGTCAAATACACAGTTTGGATATCAAAATGTGTTAGATGGGCACACCAGAGTGATGCATCATCCAACATCCAGACTTGCAGGTTTAATTCTCAGCATGTGTTGTGCTGGTGTGGAGAGTCAGCAAGTTTCACCCATCTTCATGTGGGACCTCTCTACATACTATGGCCTCTTCCCAAATTTCAGATTTCTGCATTTTAGATTCATTGAAAATTCTTAATTGGCCGACAATGAGTGAGTGCAAGTGTGATTTACAGTACCATGACCTGACTTTTGTTTTTAATTTTTTATAGTTGTTGTTTGGTTCCTAATAATAAGTGGGGGTTTTTGAGGTCATGTAATATGATTGTTACATTTATTTTTGGATCTGAGGTGTTTTAACTATGTTAAAATAATTTACTTTCTCTTGCTGCACCATTTTCTTTTCGTTATGGGTATTGTTGTTATAAAACTTGACATTGGACATTTCCTAGTTTATCCAAATGCGTGAATACAACTTAAAAAGCCTAGCACAGTGTTTCCCAAATTCGGGCCTGGGAACATATAACATGTTATATATGGATAATGTTTTTATTTATTTATTTTTTTTACACTATTTATTTATGTTCATCCTGATTTCCATTTTTTCTTTGCCTGTGGGTGTGACGCTGAAGCAGTTGCAACCTTTCATCGTTTAGTGTTATTTGCCCAGGTGTCTGCTTTGCTTGTTTTTAATTGTCACTGTTAGGATACAATGAAGACAGCAGACTGCACAGAATAAGGGAAAAATAATCGGAAAACAATAAAACAAGAGTTAAGCTTTTAAAGGTATAGCAAAAAATAGAAATATTTCTACATGTCTTATAGAGTGCAAATCATACCACTGTGCTATTCGGAAGGCAGAACAAGAGAAGAAAAAAAGACTGGCTAACTAAGTGAGATCAATTATTATCACTTATTGGAACAAAAACCTGCAGCCACAGGGGTCCCCATGCAGGACTGAATTTGGGAACCACTGGCCAGCATATTTTCTTTAAATCTCAGTTTAAATTCTGGTTATGAACTATTTTTTGTCCCCTTTACCACAGTCTATAACTTACCTTTTGGCTTAAATTGCATGAAAATTCTTGGCTTTTAACTCTCTCCTTTTGTGAATATTTGTCTCAATTACTCGAATCTCACACTCCTGGTTTTGACCTTAGCTACTTTATTTTACCACAACCATTTCCTTATTTGATGTCTCTTTCTAAAATGCTGTGGCCTTGTGCAGTCAGTACATTAGTATGTTTTGTGATAGGTTGCCATGATAAATTTGCAATGAGATGCAAAATGAAATCTGTAAAGTCTGAGTGATGCTAAACTATACTTGAAGCATAAATCCTGAAATTGAAAAAGAAGAAAAACTGATAATGTGAATGGATTGATTTATTACTACCTAGTTCTGTTTGTAAACTTTCTTATTTGTTAAACATATCTTTTTAAAAAATGCACAAATATGTTTATATAAAAGAGAAAAATGCAGATTGTTCTTTAGTGACCTTTTTAGGAAATTGTCTAAGCTAAAAGGAACGTGGCTACCAGAAATCTTCAAGCAACAGCTAATAGCAGGGATGCTCTACAGTAATAGGAGGGACATCATTTGTCATAGTGACAAGAGATTTCTCCAGATAATATATAAAAAAATCCCACAGGACGACCAAGTAACTGCCACAAAAATATTGGCTTTGACTGAACATCTCGTCATGGAATTCCAAAAAAAAATAACTTTCAAAATAAATGGAAAAAGTGAAATAGAAACTAATTCTGATTGTGGAACGTAAGGCAAGGAAATTAATTAAACATTTTGAAAATCTTAAATACATTAAGTTGGCTCAAAATGAAAGAGAATAGCTGGGAAGTATTATATTATCACTGATGTCTCAAAGTTGTGCAACCTACTAATAGGTTTAAATATTGGCCTGGTCACTATCTGTGTTAAGTTTTCATTCTCTCCCTTGTCTAATTTTTTTTGCAGTCAGTTCTCTGTAATCCCAAATCTCTAACACATGCCGGTTGGAGCTGACTTTAAATTGGCACTTTGTGGTTGTGCATATTAGTATTAGTGTTCTCTAAGAGGGAGCAGCATTCTAACAACAGCTAGTTTTGCATTATGCCCAGTGCTGCCAGGATAGGCTCCAGGTCTCCACATCCGAAGAAAACAATAAATGAGTTAATAAAGTGAATGGAAAGATGGATAAGGGAAATTATGTACCATATAGTGCAACAGTTTTTATTGAAACTATGAAATAACTCAAGAAACCCAAATACAGATCTTTTCAAATATTTTGCTAAAATGCTACAAGTGCCTGCCATTATGTGAATCTGAGTAACTATAAAATGATTTTTTTTATTTTGTTTCAACAATGCATTTCTAAGCCATTTCAGGCATGCGGTTCTTTGTTAAATATTAAATGGAGCCAGCCCTCTGCTAAGCACATCTTTAGCTAAGGCATAGATAATGAGCTGTTATTAATTATCAAGAGGCAAGCTTAGGGTGAGCTATTGTCGGATTGCATACCACATAGTGGTTAACTGGGAAAAAATCATTCAGTGGGGTGTTTGCTCCCTAATGTGAATAATTGTGAGGAAACCTAAAGGTATAATTGCACATCTGAGGGGGGAAGTGGAAAGCATGAGAAGCTCTTCTGTTCTCCTTTGGTTTCCTAACTTTGGCAGCATGGAATGAATTTTAAGCACCACAGAAAGAAATCAGGATTTAGAAAACAATTCCAAGAAGCATAACAGCTGGAATTTTCCTACATGTATCTTCATTTTTTTAATAAAGTATATTATAAAATTAATGAGGAATGAATGACCAACTTTTAGGCATCTGCCCGAGCCTGTAAGAATTTATTATTTCCTATTCTTAAAAGACATCTGGCTATCAGTCCAGTACCACATGTATTTGTAGTTTATATTTTCTAATATAACAAGAAAAGTAAAATTATTTGCAAAGAAGACAGATGCCAGTCTATCGATTAGCAGCTGGTTTGATCAGGCATTTTAGATTTATGAGATATTTTGCCATTCCATTGTTGGTCACACACACAGGGGAAGAAGGCATCATCATTATCTTACTCTTCTGGCTGGAGTACTTATTTATTTATAGGTCATTAAAATGCAACCGGCACAGAAGTGGTCAAACAATTTGTTTCAAGTGAGAAAACACAAGTACATTAATTTCAATGTCATTAAAGAGTAATTGCAGAATTAGTAATTAGTAATTGCAGAGTAATTACACTTTGTGAACCATATGTGCTGCATGTAAATATTAGGAAGATGGTAACTGAACCATGAACCAAAAGCACTGTTGTTTTAATGCATTTCATATGCTTCTTGTGACACATATTCAGCCTAACTTGAGAATGTTACAAGAAACGCAGACGCCAAATAACAAGGGGCTCGAAATTTGGTCTGCTATCAATCAAATGGAAAAATGTGAGGAAAGACAAAAATAGAATCAGGGGTTAACAGAAAACCAAGGAAAGGAAGCTGGACCTGCACTGGGAGAGAAATAATGATAGTTAAGATACTGCATACAAAAGTGGAGTGCAGAGTAGCTGATACCCATCGCTCAAACAAAGCAGACCTTCTGTCTAAACAGTTGCATTCCTTAATACACAGTGCTCATTTCAAATGGCTGACAGGCTAAACATTTGCTCAATTTATGGTTGGCGAAATAATTTTACAAACTGTAATTCCATTTTTGTTAACTGTACTAGTAGAGATATATGTTTCACAGGAATGAATAAACAGCCTGTAAAAAAGTGTGTGGTAGTTTTAGAAGTGATGGGTTTGCTCGTTACTATTTGACATCTCCTAATATGAATTGCAAAGCAGCTTGGGAGCACAAATGTTAGCCATACTTCCTAACACTTACAAGAACCTGAGTTTGATTCTGGCTTCCTTGTGGTCTATGTGGAGTTATGCATTATTTCCTTTTTTATGCCATTGAAGTTGACTAACAACACAACATTGTCCAGTGAGAATTATTGTGGGTGTATACACGACTGCTATAAAAGACCTGAAGGCAGCAAGACCCAGATTAACCAGTGGGGTGGGGTGGGGGGTGGCTATCAAAGCAGACTTTGGTGAGGCAGATCCAAGGATAGGCAATAATGTTAATAATATTTATTGTTCCTTTGTCTGCTAGAGAGCAGTGTGTGCCACTTTTACTTCCCTGTGAAACTCCATTGTATGGAGAACTAGCAGGGAATCCTGGTACCTCTACGGGGAAGTTCCTGAACAGCACCGTCAGGGTTTTGAGTGGCCAATGAGATCTCAGAGGTGCTTCTGTAGGATTATCCAGGCCCCCCAGCTTAAAAAGATCTTTGGATTGTGTTTGGAATTGGAAGGACACTGAGGATAAAGGCTCAAATTGCAGGAGTGAAGGTGTGAGAAGAGCAGTGGATTAATGAGAAGATGAGCAGGGAAGGCTCTTATCTTTGGTAATGGCTAAGTGGACCAGTAATCCAAAGGGGTAGATTTGAATCGTTTTCTGTTTAGTTAGGCCCTGATGGCTTAGGCTTTGATACTTTACCATCTTGTGTTCTATAACATGCACTCTGTTGCATGTACGTCCATGTTATTTTGGTCATCATTTGGGATTGGTGTTTGCCTCTCAAGCACCCCATAAAGTGCACAGTGTCTACCAGTCCATGGCACAAAAAGAAATAATCGTTCTTTTACTTGGTGTCTCTGCCAAGTCTGGGACCCCGTAATGGAAAAGTAGATCCACAATAATAAATAGACATTTTAATTGTAGTGCATGCTACTTCAATTAAAAAATGAGTATATAGTTGTTTAAACAGTGAACTCAAAATGCTTACCTTTATAATTAGGCATGGCTCCCTCTGCAAACCTATGCCTCTAAGACACTAGGTTTGAATCTCAGACCAGTCACTATCTTTGTCTCCCCATCTTGTTAAGAGTTTTGTAAAATCTGTAAACCATTTTGCTGTCTAAGGAAACTGTCATATTCTATGACCAACAACCTGTCTCATTAAAGAATAGTGATTTCTCTCTGAAAAGTTCTAACAATCAAATTTCAATGTAAAATTTGCATATCTGTTCATGAATTCTTTGCGTTATGGCACATTTAACACAAGGCCCTTAACAGTTCAGTGCCAGTGCTAACTTTTCAATTGCACCACAATTCAGATTCGGGCTCTGCTTTTCATTATCTCCATCTTGTACTAGTAATACCTGCAGCGGAGAGAGTTGTTTTCTTCCTTCTGCTTGATAGCTAAATAACACTGAGCACTGTGAATGCCTGGGTGCAACTGATACATAGAACACTACTGTAGAGGTGGAACTGGATGATGGCACAGCAGGCACTGGCACCACCTCACATACAGTTACTTGGCCTCTTGCTTTATTTCTGTTTGAGATGCCTTCTGTGTAGTGTATAAATCTACTCTTTAAGCTTGCATCAATACCTCTGAGACCTCAGATTCCCACCACAGTCCAAAAATATACTGTGTTAGTTCATGCCTCCAAAGTGGTCCAGTGTGAATGTGAAAGAACTTGACAACATTTTTTTTCTTTTATGAAGCAAAGCCAATAGAAATGTGCTCTGTAAAAAAAAAAATTAAACAGCTTTTCTGAACCTATCACTTTCTCCTGGTGACCATATACCAACAGCTGAAAATTGATAACAAAACAGGTTGAATTAGTTCCAGACAATAATTGCAATGTCTGACATTCTTTGCAAACACTTACAAGGTCCTATGTGTTATACCCTATAGTTTATCCTGCATGATGGACTCACACAGTGTCATAGCTAAAGGGTGGATTTACCTTTCAAATTGCCAGCCTTATTTTATTATAAAGACATGCTCATTTGCATCCATAAATGATCAGTAACATCTCTCCTATGGCAAATCACCACTAAATTGCACCAACACTGCATTTAAAGTAAAAATACTACAAAATCAGGTCAGTGTCTCTGAAGTGGGTGCCATCCTTCAATCTGTCACCCCCTCACTCAAGGAGGTAGGCGGCCACTTGGCTGAGGTCTCCAGGACTTTGACTTTGTTTTTGACTGTCTCTTTTACAATTTTAATCAACTCTATTGTCAATTGGCCGTAGTTCACCAAATTAATTAATGGACAGATAAGGTTGGTTTCTATTTATGTTTAATCAGGTTCTACTTTGTTCTCTATGTGTTTTAACAAATCCTACATTTATATGTATACTAATTCAGTATTTAGTAAATAGTGTAATCTATACTAGTATTTTAACTGAGAATAGTTCACAGAGCTCTGCTCCTGTGCTCAATGAAGAGCACTATACTGTACATAAAGTAAATTGATTTGTATTGCATTATATCTATGCACTTAAAGCTTGTGATCTGTACAGTAGTTCAGCCCTTCTCAAAATCAAGTTCAATCTTCAGTGTTGTGTGTTCTTTACTTGCAACACACAAACAAAAATCTTTCAAAAATCTTTAAATATTTTATTATTTTAAAGGGTGAGCGGCTGCTTGTCTTGCAAGGGCTAGCCAGAAACCTCAGTACCACCAAAGGGTCACAGGGAACAGAGCAGAACCACAGATATGCTACATTGTAAATACATTCTGAGAAATTATATTAATGTTTCTTAAATTTATTTTTGAACTGTCTTCTTCACTGAATGTGGGCTCATGGCACAGTAACAAGTTTACAGGTAAAATATACTCCTGGATTTTTCAAATTACATAATGCCCACACAAAAATGCAGAGTAGTTAAAACACACCTTAAAACAAAGCAGTTGGAAACTGTAATTGACTATACATTTGTCCAATAAATACTGCAGTGCATTTATCTGTTAGAAAGTGTTTACATTTTTTTAGCATTTGTCTATTGTTTTTCAACATCAGCCGCTTTCCATGTTAAAACTATTGAGTAAAACCAATGTGTCAAAACTTTGAGTGGGGTGAATCATGAAAAAAATGATTAATTTTGTTACATTTACATTTTGTAAAATGCCGAAGGTGGGTTTGGGTTACTTTTTGCCCTTATACCCCTGAAAAGTTTTTGTTTTTCTCTTCTCTATGGCCATCTGACCACACATATAAGCTGATTTTTTCCAATCCAGTAGGATATATTAACTTAAAGTTTACAATGGCGTATCACAAGCACTAGTACTGCAATTCAAAATCCTATAGCAAAAGCCATATAATCGAGGCAACGGAAAAACTGACTAAACTAACTGAAGGAGAATTTCAATAGATAAAAAAAATATTTTCTCTATATGCAAGCTTATATCTGTTTGTCCAACAGTGACACTCTTTTTCGCGTAGTCTGCATTAATGTTTGCTACCCTCTTTTGAAATGTATTTTGTAATGCACTTCATGTTTCATTCCAATAGATGTTGCATTGCAAATATTAGGATAGACATTGAGAATCCTATACCAAATGCTGTATAGTCAAGGCAACAGACAAACTATTGCTATAACTTAATAAAGGAAATTCAAACAGAAAATACAAAAGAATGACAGAGAAAGTACAAATTTTGTTCAAATCCATTAGATATTCTGGTAATCTACCCTCATCAATGCAGCAAAATTAGAGTATGAATAAATCATGTAAATAAATATCAGTTTCCATTTACAGTTATAATGGCAGTGTGGTGTAGTGGTTAAGGCTTTGGACTTCAAACCCTGAAGATGTAGTTTCAAATCCTGCTACTAACACTGTGTGACCAAGAGAAAGTCACTTGACCTGCCTGTGCTCCAATTAGAAAACCAAAAGAAATGCAACCAATTGTATCATAAATGGTGTAAGTTGCCTTGGATAAAAGTGAAAGGGGACACAATAACCTCCCAGGACCCACATCTGAGACCCTCCTTGGAAATATCATTGAGCTATTTCACTCTGTTTGACACTCAGTGGGCTTCAGTAAGATTAGTGATTTCTCTATTAGTCTTTTAATTTCTTGTTTTTTTGTGTGTTTTTTATTTAAAATTTCCTTCATTAAGTTGTAGTGCTGCTTATATACGCCATCTGTTGAAATAGTTTTATTAGTACAGTACACTAGACAAACGTCTTGGAATTGGCATGTCGAGTCCTTGTCATGAGTAACAATGCAGGTGTTGCTGACTGTGATTACACTCTGTTGTATTTATTTCAATTAAATGACACTTCTGCACTTAGATTAAAGCTTTAGCAGGTATTATTAAACTAGATTCTTCCGTCATAACTCTTAGAGACTTAAAAACTGCTTATAGTTACAAGTAATTTATGTTTAATTCCATTAAGCCTTCCATTTTTATTTATTTTTTTATTGTACATTTTTTTAAACGATTTTATCTACAATTTTTTATGAAAATATATGTTATATAAATAAATGTATTTATTTGCATGTAAATTTTAAGAGTAATTGTATTTCCACAAACTTACAATAAGTTATATTAAAACAGTGAATGTTTTTAAAAATACCAAATGTAATATGGAAATATTGTAGTACCTTTTGCTAACCGCATTAAATTTACTTATATAAACAGTACAGTGATCTATTCTTCTGAACGATTTTTGATGCTGGGTGTATCCCTTTTTGCCAATACAGGAGGCTAAGATCCACTAGAAAAACCTGTGGGGGTACAAGAGTCCGAGGGAGCTAAGGAGAAATGTATGTTGTATATGTAGTGTGTTAGTGTAATTCTAATCATATTTCTGGTTTAATTGATATAAATAATTTAGTATTTTTTACAGTATTTGGCATACACACCATTTTTGATGTTTTCTGTTAATTTTGTTCATGCCATACATTGCTCTGGCTTTTCTGTTTTTAACTGTGCTTTGTCTGTCTTTCACTTAATGGGGGAAGTTTACTTCTGAGTAGTCTTTTAGATTTTTGTTTCATTTTATAGACTCTGATAATTCTGTAATTTGTTTATACATTTCTGTCACTTAACACATGGGTATTTATTCCTTACATTTTGCTACTGCACTCAGTTTTGACTAGGGGATTATATGTTGTGGCCAGGTGCAGTAGTGACAACTTTGCAAAAAGAAAAATTTAAAATGCCAACCGAGTTGTCCCGTATAAATTTTACAGTTCCAACAAAAATAAACCCCCTTGGGAATATAATCCCTCCAAAATTTTAGTGCAAAAATTAGCTAAATATTGTCTGGTTAGCCACTGATGCTTGGTCAAGTTCTTAGGAGCTCCATCCAGTGGGTATCTCTTGCCAGAAACTCAGAAAGCCCAAGCTTTTATGGTGAGTGAACAATAAGGGGTGCAGTGTTGTCATTTGTACATGGTGAGACTTAAATGTATGTAAATACCCTTAAATGAAAGTCTGTGATGTGCACTTTAATCACATCTAAATTGGTTGATTTGTAAATTTTAAACTGTGAGCAAAGGGGTAAATCAAGGAAAAAACATGTCTTTGACCCAAACGTTGAGGAGGGCACTGTAGATATTCACAAGTTTTTAAATGTGTTTTTGTGAAGGGGGTTTATGAATTATAGGCAATACAAGACCATTTAATACATAGGGGTATACCCAGTTTTGATCACTTAAGTTATGAAAGGTGTAACAGACAGCCGGGGACCTTGCCCCATCGGGAGACCTGGAGAAGCAGGGGACTGAGAGAGGGGCAATTCCTACCCAGGGATGCAAGATGGCAGCCCTCCGGGATTACATGGGAGCCATGAAGCTGGGAAGATCAAATCTGTGGGGACCCGTGGCAGCCGACATGGAGCACCTGGATGGTTCCAGAGCCATGGACTACAACACTTCCGTTTCACCAGGAAGTGCTGCCGGAACAGGAACCAGGTACACCCGGAGTTCTTCCGTGTGCCCATGCAGCAGGAAGTGCTGCAGGAAGGTCATCAGGGAGCACCTGGAGCACATCCGGGTGCATTATAAAAGGGACCGCCTCACTCCATTCAGGGAGCCGGAGTCAGGTGGAAGAGGACAGAGCTTGCGACTGGACTAGTGGAGGCGGCAGAAAGTATAAGTAAGATTAAAAGTAAAGGACTGAGCTGTTGTGGCTGTTTTGGTGCACTGTGTTGTGCAAGGAAAAGAACTGTAAAGTAAACGTGTGTGTTTTTGGACATTGTGTGTCCTGGTGTCTGTCTGTGACTGGGCTCAAACCTCACAAAGGTTTTAGTCTGCTTGTTAAGTTATAGTTGCCAAATGTTAAGAAGAGTAAAAAACAAATCCTCTGCTAGTCACAGTTAATGATCAGCAGGTAAAACAGATATCACATCTCATTTTTACAAATGTCCAGTTTGTCCACTGCTATAACAAGTTCTGGCATGCTAACTTTCTTCTGTGTACAAAAATTCTTTTGTCTCCTTTTCATTCCATTGATCTTGTAGCAGCTTACAGTTTCCTAAAGGGAAAACACTGGACTTCTGATTTTGTTCATACCTTTCAGGAATGTAAACACCTCCTTCCAAACTACCAAGATTGAGTTTCTCCAGCTGTTCCTTATAATTTATCCCCTCTTAAGACTGGACTGATTTTAAGAATAAAATTCAAGTTTTATTTGCCATATGTCATCAGTATAGTGGAGTTCTTATTTGTGTTCTAATGTTGGTAATGCAATGAAAGTTTAAATAAATAATAAAAGAAATAAATAGTTCTAGAAAAGCAGAATAGATACATGTATACAAGTATGCAATATGTACTGACAGTAGTCAGACAATCATGGGGCCCAGTTATTCATGAAATGTACTTCAGTTGAGCTGTTGATGTCAGCCATTGCTGTCCTTGCCCAAAAAAAATGAATGTCACTGTATGGCAGTAATTTGGGCATGTCGCTTGTGTTCTTGAGTAGTTACACGATTACAGTTTACCAATCATGTGTGCTAGATGGTGACAATGAGAAGCTAATAAATTCTGTGAACACCAATGTCAGAAAATCTGTGAAGGTTTTGAGAAGGAAGGTGAAATACAATCTTGTCCTGCTGCATTGTGGGAAACTTCCACACACATGGTGCCATGGAGAGAATGTGCACTTAGGTCTCTAAAGCCAGTTCATTTGAATGGGGAATGGCGTAGCAGTGCTACCTCATAGCATAAATTTCTCTATAAAACTATGGCGCTTGTAAATTTCCTTGGTATCCCAAAAAACTTCCAAATTAGGTTAAACAGAGGCTCTAAATTTTCTTTTGTGATTGTGTATGTATACTGTGGCAAGTGGCTGGGGGTGGTACGCAGCTGGGATGCCCAGGAGTACTGGAGGATGGCTTACGCCTCCTCCAGAACAAGAGGGTGCGACCACCCTGGTGGCTTTGGGGACCACTGGAAAAGAGCTTAGAAGCTCAACCCTATAGGGGCCTGTGGTCACCACCAGGGAGTGCCCCAATGCCTGAGGAGCCCTGGCCCTCAGCACTTCCACCAAACCCGGAAGTGCTGGGGGGAAGAAGACCAGGTAGGCTAATCGGGAGGCACCTGGAGCACGTCCGGGTGTGTATAAAAGAGGCTGCCTCTCTCCATTCGATGGCTTGAGTTGATAGCGGAGAAAGACGGAGCTCGGGAGGAGAGGAAAGGAGGCAGCCTGAAGAAGGAAAAGGCATTGTTGAGGCCTAGACTTTGGGGGAGTTTGGGGTTGTGTGCACTGTACATAATAGTTAAATATGAATAAACGTGTGGGGGGTTTTGTACCTACGATGTCCATCTGTCTGTGTCTGGGCCAGTTTCCACAATACCAACACTCCTGTCCTGTTCCTAATGCTGCTGTGACAACATATTCCCGCATTTGACTAAAAATGTTAAGAAAATATATGCATGTGAATATCTACTATGACCACTAGAGGGTATAGCAGTGTCCCAAACCCCAGACACAACTGCAACAACACATATCCCGGGTTCAAGTACAAGCTTTTATTATCACAAAAGCCTTACAAAGGCTTCCAAAAGTGACACAGCCATAAGTTTTCTATTGTGACAGATAGGGGGCGCTGTTGTCCCCTTGAACCCTCAGACCAGACACCAGATAAAAGTCCAATAATTGACTTTATTTGAAATATATAGTGCACAAAGCACCCTCCTCTCCACAATACTCATTAATAAACACACTACACAATAATCAATTACAATCCTCTACTCCCAGACACGTTGCTACCCTGCCACCCAGCTCAGCTCCACGTCTGGATTTCCCATCGTCCTTTTATAGTCCTTGACCAGGAAGTGTTTCACTCTCTCTGTCCATGTGACTAGGAACACTTCCGGGTCAGATAAAAAGTCTTTTTCTTCAACCCGGAAGCACGTCATTTCCTCTGTCCCGTGATTAGGACACACTTCCAGGTTGTAGTGAAAATACTCCTTGTTCCTCCCTGCAGCATCCTCTAGCGGCGCCCATGGTATCCAGCAGGGCCATGGATAAAAACTTCATTGTCCAGGATTCCCTGCTGGCCTTCGGGGCACCTCCATGCTGCAGGGAGGTCTCCATCTGGCGGCCTGGGGGTATTGCCCGGGATGAATGGCCAGCCATAGTCCACACTATCTTCTTCTGTCTTTTCCCTTTCCTTCGACTCCTCCAGATGAGCTTTGTCTGTCATCCACCCAACTCCAACTCACTTGGATGATGTCAAGTGTCTTCTTTTATCTTAGACCCCGGAATACTTTCTGTGCTAGAGCATAGCCCATTGGAAGCATTTCCAGGTGAAGCGGAAGTCCCTGAAAACAGGGATCACAAATTCCCACGGCACTCTCTGACAGCACCCATGGAACTTAACAGGGTGGCTCCATGGCACTACAATTCCCAGCATGCTCTATGGATGCCTATTTGGGTACTGAGGTCCAGGGGTGCTGCTATCTAGTGTACTGGGTGGGGGAGGGGGGATCTTAGGCATATTCTATTTTTTTCCCTTATACTTCCAATGTACTGGCCTCTCTTCATAGTGATGGCATTTTGTGCCAACCTCTTGAAGAGAACATAAAGTGTTCTGTTTCCCCTTCCTTTCTTGACTCTAGGCCAGGTAATGGACCAGCATGCATTCTGTACTGGGTGCCAGCCCCATCACACTACAAACTATAGCTCTATAGAAATAGTAATATCCACACTCAAAATGGTTTGGTACAGAACCAGAGGAGACCCAAAACAATACAAAAAAATACAATTGTTTTTATTGTTGCAAAATGGAGACTGTTTAAAAGATAATGTAATGAAATATTAGCCATAGTCTGACCAATGGTACAACAACATTCATTTATATAGCACATTTTCACTCAAATTGTATAGCTCAAAGTGCTTTACAAGATGAAGAAAGAAAAGTTTATAAAAAAAAGATAAGAACAAAAAATTAAATGATAGGTTGGTAGGTTTATGAAGGTATAAAAAACACATTCACATGAATAAAACTTAATGGCAGAACAAACCCAAAACTCATAACAACAACTTAAGAGATGGGGGTCAAGTTCTATTAAGTCTTAAAACTAACTGCCTGCATACCCTAAGTTATGAACAATAAATTATTAAAACAAATTGAGCACTGACTGACAACTCGCCACCTAAAGATAAAGAAAAAACAACAAATAACTCCAATAATCAACTTAATGTTATCAAACATAATTAACAGTTACTATTCTAGTGGCAGCTAAAAAGATCAACAACTTTACAGTCCAAACCACAAGAATAACTAAAAAATCAGGATCTTAAAATAACAAGAAGACAACCAAGTCAAGCTGTTAGTTTGCCTACTTGCCTTGGTCAACGCTTCTTAATCAAGCGGGGTCATTTTTCCTAATTCGTTTGTAATTCGACCTCTCCAAATTAGAATCATTGCTGTTATTGAACTATCTGGAGTATAAACACATGTTTGGTCTCTTTGTAAAGGTAACATTCTCTAGTTTCACCCTTAGTAGTCAGAATCACTGTAGGTGTGACTGATCAAAAGTTATGCACATTAGAACTCACAAAAAAATTGAATTTTTTTGCTCTCGCCTAAGTTTTTTTGTGAAAATAAAGGCCTCTATAGCTGCAGTAGGTAGGTGGGGACAGAAACACACTATGTACCAACAGAATAACTTTTTGACTACTCACATTTCAAATTTGAAAAGAATACCTGTAAAAATGACATTTTTACACCAGTTTTTATGTGGGCATGTCCAGGTGCTTTTTAGAGGGACCATTATCCACATTTTGGAAGTATGGAAAAAGTGTAATAACTTTTGAATGCTTCAACCCACATATATCAATGAGGGCTCTACTGAAAGCTTACACCTAAAGGAATCTATATCTACACACAGTGTCACTCTATTAGTTATAAAAATAATAAAAACAATAAAAAATACACATTTCAATATAAAAATAGTCAACACAAGTCTTATGGGCCAAAAATATATATATATATTTTATTTTTTACTTTTTTTTTTTATAAAATGCACACAAACTATATACATTTCTTTTACAAACTGTTAAAAACACAGCTCAGAGTTTTTCCACGTTCCACTGATTGCATCAATCCCTAGCAGGCAGAAAGCACAAGGGCGTGTCACATGTCTATCTCTGCCATTAGACGTCTCCTGGGCCGATTGATTACTTTCACGCCGCGTACATGCCTCTAATACTAATCGAGAGTGTATTCACGTTTATCTGTACTTTTATCCATATTTAAAATGCAAAAAAACTTGGTGAAATCACAATAAACAACCACGCACCAAGTCTGCAGACTGGCACAAATGCCAGCTTCGCGCAGCTCTGATCGTTTTGTTTACAAGTTAGTATGGCAAGTTACATATCGACGTGCTCAGCTGCTCATTGGCTGTAAGTTTTGAGTGTCAGTCACAGTGTCCAATCAAACTGGTAGATTCTACCAGGGTTTGGAGTTGTACGTCATCGTTCAGCTGTCTGTGACACTCGTTGGCTATACGAGGTGCCAGTCAACCCCAGACCCGTCGTAAGTGGCCAACTTAGGTGTCAATCAGAAGCTAACACTTCCGTGTAAACAGCTGTAGCATGGTTATCGCCGACAGAAACAAATTACGCCTGATATGATCAATAAAAGTGAAAAAAAATGACGTAGCTAGTCTCAAGTTATGAAACGTTTTCTGGAGTTTTTGTCCCTTTGAGGATATATCGTGTGTTTTGGACCTAATCGTTTTACTGAATTATATTCGCTGGAGCCTTACGGACAGAATGAGACCAATACTGCTCGGAAATATTGATGTTTGACTTGCAGAGAGTCTTCAAAGGTAGGGAAAGTCAACTCTTAAAAGTATGTACTTCTCTGTAAAAAAGGCTTTAGTGTCAGTGCTGTGGTTGTTGTGTGTCAAAATGGTTGATATCATCGGAAAGACGAGACTTTGAAGTTTCATTTGATGGGTAGTATCTCGAGATGCATGGCAGAGGGGCATGCACACATGGCTGTGACGTCGTCAAATCGCCGTCATGTCCCGGGACCGGTACGTGTGCGCGTTAAGAGGTTAAGGACAGCACAACAATCGACTCCCAAGATGCAGTCTGCCTCTCGCACTGAACACTGCCTATAAAATAAAACTGATATGTGCCTTACCTTAGTTTAGCAATTACAACTGTTTATTCACTGGGTGCAAAATTTCTTAATTAAACCTCATTTGTTAACTAGTTTGGGCTATACAAGTCTTTATGATAATTCTGGGCACATATACAATATAAATAAAAATTAGCACAGATGACTCCCCAATCAACCAACCAATCGGAATTTTTGTGAGAAACCTTCCAATTACTGAGTAGCATTGTTTTGTTTAATTTTTTTGAATTACATTGATTGTTATTCATCTTGTTTATTATTTTTGTTGTTTTGTTGCATCACCATTTCATTTGGTATATTTCAATAGATACCATCATTTCTTATTTGAAGCATTTGCCCTGTTGCTAGACATTAGATTTGTGATCTTGTGATGCTCTCACAAAATAGTGGCATGCTCAAAATGCTCTCAGAAAATGGCAGCATGCTCAGAAACATGTCTGAACTTTAAAATCTAAAGAAAAGAATTCTCAAAAGTCTTGTTCTTCATCACTAAAGCTCCCACTAAGGCTACAGTACTGGCATAGGCCTTAATTTCATTAAATTAATAAAATACAACATTTCACAGCAGATGACACAAAGCATCTTGTCTACAGAAACCGCACATCGAGCAGTGGAGAGAACCAAAAAAAAAACACACCTGGATATTTTTTCTATTGGCTAAATGGAAAATGTAATAAAGAAGAGACATTTTTAATTTGTATTTCTGTAATAAAAAACAGACAATTTGTTTGAAAAATTGGACAAAATGTTTTGCATGATTTAATGCATTCACTTCTCTTATAATTATGGTATAATTTTTTTTCTGTAATCAAAAACAAAAAGTACTGACCTGTTCCAAGTGAAACACATTTGGGTAATATTCTCAGAGTAAAGAGAAGGAACAATATGAGAATGTGTCAGAGGGAGCGAACTGCCAAGCTCTAATGCAGGGGTCTCAAACTCAGTTCCTGGAAGGCCACAATAGCTTCAGGTTTTTGCTGAAACTCATTTCATTATTAAAAGCCAATTCCTTCTTTTAATGATATACTTTGCTTTATTTAATTATAAGGCTTGGCAGTGTAAAATATGTTCCATTAGCTGCAGTAATTGGCCACTCATTAAGAAAGTAGCTGGAATGAAAACCTGCAGCCACTGCAGCCCTCCATGACTTTAGACTCCTGATGTAATTAAAAGTTTCACAGTGCACATTTATTTGCGAAAAATACTGCTACTTCCAAAAATGTGATTTAACTCCATTGTTCCTCCATGCACATAAAGTATTAAGAAAGTTCTCACAAACAACCTCAACATCATGTGATAATAATAATATCTGGAAAAATATAGTTTAATAGTTTTCTATTATCCACTCCCTAAAGTTAATTTTTTTGGCAGCATATAATGTAAAATGTCTTCTTTAATCCTTAAGGGGAAACATAAAAAACAAGTATGTTGCCTTTTTTTTGCAAGTGGGTAAATATACATGAAATACCAAAAATACAAACAAGCTCTTACAATCATCATCAAATTGCAATCAGAAGAATCAACATCAAAATATAATCTACAAAGTGACAGTAGAGCAGGACACACGGAACAACACAGATGCTTACAATTCAGAAAGTCAAAGCAGCCAAACTTAATGGTTTTATTATGTTGACCAATCCATTATTGAATTTCAAAATGAAAACAGAATGTTCATACAAAAATATGTGCTTAATAGTTTCAGTGCTATAAAAAAAGAAAGAAAATTAATTTTCTTCTAAATGACATCCCCAACAAATTTCTCTTAGGGTTAGATGTCAATAACAATTTTAAACAGTAGATTTTTTTTTATTTTGAGTGGAAGTAGAATATATTATTTGTTTTTACTTTTGCTAATGAACTCACATTCATATCTATGCTGTGCAGAAAGTGCACAGTGCAGTTGTGGAATCCCTGTGATAAAAACAGTTCAAATAACAATTTTTTGCACTCATTCACTTATTTAGCAACCTTTTCAGTTCATGAGTTTTTGAGGCAAATGCATGTTGAGCTCTGAATGATAAATCCCTCCTTGTTACTGCAGCTTGAACAAAAGACTGTAAAAGCCTTTACATTTTAACATTATAATACTGATGACTAACATTCATTTTAAACACTGGGCAGTTAATAGTATGGAAGAATGTCTGATTCTTATGACAAAGCATGCTGTTATGTAAAAAAAAATCACTAAAGCGTAAGGCTAAATATTTATGTTAATAATTGGTCAAAATAATCATGATCAACAAAAAAGGAAAAAGCTAAATTGACCAGGAACGGTCATCCATCCAAAACAGCATTTCAAAATGTCACCAAGTTGAGGTCTGAAGATCCTTAAAATACTACTATTTAAAATCTCTCATTCATATAAGTATTCAGACCCTTCATTCAGTACTTTGTAGAAGTACTGGCAGCAATTACAGCTTTGAGTTTTCTTTGGTAAGTCTCAAAAAGCTTTGCACACCTGGATTTGGGAAGTTTATCTTATTCTTTATGGAATATCCTCTCAAGCTCTGTTAAATTGTATAGGATGCATTTGTAAACTGCCATTTTCACATCTCTTTAAAGATGTTTTGTCGGTTTAATTCTGGACTTTGGCTGGGTCTCTCAAGGAAAATCAGAGACTTGTCCTGAAGCCACTCCAGTGTTATTTTAGCTGTATGCTTCAGGTCATTGTTGTGATGAAAGGTGAACCTTTATCCCAGTCTAAGGCTGTGCACATTCTGGAGCAGGTTTTCTTCAAGGACCTTTCTGTATTTGTCTGATTCATCCTCCCTTCAATTCTGACCAGTCTGCATGTCCCTGCTGGTAACCATAAAATGCTGCTACCACCACCATGCTTCACTGTAGGGAAGATATTAGGCAGGTGATGAACAATGCCTGGTCTTTGCCAGACATCGTGCTTGGAGTTTTGCCCAGTGAGTTCAAGTTTTGTATCATCAAAATAGAAAATCTTTATCCTTATTCTTTCAGAGTCTTTTAAAATGTTATACGCCCTTTATTTAACAGTGGCTTCAATCAAGCCACTCTGCCAGATTGATTGAGTTCTGCTGAGACAATCACCCTTCGAACAGGTTCTCCTATCTCAGCAGAGGACTTCTGAAACCCTGTTAGAGTGGCCATTGGGTTCTTGGTCACCTCTCTGACCAAGACCCTTCATGCCTAGGTATTTAGTTTGGCCAGATGGTCAACTCAAAGAAAACTCCTGGGGGTTCCAAACTTCTTCCATTTCAGAATTTTTGAGGCCTCTGTGATATAAGGAGCACTCAATCCTTTAGAAATGGTTTTATAACCTTACCCTGGTCTATGCCTAACTAAAAATGCATCATGGAGGTCTACAGAGAGCTCCTTGGACATCATGTCTTGTTTTGTTTCCTGACATGCAGTATGAATTGTGAGTCCTTATACGAGGTGAGACACAAAATAACTGGATTGGTAAACAAAAATATATTTATTGATTAATTACAGCATTCTAAACATTGCCACCTTCTATATACTCCATCCATTATCCAACCCGCTATATCTGAACTACAGGGTCACAGGGGTCTGCTGGAGCCAATCCCAGCCAACACAGGGTGCAAGGCAGGAAACAAACCCTGGGCAGGGCCTTCTATATATTCCCCCTCCCTATCTCTACACCACTCCATATGTATCTTCCATTGGTTGAAACAGTGCTGGAAGACTTCTTGCTTGAGGCTCTTCAACAGGCTTGCCGTTTTCGTCTTCACTTCATTCATTGAAGAAAAATGTGTTTCCTTCAGGTCAGTTTTGATTTTCGAGAACAAGTAAATATCACAGGGAGCTAAATCGGGCGAATAGGGAGGATGATCGAGGACAGAAATGCTTTTGTCAGTCAAAAACTGCTTTACGGAAAAAGAGAAAATTTGCAAGAAATTTAATGTTTATTCGCTGTTCGATTTTTTCACTCAGTATTATCGCGGAAACTTGTGTAGCAATTGTTGTGCAAATGCTGACTTGGCTATTCACAGGATATAGCTAGCTGGTTGGCGGTTTGAGAGGGTGTGTAGGAGGGGGAACAGTCCTATATGTCCAGCCAACCTTCAGATGGTTTTCCAGGAAAGCCCCAAGCCCAGTCCGGTTATTTTTGTGTCTCACCTCGTATTCTCAGATGTGTGCCTTTCGAAGGGATGCTCAATGAATTCAAATTGCCACAGTTGGACACCAATAATATCTAGACGTTTCTCAAGGAGAATTAAAGGAAACAGGATGCACCTGACCACAATATGGAGTGCCATAGTAAATTGTCTGAATACTTACTGTATTTGAATGAGGCATTTCAGTCTTTGATTTTTAATAAATTTGTAAAACTTTATGAAAACTTATTTTAACTTTGTCATTTTGGATTCTTGAGTGTAGATTAATGGATAAAAATGGCAAATTTATCAAGGTAAAATTAAATCTGCAACACAATAAAGATTGCAGAAAGTGAAAGGGAACTTATGACAATTTACTTATACAATTATAATACAATACAATTTATTTTTGTATAGCCCAAATGGGCTTTAACAGGCCCTGCCTTTTGACAGCCCCCCAGCCTTGACTCTCTAAGAAGACAAGGAAAAACTCCCCCAAAAAAACCCTTGTAGGAAAAAAAATGGACAAAACCTTGGGAAAGGCAGTTCAAAGAGTGACCCCTTTCCAGGTAGGCTGGGCGTGCAGTGGGTATCAAAAAGAAGGGATCAATATGATACAATACACAGAAACAGAACACAAGTAATCCTCAATACAGTATAAAAATAAAAATATTACAAGTACGGAGCAGAATTTAACAGTAGATGATATCACATAATATGATTTGGATTTATACTTAAACTGGGTGGCACATGAAAAGCAGGCCACAAATCATGGAATGCACACTGATATGACCTTTGCGACACACCCGTCTGTTGTGATGGGTCTTCTCTTCATAAAATCCACAATGCAGTGAGCAGTTTTTGGGTTACAGATTGAAGGATTTCCTGGTTTCAATGCACTACTCACCAAACCACCAATTGCTGAGTTGTGTGTTTCACAGAAGCACTCGATATTTTCCCATACATTCTTCACGTGTCAGTTTGAAGGAGACTGTACAAACGTACAGCTCCACAGTTGAAATATGCTATTCCAATGAATACTACATGTCGCTCCTCCAACTAACACACAGGAAACAGAACTAACAAAGGGAAACAAAACATAAATGGGGACATCCCAGGATGGGTCTTCTTACAGTGTGTTGGGACCACTTTTTCTTCTTTTTTACGTGGTTTTGTACTTTTCTAGTAGAGTTATACATTGAGAAATCTGAGGAAGCACTTTGGTCCTCTCTTTAATGACAGCACCTTGTAAGGATACATTGAATTAAACACAGTGGTTAACCATCCTGTCTCACATTTTCAGAATCCTAGATTTGAAACTTGGACACTGGCTTAGTGGAGTTCCCATGCTCTAGCTGTGTCTCTATGGGTTCTCATAGGTTCACTGGGTCATTATTGTCATGCATACAGAGTACAGTGAAATTCTTACCTGTATGTAATAATCAACATGCAGTGCGTCACCATTCTTTGGCGCCATGATTAATGAATATAACAACTTTACTTCAAAAATGCCTTACCTTAACCAGATTTCTTTCAATAACCTAAAAATGTGCATGTTAGATTACTTGCAACTTGAAATTGTCTCAATGTGAATGGATATGAGTGTTTGTGTGTGGCAGCCCTTGACTAGCACTTATTCTTTTACTTACATCTTTTTCCTTTATTAAGGTTATTGCTTTATTTGGTAGACAAAGGGACTTCAGTGTAACCACTAAATAATACCTTTACAAGTTTTTAATATAATATCATGCATGCAGCCACAGTCACACATACTGGGCCTGTCTAGATTTAGGATGTGGGGGAAAACCAGAGTAAAACCACAATAACCGTGACTGTGCTGAAGTTGAACTGGACCCCTAGAGCTGTGAGGCAGCCAACCCCTACAACTAAACATGTGAAATAAAATGAAAATTACCACTCTCAAATTCTATTTTTACTATGTGCGTTGTTCACTTTAGAGGTGGGGGATTTATTTTTGATAATTAACTACAATTATTAAGAGTACATTTTAAACTAAATGGCTGTATAAACTCTTCATCTTTACAAATCACAATTATTGGTGATCATTTTCACTCTTGTACGTGGAAGTGGAAAAACTGGGAATACCACTAAAAGCTGGATATTTTTAGGGAAAATGGCCATTAAGCTAGAAATAAAACGTATGTGACTAGCAACTGTGCAGATTAATTCCTACAATGTGCAAAATAAAGGAAATAAATAAAATATGTTAAATAATACTATATAAGCACTTGTATTGAATGTGGTGCTTTAACTTATTTTTAGACTCTTTTATGTATTCATTTCTTCAGTAAACATTTTCTGATATGCACAAACCTTGAAAAGTTGAAAAAGCAAAAATATGTTAGTTAGGCATATGTAACATTGAGAGATCTTCTGTCACTATCAGTCTCTTTTATATTTAGCATTAAAATCTCTTACTATTGAGAAGTAATGACTTTCATCCAGTATAAAGAATAATTAATAGACAGTAGTGTTATGCACTATCAATTGTTTTCATGCGTTGCTAAAACTTTGATTGGAAGGATTAGAAAGAAATACATTATTTTAGTTTTGCTTTCTTTACATCCAGAATGGAAATAAATACAGTTGTTCATTATTTGCAATTATTGCAATAACAGAATGAAATTGCTTGATCTGAAAATAAACATAAAAGGAAGGATTCCTAACAGAATTACAGATCAGCTGCTACAGAGAAAAGTCAAGAACATGCAAAATCCAAAAAAAAAAATCACAGAAACCTAATGGGAAAGGGGAATTAAAATAATTTATTAAATGGCCAAGGATTAGCTCAAGAATGCTGGTTAGGGACTGCAAATTATAATTTACCATCTGCTTTCAGAAACCAGTAAAAAATGGGATTCTAGGGATTAATCAGCAGCATTTGAAATTGTTTAATGAATCTCATGGTATTCATGCAGTTTCATTTTTATGATAAAAAACTGTCAGTTGTTAACATAGCACAATAGTATAAACACACCATAGTACGGAAAGAAACCTCAGCAAATGTTTTGTGCCAAAAGCAAAACTGTCAATCACACATCAGTCTGCATTGCCCAAACCTGTTCCCATGTTACAGAATTATATTTGTTTCAAAGGAATACACATTCTTGGCAGGAATCACAGGATGTTAATATTCCCATCTTAATTTATGAAGTTTATTTTGGGTTCAGCTCAGAATGAAACCATCACACAAAGTGGCACATGAATGTAATTGCTGGTTTGAAATCCACACACACAAATGACAAACAATATATGGCTGTACTCATTAAAAATAAAATACAGTAGTTGGCATTTAGGACTGGCAGTGAGGTGCAGTGGTTAGCACTGCTGCTTTATAACTCCCTAGACCTTTGTTCAAATCCCAGTCCAGTCCCTGTCTATGAGTCGTCTGCACACTTTTTCTACGTCTATGAAAAATGCCGCCAAAAATAATATTTATAATATAACAGAATTTTAAGTTTAACTTTTTTTTGTTTTACGCTGTAGCCTCTGTTCCAGCAAAAACACATTTGATATGAGACAAATTTTCACATTCATACAGTGATTGATTTAAAAAAAATGATACTGAAGTAGTTGTTTCTCTTACAAATACTTGGCACTGACTCTGTCTGTCTGGGTGGGTTTTTCTCCAGGTACCATAAATTGTTGTTATGTATTATAATAAGTTCTTGTTATTGTGGCTTTAGAGAGTGGTTATGTGTTGTGCAAGAACAAAGTAGTTTGTACTGTTGTACTTCTGAAGTGGCTATGATAGATTGGCTATCTAGCTCCATGAAGGGGATTACTTGTGTCCTGTTTTTTGTATTGTATTTATTCCATTTTTGACACCCATTTTTGACACCCATTGCACACCCAACCTACCAGGAAGGGGGTCTCTCTCTCTCTCTCTCTCTCTCTGAATTGTCTTTACCAATACTTTTTACCTTTCAGGATTTTTTTCCTTTTCTTCTTAGAGAGTCAAAGCGAGCCAGGGGGGGGGGGGGGTGGGGGGCTGTCATAAAACAGAACCTGTTAAAGCCCATTGAGGCTTTTCTTGTGTGATTTTGGGCTATACAGGAAAATAAAATCGTTGTTAATTCATGTTGGCTGCATATGCAAGCAAGAACTTCACTGTACCATGTAATCATAACGATGGAACCTTGGGTTCCGAGCATAATTCGTTCCGGAAATGTGTTTATAATCCAAAGCACTCGTATATCAAAGCGAATTTCCCCGTAAGAAATAATGGAAACTCTGATGATTCATTCCACAACCCAAAACTATTCATATAAAAATGATTAATACAAAATATAAAGTAAAAGTACATTAAACAAATTAACCTGCACTTTACCTTTGAAAAGAATCGCGGCTGGTGTGGGTGAGTTTCTAAACTCTTTTGGGATTCCACCCAACGGGATGACATGCAGAAGAGCGTCCCAAACCAACCGCAGGCTCCTAGCGCTGTAGCAGTTCGTTGTAAAAGCCAATCCGAAAAGATCGAGAACATGCTATAAGCACCTGCCATTGATGGGTGATAGAAGGGACATTATAAATGCGCAGGGCAGAGGATTACTTGGCAACTAACCTGGCCCTGACCCTGCCTGACTGCTGTGTCTGTGAATAGTTAGTGGCAGATCCCACTACAATAAATAACCATGCTGTTCCTGTTTCAAGCTGAATAAAGCTGATGTTGCTAATGTACTGAGACTCAGCTTCGTGTTTTTGGGTGCAAGACAGTGACTCACATGTTACAACACACACACAAACATAAACAGTATACACTCGTATGGATGTTGACTATATGAGTGAGGCACGCTGACTGAGCTTGAGAATGGGGGACCATTACCCACAATCCCACAGAAGAGAAAAGAACGATCAGCTCAACTGTGATCACATGAGGCTCATCAGACAAAGCGTATACGGACTACTCGTATTGCAAAACCTCACTGATTTATCAGGTCAAAATGTATTAAAAATTTTAGTTCGTCTTGCAAAACACTCGCAGACCAAGTTACTCGCAATCCAAGGTTCCACTGTACTAATATTACTATGGCTCTGTGGATTTTCTCAAGGAACTCTGGTTTTCTCCCATATCTCAAAGATATGCAGTTTAGGTGACTGTAAAGTGGACCAATGTATGTGAGTGATAGTGTCTCATATCATCAATGTATGTTATGTGTTGGTCACTGCTTGTGTCAGATTCTATACTAGAAGACGTGGGGTTCAGAGAGTGAGTCCATGCAGTTAAAGTGATTTGCTGTTTTTGTGTGTCAGTGAAATTTAGTAGATAGTCGTATCTGGAATGGGCTGAAGCTTCACCCATATCCCTTACTTCTAACTGCCTTTTGGCTCAGGGCCCTCCTATCCTCTTATGTTGAATAGTAGCATTAGATATACACAAGTTTCATGATGGGACTGCTGTGAAATAAAAATGGAAATTTGTAATAGTAGCATTGCTCCAGAAATTGCTTTCTTTGCTTTGCTATTAGTTCCCCTTGTTTAGTTGGTGGAAGCAGTATTTAAATAAGAATGGAATCAGGAGACAGATTGTGGTTTTATTAACAGGCTATGATCAATGCCAGGGAGGCAATGCCCTAATAAACAAGGCCAGGACTTGAAATCAAAATCTAAATTAAAGAAAGCAGCAATAAGTTGATGTCCATATAAACTTCACATAACCAGATCCAAAACATAAATGAAAGTTACTTAACAAAAGAATTTGTTGCCAAAAATCAGACTGAAACACTAATGAGAACTTGTGGTTTCTTTGTTTTATTCACAGACTTGGACAAACTATGAAGTGCATCATGCTGACAAGTGTTAAACAACGAAATTCACCAGAGCTTTTATCAAGGTGAATATGTTGCGTTCGCCAATAACCTTGTTTGCCAAATATTTTCCCTGGATATTTACTGTGCAGCTGGATTAGGTTAACATTTTTCTCCATGTGGCCTATGATACTTTGCAAGGCCAGCGTGACATCACAGAGCTGTAACAGCCATGTGCCAGACTTTCACGCATGCCTGCTTTGAGATCATTACCAATGTAGCCATACCTTGTAGCTTGGCTGTAAGCAAAGCAAGAAAAAATAAAAATGCAGTTTCTGCTAATGAGATACTCGATGTTGTGCAATATTCTTCCTGGTCTCTAACCGGGCGCTTTGATTGTTGTATGTGGATCGTCAGTGATCTTCAAAAGGTAAAAATGGCCATAAGAAGCCATAAATGTAGAGAAACAATCCCAGATTTCCATCCTGCATCTGTTTAAAAAAAACAAAACAAAACCCTCACAGTATTACGAGTACTGCCACTGGATAAATAACACCGATTCCTGTGTGCCAGCACCACATGGCTAATTATAAATGCAAATGTGCTCAGCAACAAGCTCAAAACAAGCCTTACAGGATCCAACAGGGCACGCTGTAGAATAAAAAAAACAATTAAAAAATGTATTACTACTAACAAACCTTTCTTCCTTGTTGATGTAAGCAGAAAGGGCAAAGTATTTGTACAAATACATGGGAAACAAAGAAGATGATCCTGCTGTGTCTGGAGCTGTGTCTTCAAGCAATGGAATTAGCCAGTCCCTCTTCGCCAATGTGTGGCCCAAGATTGAAATTCTGAATTTCATTTACTTTTTTTCAACATTTTATTTGTTGTATTTTGCTTGTGGTATTCATTCTGTTTGCCTCTTTTGTTGTTTGAGGCACAGTGGCACAGTGCTTAGCATTGTAGCCTCACAGCTCAGATCACATATTTGGACACAATAATCAGTCCAGCATAGTTGGTAAACTTTTCCCTAGTCCTCAGAGACACTTAAAAGACCATTACACCCTTATAATCCCCTCAAAACTAATTCAGTTCTTCCTTTCATATTGACTTCAATGCAGTTCACTGAGTTCGGCAAAGTCTGCAAACATTTCAATGATTTCGCCAAACTTAACGATGACCTTGATACCCTTGACCTGGTGATGTCACATTTTATTAGTTTTATTTTGCTCTACAAAAATGTCCACACAGACACTGTTTTGCAAGTGTAAAAACACAGTTGTCAAACTGTATATCATTCTTATTGCATACCAGTCAACTTAACAATCTGATTATCTGTGACAGAACTTAGTTGTCATGACCTGACAGTTCAGAGCTTCCAGTTTAATCAAAAAATGCAAGAATCAAATAACAAGTCTGTTGTTATTGTCTGTTGTTGCTCGTTTCTTTGACTTGCAATCAGTTTAAGCAAATATATATTTAATTTCCAAAGCACTTTCATTTTAATTTGTGTGATTCCCTTTGCAAGAATTAAGATCACCACACACATGTAGTCTTTTATGTTATATATTTTTTAATATTTGCAGATGCTATCTAAGTCATCTGTACACATCGCAACTTTGAAAGTGCATTGTTTTCAGTGAGTTCTTAGTTTGATTATTTTTTGTAATACTGCTGAAGTCACTACTTGTACAGAATTACAGATCCATATTTAATTCATTTTCTTCATCACTTCTTTAATTTTTTTGACATCTTATAAAGCACTTTGAAATACATACATTTTATGAAAATGTGCAATAAAAAAGGTTGTTGGTGCTGTTGTTTTTCTACAAGCATATATACATCAAATAATAAGCATCTCTTATACCAACATTTCAGATCATTCACTCCATAATCAACATGTGAAACCTGGATACCTCCCGGTGAGCCTAAACTGTGTTAATGTAATTTAACAACAATGCATGTTGGAATAAGCATATTTTGGCAATCAAGAGTGCTTAATAACACAACATTATTATCTTGCTGTAAAATGGGTAATTTTCTGTATTTACACAATCTCATTCCATATACATATTGAGAGAACATGCAAACTCCATAAAGACTCTGACCAGACTAGCAATCAAACCTGAGCTCATGGGGCAGTATGACAAGAACATTAGCTATGCACAATCGATCTGCACATGTTAAAAAATCATTAATAAATAACCTGACTAAAATCAAACATATATATGTAACATTGTCTCCATCAATCAATTGTGCGCTACACGTCTTTTTAATCTGTCAATTATACTTTCAGTATTATTCTGATATAAGTCAATTCATTTTTTTGAGTAGTGCGAATAAACATCCATAGCCAATTACTGTGCTCTGAACCACACACTTATGAAATTCTGGATTTTTTTCATGCTATCACAGAAGGGCACCACCAGGGGAAAACCGCCCAAGTTTCCTTATGACCTGAAAGTGCTCCAGATGACCATTGCTGCGACATTCCTGGGTCTGATTTAAAAGAAGACTGCCACATCTACTTGCGAAGTCAGAGTCGGGAGGCGGTTGGCGAAACTCACTTGGAGCAGGGAGGAAGATAAGAACTTATTAATTGCGTACATTCTTGTGTTGATCTGATGGATGCTCAATTGAAAATGTACTTGTTGTCCACTAAAATAATTTATTTGAGATCATAGGTGTGCTGGGTGCTATTGTATCTATGATTTGGGGTTCAGTGGTGCCCCCATGTGGTTACATATACATTTGTGATATCAAAATTAGAGTTCAAAACTTCATTTTTTATTTTTTTGCAAATATCAAAGCTAGTAAGCAAATACTTGCAGTTATGTATCTTAATAAACTGGAAGTGCAGGTCATTGATGCCAGTTAAAGAACTTCCTACCTCCTTTGGCATAAAAATCCAGAATATATTTGTCATTTTAACAAATACAACGAAATTAGGGGCAGTCCCTGCGGTGTCAAAATATAAATAAATATATTTAAAAAAGGATAAGAAAGGATAAGAAGAAATAAGGTAGAACACAAACATTCAACAAACAACCTTAATTGCACATGAACACTATTGCACAATATGTCATCTATTGCATTAGAGGTGATTAGGTATCAATTCAGTACCCTAATAGCAGCAGTGTAGAAACTGTTATTCAGTCTATTAGTCTTTGTTTTGATGCTCCTATATCTTTTGCCTGATGGCAACAGTTGAAACATGTCATGAGCGGGGTGTGAGGAGTCTTTTCAGATAGTGTCTGCTTTCCTGAGGCAGCAAGAGCTGTGCAGTTGATCCAGAGAGCGTAAAGAGCAGCCGATGATCTGCAGGGGAGTATTTATGATCCACTGAAGTGTTATCCTCTGTGCTGTTGTGCAGCTGGAAAACCACGCAGAGGCAGTAGCACAGGATACTCTCGATAGAGCAGCGATAGAAGGACACCAGCAGTTTTTGAAGAATGTTATTTTTCCTGAGGACTCATAGGAAATAAACTCTCTGCTGAGCCTTCTTTGCCAGCTCAGCTATGTCCACACCCCAGGACAGGTCTTCCATGATATGGATTCCCAGAAAGCTAAAGTCTGACACCCTCTCCACAGAGTACTCTCAGATGTAGAGTGGTTTGATGTCCGTTTTCTTTTTCCTGAAGTTCACAACGAACTCCTTGGTCTTACTTGTGTACAGGAGCAGGTTGTTGTCAGTACACCACGCTGTCAGACGCTCCACTTCATCCCTGTAGGCGGATTCATCCTCCCCAGAGATGAACCCCACCACAGTGGTGTTATCAGCATATTTGATGATGGTGTTGCTGTGGTGGGCGGGGGCTCAGTCATGTGTGTACAGCGTGAAGTGCAAGGGGCTCAGCACACAGCCCTGAGGAGAGCCGGTGCTGATGCTAATGGCTGAGGAGATGTGAGGGCCCACCCTAACCCTTTGTGTGCGGTCTGTCAGGAAGTCTTTAATCCATATGCAGGTGGAATACGGGAGTCCCAGGGCTAGCAGCTTGCACACCAATCTGTAAGGGAGGATGGTGTTAAAAGCAGAGCTAAAATCCATAAAGAGAAGACGTGCGTAGCTCCCCTGGTGCTCCAGATGGGACAGGGTAGCATAGAGAGCAGCAGCAACAGCGTTCTCAGTAGATCTGTTAGCCCTGTAATTAAATTGGTGTGCATCAAAGGTGGGAGGGATGAAGGACATGATATGACTCTGGACCAGTCTCTCAAAACTCTTCATCAACACCGGAGTGAGTGCTACTGGCCGATAGTCATTCAGGCAGGTTATGGGTGATTTTTTTGGTAAAGGGACTAAGATGGAGGATTTCAGACAGGGAGGAACTGAGGCCTGGGACAGTGACAGGTTAAAGATCTTTGTAAAGACCCCAGCCAGCTGCTCTGCATAGCTCCTCAACACACGTCCAGGGCAGGGCCAGATTTAGACTTGATAAGGCCCTAAGCTATTTGAGACATGGGGCCCTTTATAAGTCCAGATGTGCTGTAGTATATTTAAGTATATATGACAATTGCTCACTCAGACAATTTGTTGTGGGGGCCCCCAAGAAGGCGGGGGCCCTAAGCTAAAGCTTGTGTAGTTTATACGTAAATCCTGCACTGGTCCAGGGACACCGTCGGGACCTGCTGCCTTCCTAGGATTGACAGCCTGGAACAAGCGTCTCACCTCGTGCTCCTCCAACCTAAGGGAGGGGGTGATGTTGTTGTGAGTTGCTGCAGTGTGTGTACCAGCTGCCTCTGGTAATTCCATCTCAAGGCGAGCAAAGAAGTGGTTCAGCTCCTCTGCCATTGAGAAGTCACCTATAGCAGCTCCATGGCTGGTCCTGTAGTTGATGAAGTGCTGGACTCCCTGCCAAACCTGCCTGCTGTTATTACTGTCCAGGTGCTCCTCAATCCTTCTCCTGTAGTCCCTCTTAGCCTTTCTGATGCCTCTCTTCAGGTTGGACCATGTCATGCTGTAGAGAGCCTTGTCACCAAAAGGCAGTGTTCCTTTCCTTTAGCAACTGCTAAAGGCTTCTGGTTTGAATAGACAAGGATATGTTTCTCCACTGTGACAGTGTCAATGCAGGTTTTCATGTAGCACAATACACTGTCGGTGTAGAGTTCCAGGTCTGGACTTTCAAAAATGTCCCAGTTAGTCCTGTTGAAGCAGCCCTGCAGCTGCAGAGAGGCGTCATCAGGCCAGGTTGTGATGGATCTTGTGGTGGTAAGATCAGATTTGTGGAGAGGGGTGTAAGAAGGAATCATCAGCAGTGACATGTGGTCAGACTGGGCCAGGTGTGGAAGCTGTTTAGCTCTGTAGCCCAGTTTAATGTTTGAGTAGACCTTGTCTTGTGTGTTTGCTCCTCTAGCAGCACACTTTACGTGCTGGTGGAGTTTTGGGAGCACTGCTTTTAAATCCACATGATTAAAGTCCCCTGCGATAATGAACACTGCATCAGAGTAACGGCTCTGTTGGCTGCTAATGCTGCTGTATAAATGTCTCAGAGCCAAGTTAGCATTAGCAGCTGGTGGTATGTAAACAGCGGTGATCATTACCACATTGAACTCCTGCGGTAAATAGATAGGTCTGCATTTCACAGTCATGTACTCCAAGTCAGGGGAGCAATGGCTATCCACTATCACTGTGTCCGTGCACCAGTTATTATTGATGTATGCACACACACCCCCTCCTCTGCTCTTACCAGAGTCTCTAGTCCTGTTGTAGCGCCGCGATGTATAGCCTGTTAGCTTAATAGCCGAGCCCGGTATGCATGAACACAACGTTATTGTGTTTTTTTTTCCTCAAACTAAACTGACTGAACTTGAAGCTCAGTCTGCCATTTGATCTTGACAAGTCAGCCAGAGAAACAGGCGGCATGTGTCTAGTGACTTCTCCTTGAAGTTTGGTAAAAGCTGTCATTTGCTAACAATTATTGGGACATCCATGACTAACATCAGTTATGGCCAATGAAATCCACAGAAGAAGACATTGGAAAGTGATGAGGCATCAAAATGTGCTCTAAGTTTAAGATGGGAAAAGTGACTGATAACTGATAGCCACCTACCCCCTCCTGGGTTTTCTATAATGGAGTCTGTATTGGCCATCTAGTCTGATGAGAATACCTTTTCATTCAATGATTACAATGCTCCTTTACCTGATTTTTCAATGTGCAGGAGGGCAACCTGGCAATACAGCAGTGGCCTCAAGTGCCACATCCAGATACCGAGAAGAGAAACCGAATAAAGGAAGGTTAATAAGGGTTTAAAAATCTTGTGATACATATATTTCTGTACAACTGACTAACAAACAGAGATGCAGTATGCAGAGCTAATCAGCAGCTCTAGTCCAGGTATACTAGACTAAAGTAGTGAGTCTTCAGCTGGGATTTAAGGCTGAGACTGAAGGGACATCTCATATATTAGCAGACATATCATTTCAGCCCTGTAATTAAAAGTTCGACCTCCCACTGTTATTTTATTAATCCTCTCAATCTTAAATAGGCTGGCATCTTCAGGTCTCTGTTTATCGACTTGCTGTGATGAAAAGAAAAATCCAAATCTAAAGGCTACTTGGTGGGGGAATGGATGTAACGTAAAGATTGTGGTTGTCTAGTCATATAGTAAGGAGTCATTTTGAAATATAAAATGGTGGTTATATGTCTCAGAACCCAAACAAGCTTTGAAAGAACTTTGTGGGAGAAGCAGGTATAAAAATCTTTGAAGGACTTCATGGGCTGAAGTAATACTGTGTAGTGATAGCTGGCAGTGAATGGCTTAACTGATGCTATTTATGATAATTGTATTTGTTTATAAAGGGTTTAGGGAGGAAAGGTGATGTGAATTTTTAATCAAATCCAAGAATTTATATGCAAAGCTCCAATTTGAGATACTTGAACTCTGTCATCCCTTCAATTGTAGTTCAAGCATCAGTTTGTAAGCAAAAGGGTTATATTTTATCTTGCATGTTGTTGGTTAGTTTTGGAACATTTAGTACTTTGTTAATATAATGTAATTACTCAAATGGCTCTCAGAAAGAATAAAATATTACAAGGTAAATTCAAAGGAGTATATCTGCCACTTTTAAAACTGCAATGCACATTTCCTGCATTTTTATTTAGTCTTAAAATATATGTTTAATACTCAATGGTTTAATTAAATACAGTTTGTACATTTAAACGTCTTTTATTAAAAATGTCTTTAGATGCACCCATTGTACAATAAAAATCCTTGAAATACTAATTCACTCTTCTATCTGCAGAATAAAACATACAAGGAAATAATTATTATGCAAAACACTGCAAAGTTATTGAAGTCACGTCACACTCTATAAATAGACACTGTAGGTGATCAAAATGGTCATACAACTTTGCAGTTTAGAACCAGATAGTGTAATACTAATTTGTGAGTTATACACTGTGTAAAAGCTGTATAATACACGAGGGGTGACTATTACAGAGCAATATTCCTACTGTAACTTAATTTTAATGATACAAACATATGTTTCAACTCCTTTCCCCTTCAATATACTCCCGTCCTGTATCTACACTCTGCTGCATTCTGGTCTTCCGCTGATCAAGGTAATGCTGTGGGTTATCTTCCATCTGTTGTCTCAGAAACTCTGTCATTTTCTGGTTCACCCCAGTAACTGACTCGAAAGTGGTTCCTTTGAGGGCAGATCTGACTTTAGGAAAAAGAAAAAAAATTGCATGGAGCTTGGTCTGTAGGGAGGTTTTCAAGCACTGCGATGTATTTCTTGGCTGAAAACAGCTTCACAGAGATCACTCAGTGGAGTGGTGCTTGGTCCTGAAGAAGAGTAAAACCATTTTCCCACAACTGTGGTCTTTTTCTTTGGAGCTTGGATCTATTTTGCTGTGCTTTCTTCCTCCATGGAGACAGTAGTGTTCTCCAGTGTATTGAGTGTCGTTTGATCTTAAGATCATTCTTGACGATCCATGTGTTGTTGCAAGTGATGATTTTTTTTTTAAATTATGGGTTTGCATCAATTTGCTCCAAAATGTTGGCACAAATTTGCTTGGGATTTTATTTTCCGGCGGGGTGGGGGGTCAGAAACTTCGGGACAACTTTGGTACAAACTTTCATCATGTTCAGATTTTAGTGCAAAATTTGTCTCTTTATTAATGTGGACCATTTCTGTAATCATCTGCTAATTTGTCATTTATTTTGAACAAAATCTTTGAAGTTTTGCACATTCTGGTCAGTTATTGATGTGCATGGATGTCCAGGATGTTCAGCGTCTTTGTGTTCTCTCCACACATTCGTCATCTTAGCATTGAGGATTTCAGCTGTCAGTTCACCTTTAATTGTTTAGACATTGTGAATTCTCTAGTTTCTCTCAGAATGAGAAAACTCAAGTAGGAAATACACCCATGGTTTAAAGATGCTACCTGATTAAATAGGCAAGCTTGTGGGAAGGCAAACAGAAAGTGAAACCAAGACAGACTTTGATGTACTATGACATTATAAGAGAATGTATGACCAGATATCTGGAGGTTAAGATGTGAAGAACAAAAAATCTCCCTGAAATTGTTATAACTGTCACAGACCTCAAGTTTTACTTAGTATTGGTAATGATGTACTCAGTTTATCGGTGAATGTGAACAGTCTTATGTTTCCTTTGACCTGTGATGATTTCTTATATTTTTTGTCAGTATGATTGGCAATGAGTGGCGCAGTTGGTAGTGCTGCTGCCTCGCAGTAAGGAGACCCGGGTTCACTTCCCGGGTCCTCCTTGTACGGAGTTTGCATGTTCTTCCCGTGTCTGCTTGGGTTTCCTCTGGGTACTCCGGTTTCCTCTCACAGTCCAAAGACATGCAGGTTAGGTGCATTGGTGGTTCTAAATTGTGCTTGGTGTGTGTGTGTACCCTGCGGTGGGCTGGTGCCCTGCCTTGGGGTTTGTTCCCTGTGTTGGCTGGGATTGGCTCCAGCAAACCCTCGTGACCCTGTGGTTAGGATATAGCGGGTTGTATAATGGATGGATGATTGGCAATAATATGTCTAATATGCTGCCTACTGCTCATGGTCCATTAGCAAACTTTACACAGTTTCAGCTAGAGTCTCTTATTTATCTGACTAACCTTGTACCTCACATGAAAGCTACTTTGTGCACCCCTGATATTATACCTGCTTAACTATTTAAAGATGTGTTTCAAGTTATTGAGCCCAGTGTTTTATCAGTCATGAATGAGTCATTAATAACAATTTTAGTTCCATTATGTTTAAAACATGCAGCGTTTCAGCCTCTACTAGACTAGACTCAGAGTCAAAACCGAGAATATGTACCAGAGGATATGGAATCTTAATAAAGAAGGAAAAAGAGAATTTAGATCAGGGGTCTGACAAAGCTGGAAACTGAAAAACTTATTTTTATGTTATTTTTATGAATAGAATTTGTTGCAAGATTAAATAAATTGACTATGTAAACCAAAATTCTGGGTGGGATTGATCAGCTACTCAGGCAAACAGAAAATCGTACCTGCCAAGAATGAGGTATTGCCAATCTCACTTATAAATGTGATGTTTTAGCTCCTGACTTGTATTTAGGGGGTAGTAAAGTGATGGGGTTATTTCTACTAAAAGTGGGTGGTGATACTACACAGAGAAACTAAAACACAAAGTACATGACCTTTTCCCAAGCAAGTTGATAGTTAACAAAATAATAGTCACTTGAAAGCTGTCCATATGTTTAGTGATAACAGATTTACTGGAGATACTAAACTTGTGTTGTTTGTCAGACATATCAGCTGGTTGAGTGCATTACCATACCATTTTGTTTTCTTTTTTCTTATTTTTCGTTTTTTCTGTTGAACTGATGATATACATTGTTTCAGGAATCCAAGATGGCTACTACATTATGACATCAGAGGAGAATGGACACATGATCATGTAAAAGGATATGATCATGTTCTTTCAAAGGTTTGTTTTTTTGATATAATGTACTCTCTAGGAGTTGGTTAATGGTTAGGCATGTACGCAGGTTTATCCAAATCCTCATGGGTTCAACCATAAGACTGTTGGAATTCACTGCATTTTTTAGTTAATATTAGGGTCTATCCAGGCCTTTGCAACATTTTGGCTTCCAGCCAATACTAAAATCTTGGCAAATTTTCAGCAAATAAAATAAATAAAATCCTCAGCCTTTTGGTTGTCTGATTGTTTGTCTGTTTAAAATAAGGTCCATATGTCATATCAAGGAATGTAGTTATAACGGGAATGGGGAAACCATAGAAATAGCACCAACGGGGGGCTACAATAACAATCTTGCAGCAGGTGTGCACTACGACTGATGAAGGATATCATCATCAGCACAGGCAAACTTTTCCCAGGTATGTACAACATTTTCTTCTCAACTAACCTGGATAACAGTTTCATTATATGGCTGGATTACAGTTTTTGCATAGTTTGCACTTAGCCATTTTCAATTTCTAAAAGAAATGTTTCCCCCTTTTATTTATTCCAGGAAAGCTGGGTACTTTAGGTAGTGAAGAGAAAACTATGATACTGAGATGAAACAATTATAAAATTATTTACGTGACAGTAAAAGTTTGGAATCAAATCAAAGTCAAATGTCTACAAGGTTTTATATATAAACATTTACAGTTTTGTATGCTGTATGATAATAAGATGGATTTCTAAAGATCAAAGTAATGCTTCTAAATATCATGCTTAAAGAAGATTCTGTTGCCATGCCGTAGTTACTATATAGGCAAGGAACAGTAAAATGCTTTACACAGCAATTGGTATAAAATTTGTACTGGTTTCACATTTTGGAGGTGAGTATAGATTGGACTGTCTTATTTTGAACATGTGCTGTTGTGTTTTGAACTTATGCCATATAATAAGTGCATATCTAATTACCGTGCTGAGTTAATGAGTATCAGATCAGATAATTATTATTATTAGATATGCTTTATTTGTCCCCGGGGCAAATTAAAACTTTACAGAAACTCAAGAAAAGAAAAAATATATACTGTATTAGTGTTTGTATAACACCTTCACGCTGTAAGGACAGCCTCCGTGGGTTGCAGCGGCGCCTCGGACCCCCGCAGGGCTCCATGGGAGTTGGAGTTGGTTACAGCCCTGTTGGGATCCATTGGGACCCGGAAGTGCCTTATAAAAGGGGCCAGCTGACACTATTCGGAGAACCAGAGTCAGGAGGATGGAGACAAAGCTTGACTGGAGGAGTGGAGGAGAAAAAAGGAAAAGAGGAAGAAAAGAATTGTGTATTGTTCTTGTGCTTGTGCTGGGAACTGTGCCATACTTGTAGGGAACAGGGAAGATGTTTCTCACAAGGGAAAAAAGAAAAATAAAAGCATGTGCTTACACTTGTGCCTCATGCGTCTGTCTGTGTTGGGTTGGGACGGCCAGTGAGATATATTGTAGTGAGCGGCTGGGGCCTTTACCCGACCAGGATGCCTCTACATTGGAAGTCACTGGGGGAGCAAGCATGGCCAGCGTTACCTCCTCTGGGACGCTAGATGGAAGCCCCCCTGGGTTGCAGTGGTGCCTCGGACTCCCGCAGGACTCCCGTGGGAGTTGGAGTTTGGTGCAGCCCTGTTGGGATACGCGGGTGCCGCCAGGGGATGCTGCAGCAGGAACTGCTGAGTCCTTTTGGGCAGTGCTTCTGCCACACCTGGTGCGGTATAAAAGGAGCCAGCAGTCACTACCCGAGGAGCCAGAGTCAGGAGGAGGAAGACGAAGCTTGACTGGAAGAGTGGAAGAAAAGAGAGAAGAGTATTGTGTTTGTGCTGGAACTGTGTTGTACTTGTGGGAAACTAAAAAACAATGTGTGTGCCTTGAACTTGTGTCCCATGCTTGTCTGTGCTGGGTTGAGGCAGTAGTGCCAGCCTGGGTGGTCCACTATATATATATATATATATATATATACATACACTGCTCAAAAAAATTTAAGGAACACGTTTTAATCAGAGTATAGCATCAAGCCAATGACACTACTGGGATATTGATCTGGTCAGTTAAGTACTAGAGGGGGTTGTTAATCAGTTTCAACTGCTTTGGTGTTAATGAAATTAACAAAAGGTGCAGTAGAGGGGCAACAATGAGACGACCCCCAAAACAGGAATGGTTTAATAGGTGGAGGCCGTTGACATTTTTCCCTCCTCATCTTTTCTGACTGTTTTTTTTTCACTAGTTTTGCATTTGGCTATGGTCAGTGTCACTACTGGTAGCATAAGACGATACCTGGAGCCTACAGAGGTTGCACAGGTATTCAAATTCTCCAGGATGGCACATCAATATGTACCATTTCCAAAAGATTTGCTGTGTCTCCCAGCACAGTCTCAAGGGCATGAAGGAGATTCCAGGAGATAGGCATTTACACTAGGAGAGCTGAACAGAACTGTTGAAGGTCCTTAACCCATCAGCAGGACCGTTATCTGCTCCTTTGGGCAAGGAGGAACAGGATGAGCACTGCCAAAGCCCTACAAAATGACCTCCGGCTGGCCACTAGTGTAAATGTCTCTGACCAAACAATCAGAAACAGACTTCATGAGGGTGGCCTGAGGGCTCGACATCCTCTAGTGGGCCCTGTGCTCAGTACCTGGCACCATGGAGCTCGATTGGCATATGCCATAGAATACCAGAATTGGCAGGTTCACCACTGGCGCCCTGTGCTTTTCACAGATGAGAGCAGGTTCACCTTGAGCACATGTGAGAGATGTGAAAGGGTCTGGAGAAGCCGTAGAGAATGTTAAACTGCCTGTAACATTGTTCAGCATGACTGATTTGGTGTTAGATCAGTGATGGTCTTGGGAGGCATATCCATGGAGGGACACACAGACCTCTACAGGCTAGACAACGGCACCTTGACTGCCATTAAGTAGTCAACTGGCTACCTGTGTCATTCAGAACTGACTTTAAAATACTGCCATGACATTGTCAGGCATGCATACAAGCACGTGGGGGCCATACAAACTACTGAGTACGATTTTGAGCTGCTGCACTGAAATTTTGTCAAAATGGACTAGCCTGCTGCATCATTTTTTCACTTTGATTTTCAGGATGTCTTTGAATTCAGCCCTCTGTTGGTTGATAATTTTCATTTCCATCAAATGACGTGGCATCCTTTCGTTCTAAACATATTACCCAGTCCATATCATTATATACAGTATATCCAGCATAATTTTTTTCCCAATTTTTTTAGTGTTGATCAGAAAAATTCAGCTAAGTTTTTTTTGCACAAGATAGGCAGTATTTGTTGGTGACCACGTTCAAAAAATATTATCCTGGAAATTTGCCATGTAGATAGATTAGACAAACATATTTTTCCCAGTGCCCCATGATGCTTTGTGAGACCAGTGTGATATCACAAGGTTGTAGCAGCCGTGCACAGAACTTTAATGCATGGGTGTACTGTAAGCATACTCCGCCTCTGTAAATTTTACTTCACTGCCTGATTTCCTTCACACATTCATAATACATGCATAAAAAAACTCCTAGTATGTTTATTTGAGGGGCATATTAGCTTACCATAATGAGAATATTATGAGTACTGCTACCAAACACATAATACTGATTCTGCCATGCCATGTGGCTAATTTCATATGCCAACTTAACACATATGCAATTAGCCATGCTACCAGCAAAGCAAACCTTAAAGAATCTCTATCCTCTTGCTCCCCAAGTTAGAAAGCACATGCCAACCTGTGAAATAATAATAATAATGCAAGAATTATTACTATTTACAAATCATTCTATCTTTGTAATGGAAAAAAAAGTGCAAAGACCTGCACAGAAACGAAAAAGATGTGCCAGCTGCATGTATGCCTCCATGCTGTGTGGAAACTGCTGAAATGCAACTTAAAAACATGCTTTCTAGACACAGATTATTAGTGCACAATGCACAATGATTAATTTTTATTTATTTTTTTACTTCTAAAGCAGCTAGCAATTTGTTGTATTGTGTTTGTGGCTATCATTCCATCTGCATCTTTTGTTGCTTTGCACAGTGGTTAGCACTGCTGCCTCACAGCTCAGGTCACGTTTTTCGTCAGAGTAATCGGTCCAGCATAGCTGGCAGACAAGTCCCTAGCCCTCAGGGACCCTTAAAAGCCCATTGCACCATTATATTCCACTCCTCCCTCATAGACTTCAATGTATTTCTCTGTGCATGAACACTCCCATGATTTTCCCAAACTCATGGCAAAGCAAACTCAGTGGGGTTCGCTCCATACTAGTAACCATGAAGATGAAGTAAATGGAGGGACTAGGTGGTACCAAAGCAGCCATAAAAGCCCAGTGACATTGTTTCAAATATGGCCATGCCAGCCCACCTTTACATTTTTCATAAATCACACTCAAATGCTTGATGATTGGCGTTCCCTCCCACCCCACATTTGCACCTCATCATTTTATAATGCATGGTTAGGTATTTTTTTAAATTTATAAAAAAATTATTCACTTTAGAATACAATTGTATGCGGCAAATTAATATAAACCATGAAACTTGAAAATTACCAAACTTATCCTGTAAGCTGATTTTCTCTTTTTAAATATTATAAAGTATGGAATAAAATCATTTTCTGTGTAAATTCTGAACTATGTCACAGTGTTTCCTTTTCATCCATCCATTCATCCATCTTCTTACTAGTCTAATGCACTTCAGATTCATAGGGGAGCCAGAGCTTATTCAGGCAGCATCAGATGTGAGGCAATGTTTTCCTTTTCAGCCTAAAGCAATATTTCACTTAAAATGCCATTTGAAAAGACAGTGTTACAATGAGCATTTGTTACACTGATCATTTTTCAGTTCATTTTCATGTTTCTACCAAGTACTTGTAGCAAGAACTAACAGGTCTGCATGTCTGATAAGCAGTCAGGACTGCTGGTCAGGGTGCATATCTCTGACATGCTAAAGCTTACATAATTCCACGTATAATACATTGAGTATTCTGAATATAGGCAAGTAAAAAAATGCAATTTCGCAATTGAAGCTTTTTATCAAGTTAAGGCAATTTGAAAAAACGCTTAGCATTAAATAAATGACTTTCTGACAAACATGTAAATACATTACTAAAACAAAAATGTTGGTAATGTTATACACTTTTGATATTAATGTTTGTTTCATGATTCTGAACTTTAAGAAAAAAGACGTATTCTTTACCTTGAGCCAAATGTTCACTTTCCATAAATGTAAAAAGTGAATATCTTTTGTTTAAAGCAATCAATGGTTTCCCTTACAGGGTTCAAACTAAGAGTACAATGAGCATGATCCAACAATGAGCTCCTTACACTCTTAACTATTATAAGTCATAATATACTTTCCTGAGAATCTACAGCTCCCACACACAGAGCTTTAATCCATGGGCCATATTTTATAATGGTTTCTTTTTTTATTTTTTTGTAACGCTTATTTCCATTCTCATTAAAAGCTTTGTCTGCTTTATTGTTTAATTTCTCACAGATGCCCACTTCTGCATTGAAAAAAACACACTATGGTCAAAATGCCAGGGAACATTATTATTAGCATTTGCCCCTTGGCTCCTGATGAAGCTATTGCCAACTATAGTCCAAGACATGTTCTTTTTCCAAGCTGCTTTCATTAATGTGATTTTACACAAGTTACCGAACAGACTGCAACTGGCAAAGCGTCACACCTTTTTCCTTGTTTAAGGCCCCAAAGAGCATAGCTGGAACATTTAACCTGACTCACTGAACTCTAATGGCTCTGCTGCTATCAGTCAATGAATGCTATTTTCACTGACAAGATGAGCTTATTAAACTAGACCTTGTGGCTATTTTGAGGGTGGCTCAGTGTGTCGGTTTGCATCTTCCTCTTCTACAGGCCCTGCTATCTTCATTTGGCAGGTTACCAATACAATCAAAATTTAGATGTGAGTCAGACCCCTATCAGCAAAGTGCTGCAGTGATTCCTCCAGGTTGCATGCAGGAGACAAATTAATTAGTCTTGTTTGCTATGTTTTCTGTTAAGCTCAGGTGTAATCTATCAGGGCATAATTATATATTGCTACTATAACAACAAATTCATCTCAAGGTGTAAATTCCCATGTAAGCCCGAGGTATTAACGTGTCCCATCTTGTTCCTTACACAATGTGGCTATTGCATGTGAATTACCACACTAACAATTGAATTCCCTGATGGTGTCAGCTACTAACAAAGATGTTTACTATTGTCTGGGTTCACTTTGATTGATCTTTAGTCTTTCTTGTATGTTACATGCAATGATGGCCTTTAATGTTTGTCTTTTTTTTTCACCTGGTCAGCATTTCCTCTCTTTCAGGTTGTTGGTGGGTTTGGTTTAAATGATCAAACTGTGGGGTTTATATTGACAAGATTGCTATGTTTCAATTTAAGCGACTTACTGTGTGTTTTGAAGATGTTCTACAATTCTAAAGTGCATTTGTCATGCAAGTTGCTATATAAAACAAGCTTTGGGTTTTGTTTATTTTTTATAACCATTTTTATTTAGCAAAGGGCCTAAATGAATTTGCTGAAAAGATCCAGCAAATGGCATCAATTCTATAGACGCTTAAGGAAATGTACAAAAAAACTCAAAACCATTTTCTGCCTTGTTTTTATGTTTATTTTTATGTAATTCAAGCTCTCTTCATAAAACACATATGCATAGCAGATCCATCCATATTCTAAACCAATTTATCCAGAGTAGGGTCGTTGGGGAAGTTGAAGCCTACCCTACCAAAACATGGGGCACACAGAAGGAACAATCCCTGGACAGGGTGTCATCCAATCATAGGATGAACATACACATCACGCCAATTTAACATCACCAGTCCAACTAACCTGCATGCATCCTAAAATTATAAAATTACACATGATTCTCAATCCTGCCTCTTTCAGTTCAGGGTTATATGAGGAACAAAGCTGGACCAGCCCTAGTCTATTGCAGGGCCCACATACAAACATAATTACTTCAGGCCAATTTAGAACTGTGAATTAACCTAATGGATATTTTTGGGATTTTGGGGAAAAACCCATAAGGACACTGGGGGAATGTGCCAACAATACATGAACAGCAACTAGCCAGGAACTCAGGACCCTGGATCCATGAAGCAGCAGCATTAATTGCCTCCCAATTATCAAATACTAAGAGAAAAATACAACACTAAACCCAATGTCACAACACACATCTTCTGATCAGAGGGGATATCTAACTTAACAACTGCAGTTGCTGATCTCCTCATCCAAGTATGTGAGATTACAGAATAAGAGATTGCAGGTTATGTCAAATTAGACAACTGCATGACAACTTTCCAGCACTGTTTCACGTTTACAAAATATCATGAGCTTGACCCTTTTATGATGGTCAGTAACATACTGCCTGATGAAGCTGGTACAGGAAAGATGGGTTTATCCACAGTCTCTGCCCTTTTTGTCCTCTTTTTTTCATTCTGTCTTGGTATATAAAATATGCAACATTCATCAGATGAGCTTCTCTTCTGTTTGTCAGGTTCAAAGCCCTCATGTTTCTTATTCCTAGTAGCTGCATTATATGCACTGTACATTGAGGCTAAACACTCACTAATTGTCAGCTCTCACATGCACACAAGCCCATTTTGATTTTGTCAGAGAGAGTCATGGACTGGTTGGACTGAGTAGCTGCATATGTTAGATGATGTGAAAGCCTGTGACTCGATAAGATTACATAAATGAAGTTTGTGACTGAAAGTTGCTGGAAATGTTGTATAATGAGACGTGGGTTTTAGTAAATACATATGCATTTTAACCTTTTATCTATATAAATGGTCAGTCTGATGTCATTGGGATTCTCTTGTTTCAAAAGAGGAATTCATCTTCACCCAACCAGCTATAAAATTAGCCCTGACATCATAAAGCAGGGGCTATCTTAACTCATAATTCCTACTTTACGTTATACCATATCATTTTCTAAGCCTGCTCACATTGGAGCAGAGTCAGAGGGGGCTGGAACCTGTTCTGGTAAGCAATAAATGCAAGGCAGGAACAATCTCTAGTCCAGAGTGAGCACACTCACACACATGCACACATATTAGGGCCAATTCAGCTTTGCCAATCCTCCTAACCTGCATGTCTTTGGACTGTAAGAGGAAACTGGAGCACCTAAAGGAAGCCCATGCAATCACGGAGAACATGCAAACTTTATGACCCAGGGCTTGAAACCTGGTCTCCTTATTGTTAAGCAGCAACACTACCACTGTGCCATAGTGCAGTCCAGTTTATGTTATAAATTTTATTAAATTGTTTTTCATTAATTCTTTAGTTGTCAGAAAAGGTACTACAAGAAATTACATGAATACAATAAGCTCTGCTTGATATGAATGCATGAACATATTAAATCAGATAATGGAGGGCATCGGTGGAAGGTAAGGTTCAGGTAAAGCAGAAACCAGGAGACATTTCTTCACACAAAGATCTGTGGAATGAAGTACAGTGTCATTCAATTGAAGTAGTCACCTGACAACTTTAAAAATTATCTGAACAAGCAAGCTTAAGGGCTGAATGGTCTCCTCTAATCTGTCGACCTTCTTATGTTCTTATGAACTTTGAATCAGTTAAACAGTAGTTCTAAACATTATACCTGCATACTACGTTAAAAAGTAATGTAGATTACTCATATCATAGAATAAACTTGGGAAGTAGACAAGGAAACATCTATCCTTCCACTTTCCAAACCTACTTACACGAAACAGCGTCAATGGGAGGTTTGGGCCTATCCCAGTAAGCATTAGGTATAAGGTCAGGAAAAACCACAGCATAGGGCAGCATTGAACAGATAGAAACATCAGGGGCCAATTTAACAGAGAGAACCTACCTAACCTGCATGTGTTTGGACTGTAGGAGGAAATGTAAGTGCCCAGGGGAAACCTACAAAGACACAGGAAGAAAATGCAAGGTCCTTTCAAGAAGTACCTGGGAATCAAGTGTTGGACTTCTTGTTGGATGGCAGCAGCACTACCATGGCGCCCCGGAATAAATAAACATGAAAGTCATATATTAACTACTTTTGCCATAAGAAACAATAACTGGAATGACTAACATTGCATTTCAAGGCCCAGTTGAAGTCCTGGGGCCTCATGTATAAATGGTGCGTACGCACAAAAATGTTGCGTAAGAACATTTCCACGTTCAAATCGCTATGTATAAAACCTAAACTTGGCATAAAGCCATGCACATTTCCACGGTAGTTCATACCCTGTCATACGCAACATCTCTGATCAGTTTTGCAGACTGGCGGTACCCAGCGTCAAAGCAGTGCTACTGTTCCTGTGTGGATATCCTTTCTTTTTTAGATCCACATCCCTGACTCGGCTTTATAAATACACTGAAATTAACCGCATATTGTTTATTAGTTTAATGCATCTGATTGTAATTAACCTGTAACAATATAATGGTCCACAGAATGGTCAAACTATTCCAAATACCATAACTGCTTTAGCGTTGTTACTCTCACTGCACCTCGGATCCCACATCCGATCATCTTTTTCCATAGTACTCTCACTGCACCACTCGGAGTATTTATATCACTGTATCTGTACAGCAGCTGATCAGCTGTATCTGTACAGCAGCTAATCAAAAAGAAAATTATTGGTATACAGCATCAAGCACATGCTGCCTCAGCCATGCTGTCTATTGAATTGCTCTCAAATGACAAGTGCTTCAGAGCCTTTCCTGTACTGACCTCGCGGTTAAGAAACAGTTTCATCCCAAGAACTCTAAACGCACTCAATCAGTCCATCAAGTGTTCCTTGTAGAACTGTTTGTACTTATTAGTACAATCACCTCACTGTAAGCTTGCACTACAGTTATAATATTGCACAACCTGAGCCACTTTATAAAGCACGTATTTACATATGATGACAATATCATTTTTAAGATGAAATGCAGCAAAATATGTTTATTATATTATACAGATAAAACTTTAACTTTAACTACACGGTGCCACACTGCTAGCGAGCCGCTGGCGCTCCGTTCACGGATTGTTCCTGACTCGCACTGTATTCTTGCTTGTGCTGACGCGACACTGGAAGAATAGATGGATAGAATAATTAAACATGTACTACAAAGATATTTCGATGTTCCTTAAAAGTTTTGAAGAATCAGTGTTCTAAGCTTACAGATGGCTTAATGTCTGTTACAGAGCTGATTGTGTGTCGATTGGGTATTTGGAGAAAGAAAAGTAAGGACAGGAATTGAAGGTTAGTATGTTTGAAAGAGACAATACTGCTACAATAAAGTGTTTCATCGAAGGTAGCACACGGCGCAGCAAGCGTCTTGCGTGAGACATGAACAATCACTACGCCACCGTGTTCCCATGTTTAATAACATGCTTTAACTCCTATCATCATGAAAATGATATCAAATATGCATCCTTGTATTTGTATTATTCAGAAAGCTGTAATATCACGAAGGATAGAGGAAGGAAGAGAAAGCCCGGAAGCACGTAGTGATTCACACACATAGAGCACTTAGAAGATCAAATACAAAACAAAGCATTTAACGTGTTACTTTAGTTACGATGGGATTGAGAAAGTAGTATATTAAACAATTTTAAGATTAAGTTTATGATGTTCTACTTTAATGACAAAATAAACTATGTGATTAAAGTGGAAATTTAGAGATTAAAGTTGACATTTCATGCTTTTTCCCCACTGTATGCCTTTTTTTTTCTCTTTACCCTAATAAGCTTTCATATGACACTCAGACGGTGGGCTACAACTCGCCTTTTCACTGCGACTTTGATATCTGACAACTTCTTTTTTATTTCGGGCACTGTGTGAACGTGAGCTTTCTAGTTTCTCCAACATGCTATGTCACTCGATCAACTTCCTTTTGTTATTATACCAATGTTTAAACCAAAAAATAGTATGTTTTTCTTTGCCTCCACTTGGTGTTCGCTGAAATTCTTTTATTTTCCCTCTTGCTTTTGCCATTGCCTTTTCACAGAAGGCAGAGCTTAAGGGCTATTTATATTGATTTGCATATTCAAAGAGGTGTAATTTTGGGAGTAGTTGGGGTGGGACAGCAGGCGCGTGCATGTGCTTTACTTTTAATGTTGACCGGGATTTATGTAGCAGAAGAACGTGGAAGTTGGCGTACACACAGCTTTATGGATCTGGATTTTTTTGTGTGTAAGCACATTTCCACTTTTGTCCGTACGCCTTTTATTATGTGAATTCTACACACAGCATTATACATGAGGCCCCTGATCTTAATCCAACTGAGAATCAGTGGCACTATTTAAAAATTACAACGCAAAAGTATTATCAATTTAACCTGAACAAAATGCAGCAAATGTCCTTGGAAGAGTGGGCCAGAACTATTTGAGTACAGTATGCAACGCAGGTCTGTATTTATAGATAGATAGATACTTTATTAATCCCAAGGGGAAATTCACATAATCCAGCAGCAGTATACTGATACAAAAAACAATATTAAATTAAAGAGTAATAAAAATGCATGTAAAAGCAGACAATAACTTTGAATAATGTTAGCATTTACTCCCTAGGGTGGAATTGAAGAGTCGCATAGTGTGCTGAAGCTGCTCCTCTGCCTGGAGATGACACTGTTCAGTGGATGCAGTGAATTCTCCATGACTGACAGGAGTTTGCTTAGCGCCCGTCGCTCTGCTACAGATGTTAAACTGTCCAGCTTTATTCCTACAATAGAGCCTGCCTTCCTAACAAGTTTGTCCAGGCGTGAGACGTCCTTCTTCTTTATGCTGCCTCCCCAGCACACCACCGCATAGAAGAGGGCACTCACCACAACCGTCTGGTAGAACATCTGCAGCATCTTATTGCAGATGTTGAAGGACGCCAACCTTCTAAGGAAGTATAGTCCTTATAACAAAGAACTTACTGTAAAGCTGTTATTACTGCAATGGGTGACTATACAAAATAAAGTGTATGGACTGAATATTTATGTAAACAACATATTTCTTTTTTTACTCTTCTTAATATCTGTTAACTTAAAATAATGCAATAAACTGAGTGTCAACGTTTTGAAATAAAAATATTTCAGAGTGCAAAATTTCAGCATAGGATTTTGTGAACCAACGGATGGCTGAGACATAAGAATTGTTGGGGTGCGAACCCGGCAATTCTCCATTTAATTAGAAACAAAATTAAAAAAAAGAACTTTGTAGCACAACCGAACATAAATTACACTGCTCTCTCTGCTACAGTGTAGAAGATTCTACAAGAAGAGTTCCATTCTTCTGTCTTTGTTGTGTGCAAATTACAAACACAATCTGTAATGGCCCTGTTTATATCTGCCTGTTTATATCGGTGGTGCTTCCAATGCTTGCTGGTGGTGGGGTCAGGCACCATCTCCGGGCGATGGCTCCATGCTGCAGAGGAAACATGATACTTACTTCTGCCTGGCAGTGGTAATGTTGGGATTACCTGAGCCATTTGGGAGAAGCGCAGTGACAATTTGTTATTCAGTAAAATTACAGAATTGGTCAATGGCCTAAATACCTTGAAAAGGCATTCTATTTTGTGTTGCAATTGTGTCTTGTCATCCTCATCAATAATATTCATTGATGCCCTTTATTAATAGTTTTGCATAACATATTGTTAGATGTATATGCATTTTATTTTGATATACTTTATTAAAATGATCCTTTCATCCATCAATTTTTTTACTCACATTTCAAATATTGCTGCCACAATTGCAACTGTTTAAGATGAAAAACCAGGATGGTGCACTTATTTATCTCATTATTATATTTATAAACAGCTCAATAATATTATGGTTACTGCCTGAAGTATCATTTATCATAACAGCATGCTGATTCATCATCTATATGCAATTAGTCATGTTTGAAAAGTACAAACCATATCAGCATTGCGCTGTCCAGCAGGCTCCAGAGATATTAGTCTTTTGATTTTTTTAAACCAATTAGATCAGTACAATTAATAGAAAGTGAGTGAAAATAAATAATAATGATTATTTCATTTAACTAAATAGTCCATCTTAATATTAACAGGGAATTGTCTGTAATTTACTATTGATTAATAACAGTATGTGGCTAGTGCAAAAAAAATCAACTTAGAAGTAAATGGCATTCCTGTGAACAGGGTCATTAAGTGCCCTAGAAGAATAATGCAAATGATTGATTTAATTACCACAAAAATCAAACAAGAAAGTGAACGTAACATTGTATGCTGATAATTAAAGTAAAGCCCTTGAAAATACTGATATTTTAATGTCACAGTAGGAGCAGTTTGTTCCTTATGACCGTCATGCTTTTATTGTTTGATAACGTTCTGGAAGTGAGGTTGAGAGCAAAACTTTATGGCCAGCTGAAATTAGGAAATTGTTGACAGGCTTAAAACATTAAGGCTTTAAGGAAGATAAGAGTTTGGTGATGGGGGAAGGAAGACTTCAGGTTTTTCATTTAATACACATTCAACATATTGTTCATTGTCAGGAGTCTACAGTAACATAAATCTAAATCTAAAATGTTTTATGGCAGCTTTCCAGTCTACCCCACTTGTTTTTATCCTCTCTGTCGATTCAGTTCCTAAATGCACATTTACAAATACAGTCTAATATAATACTGGACCCGTGACTTGCATGAAAACCAGACCACAGCACAGGTAACAATCAATTCTAAAATCAAATGAAACATTTTCCCATGCCATCCCTGCTAGTATCATATAAACAGTCCAAATGTGGTGATACAAGTGGCTATGCATCATGGCATGAATTCACACAAGTACCAAGTGCCATCCTTTGGTGTATCCAAAGAAGCATTACTTCAAGGGGTTATCTTGCCCTATGTATAGTGTAGAGAAGACTTTAGTTAACACCCCAAAATTGCTTCAGACATGTTTCAAAGGAGAAAGGTCTGGGGACACCATACACTGTGCATTGGGAAGAAGTTGTGACAATAAACAGGAGATGTGGGAGTTGTACTTCAGCCAGGATTCTCCTCTGGCTGGGGTTCAAATACCATTTGTATATCTGTTGTATTCATTGTTTATGTTAACATTATTGATTGTTTACTTGCTTTATTTTGAAGCATATTTTATTATGGGCCATATGTTTTGTGGGTAGTCTCCAAATAATTGGGGCCATATGCCCATTACTGTGAAGGTACTACCCTCACCCCTATGAAGGCGGGGACAGCCCACAGTCCCTTGCGGTTCATTTCAAATGAGCTTGGTTCTTAGGGAGTGATTCTAGTTTCTTTCTGCTCATATTGTTATTTATTGGTATTTTTTAACCATTTAGCTTTGCTTTTTGACTTTGCTTTCTGGTTTCATTTTTGTTCCCTTGGATTGCCTTTTGTTTTCAGGCAACTCCTTTTATCCTTTTGTATTTTATGGAGCCAGCTAATTGTTCAGAGATTTATGAAGAATACATTCTTTTATTTATAAAGATCCTGTGTTGTGTCCTTGTTAGTAGCTCAGGTTTAATAGTAATACCTGACCCAGGCTCCCCTGGAGATTTTAATTAGTTACTGGGAATTTCATCCTTGGAATTTCTCAAGGTCAAAATAGTGGGTAGGCATTGTGATGTTTGAAACATTGTTTGAGAATTTATGATGTTTTCTAAATGACACTGCTTTCTGTATTTTCCTCTTATGGTAATTTGTTGGTCATCATCCCTGTTATGCCCTGGGTATGATTGCATTTAGAAAAACAATAATTCTGTTATAGTACCTGTTTTAGTGATCTAGACAGAAAATATTTGTATCCAATATTACATTTAACTTGCTTTTCTTTTCTGAGACTCATTGAAGCTCCTTGAGTATGGGAAATTTGCTTTATAAATAAAATGTATTATTATTATTATTATTATTATTATTATTATTAATAATAATAATAATAATTATAATTATAATATAGTACTATTGCTGATATAAATAAATAGGGAAAATCTTTCTTTTAGAAATTCAACATGGCTAAACACAACCCGTGATGAGACAAAAAGATGTACTCTGCAATCCAGTGAGACAATGAAAACTGCTATCCAGATTAGTTCAGAAGAAAGCTCTGTATTTTCCTGCCGTCTTTGAGACCATGCTTCAGCCAGTAGAAATTTTTGTGAGCACTGGTGACGATGTCCCCCATCAGCCGTAGTACACTCCTGATACCTGATGGGAATTGTAGTCCCTGCATCTGTGCAGGTTTTTGGGTTGCCCCCCTCCTGTCCCCAACTCTTCTCCCCAATATGACATATAGCCTATATTTTAAAATTGGATCAGCGGCAAGGCAAATGCTAAATGTTGTGACAATCAGTTCAGCTGTTTTAATATGACTAGTGAACAAACAGACATTCAAGCAGCTTACTATTTTATTTTTATTTACATATGTTCAGTAATGCAGCTACAAACATATAATGCAAGCAGGTCTGTAAGAACGTTTAATTTAATTTTAGAATTGCTTTATTTTAGTAATAGAATATAATTTTCTTATAGCTACTTAGATTATGGTATAGACTTTTACCCCTTGTAAGTTAATATGAAATAGAACTTCCTTTGCTTTGGCTGTAAAGACGGAGTGTTAATTAAGCCAAATACGAAATTATCTTATTGCTAGCATGGACTGTTAGACAAGTCTGCAAATAGGAGATGGCAAACAGTTTTCTGACCGTGCTTAATGACGACTGTATGACCAAACTTAGAGAAATGAAACAAGATAAATAAGCCTTAAATAGAACTTTTCGTAAACAAGAACTTTATCTTTCTTTGATATAATTTTTTTCTCTATTTTTTGTGTGAATTGTTTTGCTTTGAATTTTACTAAAATGTCTAAAACAAAGATATTAGGTCTGTGGAATTATTTGGAACATGCATCACACTCTTGCCTGAATCATCCTGTGAGGCAAACTAAAAGCTGCAGAACTTTGGTAATTTAGGCCAAAAACAGCTACAAGGTCTTTTTTAATTGTTTTAACTAAAATTTAAAAGCTTAAAAGAACACATTATGATTCATGAACAAAAAAGTTAAAAATAAAATGTATCTCATAAAATATATTATGCTTATATTTTTAATATTATTTTTCCTCCCACCAGTATTGAAAAGTATGTATGATACACTTTCATTTATTTCATGACAAACTAAACTAGAGGTAGGAGTTGACTATCCCAAGCCTCATGTTAGTTCTGGAGATTATTTTGCCACTTAATGATGATCTGGGCTTCCAACTTTCATATTTATTCTGCTGATTAATACCACAGTAAACTAGGCTGACCACCCAGCCTCATGAATGCTATTAGTTCAGCCTTTGTCAAACTGATACTGTTTTTGTAAAACTAATACATGTGTTGTTAAGGCTTTCTTTTTTCTCTTATAGCATAATGCTGTGTGATTTTTGAGAAGTGGCAATGAATTAACTTTTCATGAAGCACTGCTAGTATAATTTTTAAATCTTATGTATGCCTTAAGCATATTTTACATCATAAATATTTGAGGATGAGATCTAAAATGACAAGCTTTATCAAACAGATAAACAGTACATGATGTTTAGAAAACAGCTTGCATAATGCAGGAAGCCACATTTAAGAAATGTAGTTGTTTTGTCACATTTGTCTTAAATTTAGTGTTTTGCTTTGTGCCAACTCTAAATTTGTTTCATATTAAATTAGTAATTCATGTAGGCTCTTGCTGTGTAGGATATTAAGTCCATGTTTAAGGATAGCCAATAAGACCATAAGATTGTTATGCAGTATGTGCTCTTTGAGTGCTAGGAAAATGTCTCCGTTCATTCTATAAAATCTTTAAATTTGGTTAACAGATAAATGTGGCAATGATTACGATGTACAAAAGAGTCTTCTTGAAATATAATGTATAAAATAATATAATTTGTCTTAAACAGGCATAATTCTCTCAAAGATTATATATTTTTTTGTATTTCACTTACCCCATGTGGTTTGTATTGATGACCAGGAAAAATTTTAATCAATTTTTTTTAGAGAATGAAGGTAATAAAGTTTGTGATAGAAGTGGAATCTATGGAGACTAATGCTGGAAAACAGCAAACACTATTAAAAGCATCCATTAAAAAATCTTACATTACTCGTGTTGCATAATCCCCAATGTTAAATCATCTACTTGTATGCTCACAACATGCACAAAGCATGTATATTTTGCTAAAATATCTACTATATGATAAAACACTAACGTCTGTGTGTCCAGTCTCTCTAAGCAGTCTGATTGGTCAGTTTGGCTTTGATGTGATTGGTCAGTTTGGCTTTGGTGACACAATGTGAGGAAGTGTGAGATGCACAAGAAAGAGTAAAGGCGTATGAGGCATGCAGAGAGAGTCGCCACCAAAGATGGCAAGAATAAAAGCAGACTTGATTTGAGAAAGGTGCCTCAGAAATAACAATAAATGAGAAGCGGGCATTATTGGAAAATGCAAATACAGAGGAAAAAGACTGAAGGTACATGTAGGGCACAGATATAGCACACATTTTTTTACTTATTCTATTACCTGTCTTTGATAGGTACCATGACTAGTTGTTAAATAAAAACTTCAGAAATCTCAGAACATTATGCAATTAGAAAACACTTTAAAATGGGATTGTGCTTTTCAATTGAAGACCTGCCTCCCCACCTCATTTATTGGTCAAGAGTCCTGAGACTCGATGGTCTCCATAGACACCAGTACTGTCAGAAACATTGTTATGTCCGCTGTCCATGAAAATATGAGATTAAAATTTTTTTCTTGGCCATCTGTATAAACCATAAAGGGTAAGTAACATAATAAAAATATTTCACTTTTGAGTGAAATATTCCTTTAAGATAAGAAAGTTCATACTCAGTCCTGGAAAGCCATATTGACTGTGGGTTTTTATTTAAACTGATCAAGCGCCTCTAATTGTAACTTTGCTTAAATGAATTACTATTTCCATATGATTTTTGTTATGGCCATTTAGCAAATTGTATCCTACATTTATTTTATTGTTAATTTGATTGGTTTCAGTTTGTTTGAGTCAGACCGCTTCATGTTAAAGAATTCCTATACAGCACAAAAATTTTGACAAACAGACACAAGTGACAATGTTAAAATATTAAACAGTATGACATCATTCACAGTGGAGTTCTCTCATTAAAAATTACATGCTATTTAGAAAACTCCATTGTATGGCCAAAAATCTGAACAATAAATACAGTACATTTAAATACTAAAGCAGGAGCGAGCACGCTTGATTACATATGTCTTTAAGAAGATGGAAATTTAGAATTTGCATCTGTGCAGCAGTAATAAATTTAGTTGTTTTTTTTTTTAATTTGTATGGGTACTGGTTTTGCAGATAGACGCACAGTATTGTATGCAACGTTAACCCAGTCTTAAATTGTTGTAGTTTACCACTACATATATAAAATTCATATTGACATTTAATAACTGTTATATTATGTTAGAAAATAATGTCTTCTTCTTGTAAAATCTCTTAAAACTACAAATAATACCTTAGGAAGTTGTGGTTTACAATTATGACATTATGTTGCAATAGGCTGTTGCCAAATATTAGGCAATATTATTTATGAATAGTTGTGCCTGCATTTCTTTTAAACAATCACTGTTTAATTATTAATGAAGATAACAAATTATAACAAGACATTCAGTTCATTGAACATATGGTTTTTCATTTTCTATTCTCTTTGTCCTATTGATTTAAAATTAAGTAGCCTTGCAGTGTTATTAGGAAATCAATTCTATAACTTAAGAAGTGTTTTATACTGTTGCAAACTATACTATTATTATACATCTAAACAGATTTTGTGGCAAAACTTTGTCTTAAAAGGCACAAAGCTTTATGTGCACTGATGATAATGTTGTCTATCAGCTGTAGCGCATGCCTGCTGCCTGATGGGACTTCTATACTACTTGTAACAGTTGTTTTTCTGCTGCTTCATGCTATGCTATTATTGTACATTTAAAGAGATTTTAAAAACTTTAAATGAATAAAACTGGCTATTCTGGTGGTGTCACGACATTTTAAGGTATCATTACTGATTTGTAGTGCTTCAAATGTAACTCAGGGTTCCTACAAATAAGAAACTTAATGGATGGATTTTCCACTTTATGATTTCATTAATCTTCCACTGTTTTTTTCCAAATCTTCTTCACTAAAATACTTTTTAATTTCTTTTCTGCTCATTTTTCTCTTTCCTTTGACAGTGACACCAAGACTATTGATCATATTCCACAAACAGTTTTATTTGAAGCCCCTACATTTATCTTCTATTGAGAAGTTGTCCCAGCCTTCTTACTACATTCCTTCCTAGTCCCTGAACACCTGAACGTTTTCCTCTCATAAGATTCATCACATCTATGTTCTCAGGGTTTGGTTAGCTCACTGATAACAATTTTCATCCTCTTGGGAGACCACAAGTCTATTTAGAACCAGAGGGTTGTGCTAACTCTATCTGGGAATAGAAGCTTACTGTCCAGATGAGTTCATAATCTCCAGTCATTACTGTAATAATGACTGGGGTTTTGTTGAGTCCATTTTCTTCATTACTGATCCAGCTATGATCTAATTCTTAGTTTTCTCGTTTTCTCTTTCTTCGTTTTCTTCCATCCTTAAACTCTTAAGGCAGTTGATGAGGACCTGGTTAGCTTTACTGTAAACTGACAGTAAATCCTCCACAAAACAGAATTTAAATAGGTTTTGAGAACTTCCTGTCCCGTCCAATCCACTTTCTGCAACCTTTTCTTACTGCCATAAGATATTACTTACAGCTTTTCACTTCTCCAGCCCCATTTCACTGCCTCCACTATCAGTGTCATTACATGTTGAATTATTCAGGGACCAACTAATTCAAACCATCCATCCATCCATCCATTATCCAACCCGCTGAATCCGAACAGGGTCACGGGGGTCTGCTGGAGCCAATCCCAGCCAACACAGGGCACAAGGCAGGAACCAATCCTGGGCAGGGTGCCAACCCACCGCAGGACACACACAAACACACTCACACACCAAGGCCAATTTAGAATCGCCAATCCACCTAACCTGCATGTCTTTGGACTGTGGGAGGAAACCGGAGCACCCGGAGGAAACCCACGCAGACACGGGGAGAACATGCAAACTCCACGCAGGGAGGACCTTAATTCAAACCATGAAATGAATAATTCAACTTTCATTGAATTTACTTGATCCATAAACAACTAAGATTTTTTTTTGCAAAAAAAGCAAACTTTTAGAATAGACAAACCAGCCTGAAAATAAATTAATAAATAATGTGAACAATATGAAAAAAACAACTTTAATAACCAAACTATACCAACAGGTCTCAGGTATGGCATCTCAGTTTATGACAGTTATGTAGATACGAATGAGCATATAAAACTCCCAGATTTTCTTTTTCAACTAAACGTCAATAAATTTTCATCTTTCGACTTTCATTTTTTACTTATGAACAAAGCAAACTAGTTCTAATACAGATAAATAGGTAACTTCCTTGTCAAACAGTGAGGATCAATGCTGCACACTACTGTAGCTGACAATGAGTGCAACCACACAATAAGCCCTGTCTTGGGTAAGCAGCTCGACCTGCAGCTGGCCATTTATCTAAATGGTTGAAATTGTTGCTTATAATTTTCAGTGTATACATTCATGTCCCAGCTGTGCAGGGAGTATAGCAGCTAAGAGGGGGAGGTGACAATCTTAGTAATCCCTCAGCAAAGGGTGTATGTTCAAAACATTTTCTACAAAATAAGTAATAAAGCGTCATGGTTTTGGTGATATTTTCAATAGATAGTTTTAACACAAGTTTTAACTTACATACAAAATCAAGTAACAGACATCAGCAGAAACAGAACTTGTTCATAACCCAAGGGCTGTCTGTATTCTACAACCTGCCATTTCTTACAAGGTATTACCAGATGCCTGCAGGTCAAATGAGAGCTATGATTGTAGTAGCATATTCTGGACCTGAGTTTCGGTTTCCTTGCAGTAGGTGGTTTTCATTGTACCTCCCATTGTAAGCATGGGATCATGCTTCCCTCCTGGGATTAATTTTATAGAGAAAAAGACACACAGGGAATCAATTGGAGTGTGAGTTGATACATTGGAATGACAAAAATTAACATCTTTTTTAAATGATCAAAATTACAAAAATCATCTGAAAGTAATTCACTTCAGTGCAAATGCAAATAGAAATATTATTGCAAATGAAAGTCTTTGTTTTAATTTATTAGAATGAACTTCAAACATTAACTTACTCACTATTATATAGACGGCTGCCATAATGTCATATGCATCTTCAAGTGTGTATGTGTTGTGATGCCCAAGGGCTCATACAACCGCCCTAACCCCGATACAGACAGGCAGGACACAGGTTTAGCACAGAATACACGGTTTATTTACAGTTTGCCTTCCACAGCACACAAGGCACAGAGCACAACACAGTCCCTTTTGCCGACAGTCCTTCCATCTCCACTCCTCCTTAGGCTTTGTACACTTCCTCCCGACTCTGGCCATTGAATGGTGCTGACTGGCTCCTTTTATAGGGCACCCAGAAGGACTCCAGGTGCCCAACGAGCTTCTTCCAGCAGCATCTCAGAGTGTTGCAGAAGTCCTGCCAAATAGGGTCCTGTAAATGTTCAGGTGCCCCCTGGCGGTGGCCACAGGCCCCATCAGGGTTGAGCTTCCATGTTGCAATCCAAGGGTTCTGCCCTCTGTTGGTCCTGGGGAGAAACAGACTTGCAAATACTCTTTCCCTCAGCCCCTGGTCCTTCCATACTCAGGGTGTCCTGGCCTGGTAAGGGCTCTGGCGCTCCGCCACAATGTTTAATATGACACAGGATCACGGTAATGGTAACAGTGAACAGCAAGCTCATGATGGCAAATAAAATCAACATTCAACTAGAATACATGAAAAATATTGTTTCAACTTATCACATAATTATAACTGAAGACAAAATCACAAAAAAAATCATTAAATACAACCAGATTGTGACTTTAGGTTTTGATAGTAGGCAATAAAGTAAAGAAATGTATAGTATGGCCCTAGCTTGAATTTTGGAGTGCAAATCTGAGAAAGAGGTCAATGTCATCTGCAAAAACCAAGACTGAAACCTTAAATCCCTCCCAAAAAGATCGCAAACACTAAAGGAACCAAGAATCACCACTGGAGGGGTCCATTGCATACTTTAAATGAATCTGACTCTGAACCAAATGTGCAAACACACTTGTAAAAGAGTGGCCACAGGAACCCTTAATTGTGTAGCATCCTATAAGAGATCTGGATATTCTCTGCGCAAAAAAAAAAAATATAAATATAGATTATAAGGCTTGTCTGGTGGTCTGCAATATACAGTGATGCAGGAACTAATGTTAAAGCTTACAATAAATGTAATTAAGTTAAACCTGTAAATTGTTTCCTAGCTAGATTGCTTCATGAATAATCACTATGTAATTGTACCTTTAGTCGAAGATTTCTCATCATTTTCTTATTGATCTTACTCCCTTTTCAGTATGTCTCTTTAAGTAGTAATTGAATAGTTTTTAAATTTGTTCACTTCATCCCTTGGATAAAGTTTACAGCAAACGGTTTAGTGGATATTTGTTGGAATAATTTCAGCTGGTTACACTGATTTCCCACCTCTGTTATCTCAGATATAGGTCTTCAAATTAATGATTTTTAAACCTCTTTTTATGGTTGGCTATTACAATAACTGTAAATGTTCAAGTATCATTTACTAGCAAAGACAAAAATTGAAAGAGTTAAAAGTTGTGGTATAATTTCATATATTCAGGCTGCTTTGGTGGCCATTGTTCCCTGGGAAACTCTAATTGTATCGTATGTAAAGATGTAATTTTCATCCATTTCTAATGTCATTACTATAATTCACAATTTAAAAACAATTTGAGCTTAGAGTACAAGAGAACCTAATGAAGACCTGTGCAGTACAGAAGTATCTCTTGAATCCATAAATTGCATAAGGGTCTCAATATTTTATGAGTAAGAATGACTGCTTTTTTCTGAAGGTTTATGGTTCAGGGTTTTGTCAACGAAGTGAGTGCCTAAATACACTGCTCAGAAAAATTAAGGTAACACTTAAATCACACATCGGATCTCATTGAATGAAAAATAATAAGTGGAAAATCTTTACTGCATAATTCTTTGAGAACAAAATGATGTAACAACAGTCAATGGGAATCAAAATGACCAACCCATCGAGGACTCGATTCAACATCACACCGAAAATCAAAGTCAAAAATTGAAATCACAGGCTAATCCAACTTGCGTAAATTTCATCAGGGCAACTTATAATGTGACTCAGTAATGTGTATGGCCCCCATGTGCCTGTGTACACTCCCGACAATGTCAGGGCATGCTCCTGATGAGATGGTGTATGGTATCCTAGAGGATCTTCTCCCAGGCATGGATCAGGGCATCAGTGAGCTCCTGGACAGCCTGTTGTGCTACTTGGCAGCATTGGATGAACTGATAACATAATGTCCCAGAGGTTGTCAATGGAATTCAGGTATGGGGAACATGTGGTCAGTCAGTGGCATCAATGCCTCCATCATCCAGGAACTGCCTACACACTCTGGTCACATGAGGCTGAGTATTGTTGTGCACCAGGAAGAACCCAGGGCCCACTGCACCAGCCTAAGGCCTGACAATGGCTGTGAGGATTTCATCCTGGTACCTAACAGTTGTCAAGGTGCTTTTGCTTTGTACCTGGAGGTCTATGAAACCGTATAAGGATATGCCTCCCCAGACCACCACTGACCCACCACCTAACTAGTTATGCTGGATTATATTGCAGGCTGCATAACGTTCACTACAGCTCCTCCAGACTCTTTCATTTCTGTCATGTGTGCTCAGTGTGAACTGCTCTCATCTGTGAAGAGAATTAGGCACCAATGATGGAGCTACACCGTATGGTATTCACTGGTGAATGCCAATTAAGCTGCACGGTAAAGGGCTATGAGCACAGGTCCCACTAGAGGATGTCAGGCTCTTATGAGACCCTCGTTAAGTCTGTTTATAACAGTTTGATCAGAACCATGCACACCAGTAGCCAGCTGGAGGTCATTTTGTAGGGCTCTGGCTGTGCTCCTCCTGTTCCTCTTTGTACAGAGGAGCAGATACCAGTACTACTGCTGGGTTGATACCCTTCTACAGCCCTGTCCAGCTCTCCTTGTGTAATGGCCTGTCTGATGGTATTTCCTCCATGCTCTTTAGATTGTGTTGAAAGATGCAACAAACCTTCTTGCCTCGGTACACAATGGATGTGCCACCCTGGAGGACGTGCAACCTGAATTGGCTGCAGGTACCGCTTCATGCTACCAGTAGTGACAAGGACACTGGCAAAACGCAAAACTAAAGAAGAATCAGTCAGGAAGGATAAAGAGAGAGCAATTGTCTGTGGCCACCACCTGTAAAACCTTTCCCTTTTTGGGGGCTGTCTCGCTGTTGGCTCTCCAGTGCTGCTGTTGTCACTTTCATTTGCACCAAAGCAGGTGAAGTTGATACACAATCATTTATGCTTCCTAACTGGACAGACTGATATCCCTGAAGTTTGATAGATAGATAGATAGATAGATAGACAGATAGATAGATAGATAGATAGATAGATAGATAGATAGATAGATAGAGTATATACATACATACATACTGTACTTTATTAATCCTGAAGGAAACTGCAGGATTACAACAGCAAACAAAAGAGCACAAATATACATACAGTACAGGCCAAAAGTTTGGACACACCTCCTCATTCAATGTGTTTTCTTTATTTTCATGACTGAAGGCATCAAAACTATGAATGAACACATGTGGAGTTATGTACTTAACAAAATAAGGTGAGATAACTGAAAACATGTTTTATATTCTAGTTTCTTCAAAATAGCCACCCTTTGCTCTGATTACTGCTTTACACACTCTTGGCATTCTCTCGATGAGCTTCAACAGGTAGTCACCTGAAATGGTTTTCACTTCACAGGTGTGCCTTATCAGGGTTATTTAGTGGAATTTCTTGCTTTATCAATGGGGTTGGGACCAGCAGTTGTGTTGTGCAGAAGTCAGGTTAGTTGGACGATCATTTATTTTTCAACAGGACAATGACCCCAAACACACCTCCAGGCTGTGTAAGGGCTATTTGACCAAGAAGGAGAGTGATGGAGTGCTGTAAATGGTCATGAAAATAAAGAAAACACATTGAATGAGGAGGTGTGTCCAAACGTTTGGCCTGTACTGTATAACAAGAATTATTTATAAGTCAATTAACAAAGTGTAGGCATTTACTAAATGTAAAGTGATTAGAATTGCACATACTTATAAGCTACATTTTACAGTACAGGAATATCAATCTTTGGCACAGTATTTTGTTTCAGGCGTCATTGTTTGTTAAGAAGGCTGATAGTAGAAGCTACCTTACATAGCATTCTTTGGAGCAGCACAGTTGTCTTAATCTGTTACTAAATGTGTTCCTCTCTTTATCCAAAACCTCATAAAGAGGGTGACAGTCAGTGTCCAGGATATTCAGCAGCTTCCTGAGGTACATCTGTTCTACCACTTCCTCCAGAGAGCCCAGCCTGACTCCCAAGATTGAGCCAGCCTTTTTAATTAGCTTATTTAGCCTGTTGGCATCATCTGCACTAATGCCATTTTCCCAGCACGCTACCACATAGAAAAATACACTGGCATCTACAAACTGGTAGAGAACATGTGGCCTGCATGCACCAAATTAATTCAACCTCCTCAGGATGCAGCACTCTGACCCCTCTTGTATACGGCCTCTGTGTTGGTACTCTACTCAAGCTTGTTGTTTAGATTGACCTTCAGGTATTTATATGTCCTCACCACATCTTCACCGACAATAATTCACTTTTTTTAATTATTAATGTTATTTTACCTTATTTTTTATAATAAAAATATAATTTTTTATTTAAATTTTTGCTTGGACTTTGATTACTATGCTTACCAGTTCATTTGGTAAACCATGAAAAACAGTTTCTACATAATATAAGGGAAATATGAACTTATACTCAAAAATCAGAAAAATTTATGTGACAATCAAAATATGGGTCTGGTTAAAAAAATGTTATGGCTTTCAGTTTAATTTAGCCCTTATGTTTGTTTTGTTATTTTTGAGTTTTGTGTCCTTTATGTGATTATTTTTGGTATTTTGGCCTTAATACACCGTTCTCCCAATTGTATTTTGGTCTCTATTGATTGTCTTTCTCTTTATTATTATATTTTTGCATTTTTTGAATGATCTTTAAATTAAATGTTTGAGAAAACAGTACAGTATGTAAACCATTTAAATAATGTCATCTTTTTGGGGATTGCAGTTTTCCTTTCTGACCTATAAATCCAAAATTAAAATGCTGACAATATAACCCTAAGGATGACTCAGTACCGCTAGCCTGTTTTCTATGTCAAGATCACAAACCATAGAAGAACAATTAAATAAATTATTGAGAAAACTGAAATATATACAGACTGTATGTAAAATTTCTCTACAATAGTTATGACAATGGTAAAACATAATCCAAGATGAATTTGGGCAGATCTGTAAAATAAAACATCTCAAGTGAGAAAATCACAAAAGAGATTTTTTCCTAACTTTTTTTTTACTTTAATTTGTAAAGTATCCTTATTATTTTGAGAGAAGAAATAATTTCAGAAATAAATCATTAAAATATAGGGTTTCAAATGTTTAAAATAGCTATACACTTTTAAGAATCGTAGTTCAGATTTTGACAAAAAAGGGCTTAAACTGTGTAAAACAATTTAAAGGTGGTAAGTGATAAAACAAGTGAGTGAATTTTTATGGAAGGCAAAGTTCAATCAGCAGTGTAACACTAAAGCAAGAAAAGAGATTAAGAGCTTAGCCATAGCACCTTAACAAAAGCTGAATATTTTAATGTAGCAAGTATATCATCTGGTTTACTGGCTCATTTAAGGATCGGTTTAATGGGTATTAATGGTTCACTAATGCATCATCCAATATTTCACTTAATCATTTTAAAGGAAAAAGGATTAATCCACTTTATTCCATAATCCTCTAAGCAATTGTGAAGGAAAATATACTGTATCTATGATATGGCATTAACTGGCTGAATCTCTCAAGGGTTATTCTCATGCTATAAAACTGTTTGGCATACAATATCTCTGTATTCATTAAATGAGCTGGAAGTTCAAACATTGGGGATGTTTGCAATATAAGCCTGCTTTTTAATGAATTTTTATTTTCAGCCTTCACAGTCATCAAGTGTTCAGATTCAAGATGAACAGTTGTTTATGCATTAATACATCCAAACTGCATCATTGTTAATATTCATTGTCTAGAAAATACAATGTGGTGTGATGGTTAAAAAACATAAGTACAAACTTCAATATGTAATGCTTAAAAATCAAAATAATTTGATGTGCTCATATTTTACAGATAACTATGTGTAGCATCTTTTTTAAGTGTAATATAATGCATATTTCAAGACTTTCAGTAAAATTCTGAATTAAACATAATAAATATTGACAGGAAATCTGTTTATTTTTTCATTTATTTGTCCTTACATTTTTGCTGTGTTGTTTTGCCAAGTTCTGCTGTCTTGCCAGTTTTTGTATTTATTCTTTACTAGTTTGTTTTTTGATTTACTTGTAACTATGGTATTGCTGTCATCAGTCTGTAAGCTTCATGACGCTTATGCACTTATGTGGAAATGTCAATGATACGTGGCTCTCCTCTCTCACAATGATAAGTACATAATATGCAAGCACATGGCTAATGACTATAAATACATGAGAAATCCTTGTGTGCATTTTCTTTACTACTTATTGTTAACTGAGTCAAATTATGTGCATTAGCCATAATAGACATAGAGATTAAAATTTACTTGGTGCAGAACAAAAAGGACCAAAGCAGTGTCTGAGACAAATGTACACATGTATGTGTGTGTGTGCGCGCGTTTATCATGTATTTGAAGAAACAGAGCCGGACTGACCATATTGCAGTGGCAGCTGATCAGAGGAAACCACTCTATAATTTTGTTTCACTTGAAAACTGCACCTTTTACAAATAATCAGAGCATACTGTCCCTGCAATCTACTTTAAGCATTTCCAAATGCATCCAACTGCAGGGGTTGTTTTTGAGTTAGCCCCGTTGCCATGTTATCCATTTTTTTTTTAACTGCTCCAGGGTACATCACCAGAAATTTCGCCTTCTTTACTACTATTTCACCTCAAAACTGATAAAACTTGTAGACTTTGCTCTAAGGAATATTAAATTTTTATATTTCTTAGGATAACATGAAGCAAGGTCCCTGAACTTGAATTACTACACAAGAGTCAGAGTGTTTAGAGTTATTTCTGGGTAGATTACATGATTATAGGGGCCTGCTTTGATGAAAATACTGTGAGAATGTCACAAATGCAAACACATTAGTGTTGATTTACTTAAAACAGTATTTGCTTTGAATATTTTATTTCTGTATTTATGTTTTAATTTTGAAAATTAAACTCTTCATAGTATAAAAAATGGCACATAAATTCTGTCATGTATTCTACATATAGAGGCACACTAACACATCTGTGACTCTTTTTCTAATACAGCATGCTACACTCTTAAAAATAAAGATGCCAGAGTGGTTCTTTAGATCGATGACATAGGGGAACCATTTTTAGTTCCCAAAAGACCCATCCACATGAAGGTTCTAGAAAGAGCCTTTATTTATTTAGAATCTTTCCAGTGTCCTTTAGAACATTCTAGACGAGAACAGGCCATTCAGCCCAACAAAGCTCGCCAGTCCCATCCACTTGTTTCCTCCAAGAAAACATCAAGTCGAGTTTTGAAAGTCCCTAACGTCTTACTGTCTACCACACTACTTGGTAGCTTATTCCAAGTGTCTATCGTTCTTTGTGTAAAGAATTTAGATCAGTAACAGGCTCCATACAGTAAACAGAAATGAATAGATGGTAAAATCAATGGTAACAGATTTGTGAAATACCAATAGCTCATGATTTTAAAAGAATTCTTGCTACATACAATAACACAGAGTGAGACCAGGTTTTCTTAATCTCTTAGTGCTCTGCTGATACTAGGATTGTAGGATATTGGCAGCTTTAGAGCATCTAAGCATAAATTTAAAACTGAAACTTTAAATTAGACCTTGCAAAAGTAAAGATATTGAATTTCTATAGATTAGGATAATTCCATAAAGTATTTCTACGTGTAAAGCTTTGCAGTCTTTAAAGTCAACATTTGCAAAACATTTAGAAAACTTGATTTGAGAGTGAAAGAATATAATTTAAAAAGGAGACCCTCTTAATAAGGGATAAAAGAAATTGATTGGCACTGCAGCCGTAGCACTCTACTATACTGCCTTAAAACCATGCTGGACTTACAACTCAAGAGATTTAAAGATTATTATTTTTAATACATTTTAAGTTTGCTGCTACGCTGTTTTTGTTTTTAACTTGTGTTTTTACTGCCAAAGACAGAGTCCAGGAAGTGGAGCTATGTGACGTCACGGGTGCCAGAGTTTATAAGCTGGTGACAGATACACACTTGCTTTGAATAAGTGGATATTTCAAAGAGGGCTGGGGAGTTACTTAGTGTGTTTCTGGGTTTAAGTATTAGCAATTCCTTTTTGACTTCAGTTCCTCTTAATATTGTGGTTTTGGCATTAAGTTATTTTGAATTCCCAGTAAACGACCTTGCTTCTGGACGTTATGGTTATCTCCTAATTCTTTTTTGTCAACATTTTTTGTAGTAGGGAATTGTTGGCTTAAAAAAGCCAGATGAGCTTTGCCTATGGTGCGGTTCAACTGAACTGCTATCTCTTCAGTCTGGCATCATATTTTTTCCCTCCACTTTCTTTTATTCTGGAGTAGAACAAACATGTTACTCATGAATGTGCATGTAACTGACATACAAGTAAGAATTTCACTGTACTCTTTTCATGTGACAATACTATTACTACTACTAATACCGCTCTTTGAATATATGCAGACTTGTGTTTTGTAATAAAACAAATTCTCTCCAGCCACTCTTATTTCTCAAGGTTTAGTGCTTAGTGCAGTTTTTTGGAGTATCTACGCTACACTGTTGGTTTACTCATATGACAGCATATGACCTCACGTTATACTTCTATGTAGATGATACCCAACTCTATGCAAAGATCTCGGCTGGCTGAATATTGGGCTTTGAAAAGGTGCTACCTGCTTAACAACATATATGCATGTATATGCCAAATGAATTCCTGTACCTATGCACAGACAAAACATTACTGCTTCTTGTAGGGTCTCAATCTGATCTTTTAAAGCTTGGCTGAGTTATTTATGACAGTGCTGTATTTTGAATGTCACATCTTTTTGGTCACTCTTCTCTACTCCTCTGATGCAGTAATAGGCTGTTATTCCTTCATTATATATCAGTTGGGTTATTCCAATTCACGTTTTAATGTTCTTCCTATACAAAGCATCAAGTGACTTCATCAAGTTCAAAATGTTATTGAGAGAGTTCTGACATGGATCCAATGCAAGAAACACTCCGTTCCTTCCCTTCCACAGCTACTCTGGATATTTATATATCTGTACAATATGGGATTTCATTCAAACTTCTCCTTCTAGTATGTCAATTACATCTTATGAATCTGACGATGAGATCCTTAAATGCTGGCCTTCTCACAGTTCCAAAGACTTTTTTAGCAACTCATGACGAATCCTAGAATCTTAGGAAATCTCTCAATATGTATGTTCTTGAACTCCTTCAAATCTCACTAAAAACTTACCTGCTCTCTTGCATTTAAATCAGCTTAACCATAACTATATTCTTTGGTAACAACTGCATAATGATGTTATTTTTGGCCGTTCATCACAGCCTAGTATTCCATTGTACTATTTTATCATCCTTTACTTATGATTATTTGTGTCTGTAATTGTAATACAATTAAACTGCATCCTTTTTCAGTATGTGAAGCACCTATTCTGGAAATGGTGCTATACTAACTGAGTTGTTTGCATTTTTACAAGAAGATTAGTCTTGTGTTTACTTTTTCATCTGATTGGAGATAATCCACTATGAACTTTGGTTTATTTTAAACTAGCTGTCATCTGCATAGCAGTGAAACAGGACAGTGAGGAGGGCCCTGTTCAGCTCCCTACTCCTGACGTCACGCTTCCCCCTTCCCTCGGCCCGCAGCCTTTGTCTTGGATTAGCATGAATATATCACTCCTGCAAGCAAACAATGATTCTTAGTGCAATAGAGAAGTCGCAAAATCAACTAGACTGTTAAAGAAAATTATAGAAAAAAACCCGATCTAAATCCGTTAAGGAGTTCTCTCATGAAAAGCGGACAGACAGACAGAGGTTGAATTTTATATATATATATAGAGAGAGAGGCTAGGTTATTGTCTCTTACTATGCTCCAGTATGAGTGTTTGTGATGCTTTCAAATTTGCTCAGTGAGTGACACATTTATCATTTGGTACAGCCTTTAGCTGATTGTTATTGACATATGATCAGGTTCCACAAAATTGTTAAAACAAAATAAAAAAAAAACTATTAACAATAGCAAAATGCCTGTATACGTAACATTATTTTGGAACAGACATTACTAAATATAATACAAATTTAATTATGTTAATTATTTGTTTGCATCTAGAAGTTTCTTTACACTGGACACATATTGGCAAACAATGTATTTCAGGATATATATAGTTTTATACTGTTACACAATGTAAGAAACTAAATGTAGATATGATCAAGATACAGACAGATTGGAAAAAGTGTCTCTACATTGAAAAGTGTTACTTAAGTCACAATCTGTTTTCACACATTTTTTTACACTTCACAACACTTTTCTTATTGCTGGGAATTATGATGCTGTCACATTTTTTTTAGCGAATTTAATATAAACAGCACGGTTTGTTTTATTTTTAATAACAAATATTATTTTTTTATTAAGTCTGGTTGAAAACTCATATTTTTACAGCCTAGCAGTTCATTTCTCTCATACTATGTGGTAGGAGCCAAAATATTATGAAAGTAAAATGAATGAAAAACAGAATTTAAATAAAGCACAGCACGCACACCACGCTGGCACATGAATGATAGTAAATCTTCAGTTCTGCATATGGCATTCTGTTTCTTTTATTACAATAGTATGTGTCTTGACTGCTTAATCCATGTGTTTTAGAGAAGCTCATTTTATGCTGTTCTCAATGATCAAAGTAGTGTTTGAAGATGGAGTATTTTGCTTTTTGTTCTTTCCTATGTTCATTACTTCCTGATTTGTTTAATTTTTATAAGCCCTTCTTATACTGAGAGCTGTACGTGTCATCTGCATTTAGCAAAGGAAGCAGCTCTTACAGATAAACGCTGTAAACTTCTCAGAACAAAGATGCCGAAATGTGATTCCATATGGTGCTTGTTCAGTGATGCATTTGCTCACTTTCCTCAAGAAATACACCACCCTGCAGCAGTACAGCAGATTAACCTTTTTTACATGCCAACAGATCACTTGTAAAAGAAATGGAAAAAACTGTACTAATGTGATGCATATGCTATACTAATGATATCATTTTTATAAAACATACATGAGGGCAAATAAGACTTTAAGAATAAATGTATTATCCCGTAGTTTATAAATTCATTTAAATAAGGAAACTCATTGACTTTAAAATTAGTTTCCTATCACTGAAATGAAGTTTTAGCACACATTAAAAGTATTCTTCATTTTATTCTTTAAATATAAACTAAAGTGAATTTTCCTTAAGGTGTGTACTTTAGAATAAAGTTTTTGTACACTTAGCGAGCTGAGAAAAGAGACATCAATATATTATTTGAATTTTTTTCTTCATAGAAACACATGATGATGCCAGCTATCCATTGAAATGTTGCCCACCTCCAGGTGAATGTGATCTCCCCTTATAATTACCCATGTCAAAATTGTAACATGAGCTAAGCATTGGCCAATGAATTCAGCAGCCTATGACTGCCAAGTGCCACTTGTTTTTGATGGGTATGGTGCAGGAAACAAGAGATATGTACTGTTCAAAGTAGAGCTGCAGACGCAAAAAGTAGGATTCAGTGCAAAAAGAAGCAAGGACTACCTTTCAAAGTCAACGTGCTGTCATTGAAAAGAAACAATTGTCACACACACTCATAATAATAATGTTCTAAAAATATTCAGAAGTTGAGTGCACATAGTATGAAGATCAAAGACAGTTTGCTTAACAGTACATGCTAGGTGAATTTGAGAATAATTTCAGGTGTGTAAAGAAATGACAGGTGTGCCATGTTTTATAAATTATATATCATTCACAGCACAAAAATCCTACAACTTATGTTTATTATTATATCATGCTGTCTACTGTAATATCAAGAAAGTGAAAACTGGAAAAACAAAAAGTCCAGCAAATGTATTGCAGATATACAGTAGTATGGTAACATCTGCTTCAACTGGTATTCATATTCCAGCATAGACAGACACTGCAACGTCTTTTATTCGTTGTCTATCTTTGGAACGAGGGATTTTATAGCCTAAGAAAAATCTTTTCTTTTTATAGCAGTGTAGTCTACTGTATGTGTACACCTATGGACACATTAGATTTGTTCTAGCTAAAGAGTGAAATCCATGTTTTGCCCATTGTTGTAAAATAAAGTGTGGTGCATTTATAATAATAGTAATTCTTTAAATTTATATAGTGCCTTTCTCAATTCTTTACGCAGGGAGGACCTTGGAAGTGAACCCACAATCTCCTTACTGCAAAGCAGCAGTGCTACACTACACCACTTTATGACAGAAAGCAAAAAGTAATTTGACTTAAAACGTAATGAGTTCATGTTTTTGGCCATTGATGGAAAATAAAGAGTGATGCATGCAGAAAACAGGAAGCCCTTTGACTTACAGTGAATAGTCTGAAGAATTTAATGTATCATTCAGTGAAAGCAGTCACAATGCCAATCTGTTAAGTGCCTTCTTGAGATTATCAAACAACTTAGCTATTATCTAAACAAATAATCTAAATAAACTGAATTGTGTGAGTAATATGTTTGGTGCATTCAGTAACATGAACATTATTTTTTTGTATGGTAGATTCTGTCTCTCCTTAGGGCTAAGAGTAAAACTTCTCAGTTGTTAAGCTTTATCTTTAATGAACTCTAATCTTCTATTCAGCTTGCAGAGTACCAGCCACTAATTATACTAAGTATATATGGAGTAAGAGGACTATAACATTAATGAAATCACCAAGGGGGATATTTCCATTCAATAGATGACTCCATCTAGGTAAGGTATAATTTGTGGTCATCAAATAAGTGGTCTTACCCTTGGGGTCTTCATTTGTAAACCCTCATTCTCTTTGATATACTTCATTCACATTTTATCAATGGTTTTATGTTTCATGGCAGCTCTTCTAGTTTATTAGTAGGGTACTCAGACTGTTCTTTTTCGAAATCTTGAAAATAGCGACATGATAAATGACTTTTAATTGCAGTTAAGCATCTAAGTTATCCATAATTATTAAGAAACATATGACCTATAAAATGAAATATAAGGGAATATTTCTATTAAACCACTCACAAGTTCTATAACATGCACTTGGATATGCATCTACTAATATTATTGGAAAGTTACAAATACAGTGAAAAAGTACTAACCTTTAGTTAGGTAGAAATGGCACAACTTCATAAACTTTATACATTAAAGATTATTCTAATGTTTTTTTTTATTTGCATTACCACCTGAAGGTAAACAAAGAATACATTGCACACAAAAACAAAAAAAAAATATGCAGGGTGTCTGAACTGCTTTATGCGCTTTTTCAGCACAAATTCCTTCCACGGGTCATTAAATGCAGCATGTGATCAATTCTAGTGTGTGATCTGTGGCCTCACAATCTTCCTGAATGCACACAACAGTACATGCTCATGGCTTTTCCATATGCAAGGTTAATGATAAAGGTCTCCTGCTCTTAATACATTCAGTACAAGAACTTGGACTTTTGTCAGTAATTTCTGTGCCTCCCTGTGAAATCTTTTCTGGTGCATGAACTATATAAAATCAGTCTTCATAAGTAGAATGTTGGAGAAAATAGAGTTTGGATGTGGGATGACATATATGAGCTATTAGTTCAGACACACTTAGGCAAAATCAGTCATAGCTTGGCAGGGTCTACATAGTGCAGTAGGAGCAGGATAGATTTTCTTCGATTCAATCTTTGTGAAAGCCTTAAAAATGTATGCACACAGTAAAAATACTAAATAAATAAACATCTCCTTTTAACTAACATTTTGAAAGATGGATCATTACTTAAAAATACATTGAATGTGAGACTTTTACTGCAGGACAATTGCACTTGAAGCCATGTTGGCCGAGTTCTCTCAAATTATACCCAGGGATATTAAAGAGCACAAATGTGATTATTGAGTTTTATACCTATTGTAGCCTTTTATGCCAATATGGACTTTATTTATTCTTTTATGTCTGTCTGTTTCTGTAAAGTTTAGACTTCAAAGTTTTGGTTCACCTTTCATAACTGGCGTTTCTGCTCATTCATTCTGAACAACCTGCGCTACCTATATCTTGAATATCTGTGCAACAAAATGGTCTTTTGTGTTCTTGACAAGCACTGCCACAAAAAAAAAACAAAAAAAAAAAAAACAGAATCTTTATAAAAATAAAAAGGTTTAATTCCACACAAAAATGCTTATAACAAGAATGAATCTCTGTGGAGCACAAAAGGCAAAATGGAGTTGCCTAAAACAAAAAACAATCCAGGTGAAGAAAGTCCTTATATAAAAGCAAAAAACATAATCAAAAAGGAACAGAACAGATCTATCTATTCACCAAAAATGGAATAAAGTACAGATAAACTCCCCACTGCCAGGCACGTTCAAAATGAACCGTCAGGAACTGGGGAACCCCCTTTGGATTTACTAGGCGAAGGACAATTCCAGGCAGTGATTGGCAGGCGGCCCTTCTTCTTGGGTGACAGCCCACAAAACACAGGTAGCTTACAGATAAGATCAAAAGCAAAGAATAATACACATAATCAACAAAAGCCAAACTTACATAAATAAATGGCACAAAACTGAACAAAAAAGACATGAAACCAGACATTGAACACCAGCCAGGAAAGGAACCCTGGCTGAAACATTGACACCCAGTGCATGTGTTCATTTTTACTAGATAAGCCAACCCAAGTAACTTTATGGACAAATGATATTTTGATATTTGCCAACATGTGGACAGTAAGGGACTTTCTCAAGTTGTATCTGAAACACCTGAGACCAAAAATACATAAAGGGGTGTTTTTATTAACAAAAACAAAGAAAACAAGGAAGTGAAAACAAGACAAGTAATGATGTACAAATAAACAAACAAAAAGTCAAACCTGCCTGCCATGCCCGATCTAACAATACAGAAATTCCACTCCTTTCTGGTAGGGTGCACTCTCTTGCCCACAATTCGCTCCAATAATGCTACTCTCTCATACCTTCTATACCTTTGCTTCAGACTTAATTTGCCTTTATTGCCTCCTGACTCAAAGTTCAGTAATACTGACCAGAAAGAACTTTTAAATCCCACCAAGAAATATCTCAGCATCAATTTCCAAAGTAAGGAATGTCTTTTGGAACCTTAATGGCAATCTTACCAAACTCCCCAAAGTGGTGCCATGTGTCCCCTTAACCCACAAACTCATTTCAAGGGTCTGGCAAACCCCAAATTGTCTATCCATTTCAGCGTTAAGCAGGGAGTCAATATAATCATGTATATGTTCCAAGGGCTTCCCTTCTACTGCCTATTAGACTGAAGGACCTCAGAAGGTAGTCCTTTGGTCCTCCTTTTCTGTGATCCTAGGCTAGTAAACTCTGGTGTTCCAGTGTACATAACCTGGTAGCAAATTTTACTAAAGAGATGGTCTATCAACCCTATCAAACCCTACACTGACTGTTACGTCTTTTTACACTAGTACTAATGTTTTCAATATCTTAATTGTTACTACTTTTCATAAATACTCTAGCACACCCTACACAGTTAGAGAGCTTACTGCTTCATGTTGGTGGTCCAGTTTCCCTGACATGGCAACAGCAGTTGTCATAACACCTTACACTAGGGTTTCTTATGGCCTATATGTCACAGCATATTTTGATATACCATATATACAATTAGTAACTTATTTTTTGATTTCATAAAAACCTTTTTTTCTAAGATGTCTCTTCTGTGCAGTGCATATGTCAAGATTAGGACACTGCTTCTTCCTATTTCTTCCTATATAAGACCACTTGTTAAAGTATGTTTTAGTGCATTTGCATATAACTACTCTGTGAAAACCACAGGGTGACCTCATGACAAGTATTTTCCTAGCATAAAGTGAAATTATCAAATATAAAAATGAAAAAGTAATTATTAATCAACACAAGAGCCTTTAGTTTACAAAGCAATGGTTCAATTGCGACCTCTTTATAAATTAATGCACTTTTGATTATTTCCTGCTTGCGGTGTTCCCACAGAAAAGGGCACAGCTACAAAGGGCAGATGCAAACATTTGAGTTTTATGTACTATACACATTGAGGAAGATAGAGAAGAGATTTGACTAAGCAGAATTTTAATTATGTCAAGTTTTATCCATTATGCATCATAAATGCAGAATTTAAGATGAGCTGTTCTTTTACAGATTAGCATAAATATTTCAAGTATTTATTAACATAAAGAGAAAGACAGATGGATCAGCCACCTCCTGTCATAATAAAAATGGGTTTTGTGGATAATTTAAATTAAAATAGTGCTTCCAGATTTACATACACTTGAAAAGATCTGTTACTGCTGCACAGGGATACTTTCAAGAACAAAAGTGGATTAAAGAAGCCGCATTGATTTTTTTTTTGTAATTTGCTCTTTTTTTTTGTAAAATATATCCTTTAAGAATAAAATTAAGTAGATATTGTGAAAGCAAACAACACGTGATATCGTTTGTCTTTTCCTAGATACTCACACAATTTTGAGACTAATATCAATGTAGCATTGGCAAAGTATTTGTGACCGGTGATATCTTAATACTGGACGGGTGGGGGGAATCAACATTAAGTCTGTCTTCATTATTGTGAATGACATGGCAAGGATTTTGGAGTCATATGAAATAGCATGATGTATGTAAGAGTACATAAATCCAGCTGAATGATCTATACGAAGTTCTAGTCTAGGACACATGAGCAAGCTTAATATTCCTTTATCTTTCAATCCTATACCTTATTCAGTTTTAACCACATGCTGCCAGGGACTGGAAACCATTTTGGCTGTTCATCACAAATCCCAGTGGAAAGAATTTCAATTGGTAGTGATAATTGCATTAATGGAAATTCTTTAGCATAGGTTATAATGTAAGCGAAGTAATAAATAATAATAGATCTGCATTATGCCTGCCTTCACTCAAAGCTTTTAGGTTTCCTTTTAGTTAAATATTCATCTAACAAAAGCCATTTAAGCCTACTGGGGGGAATTCTTTAAAAATAAAGGCTGGAAGAACTTTCTGGATTTGGTAGCTGAAAACGCATTAAGTAGATTATATCAAAGAGAGGTGATCTCTTTCATTTTTACACATCACAGGTCATTGGTCATTAAATTTGTTTTTTACATATTGCTTGAGCAGAACACTTTTATGTATGTACATTATAGTTTTGCTATTCATTACATTCATTTAGGACAATGATGTCTCAGGCAGGTCAACCATAAATTCTAAAATTGTCACATTCATATTCTCATTGACTCAATGACATGCCACATGTTTTCAGTTTGATAAAATAATTTGATGCACTTCCACATGAGCAGCCTTGGTACAACAAATGGTATTTGTAATTGCAGAATGTATTTATTCTTTTGGATATGCAAGTTTTGCTAATTACGTGTAATCTCCTGGAGCATAAAGTGTAATTCCTAAGGCTACAAAGAATAACATTTGACAAATTTCATTTTGTATTACTGTGCACATTTTAAAAACCCATTAGCACAGATCATTGTTAAACGAAGCCCTTTCAGTCATGCTCAGAAATGTCTGATACTGGGCATCAGTGTTTGTCATGGGTTGGCAAGAAGAAACTTAGTGGCAGGGAAAGTTATTCTGTATAATTGTTATAATTTAGACAATTCATTCTTGAAGTATTTTATTTTTAAAATGACTGACTCCCTCCACACATAATGACCATTGCCTAAGGAGGAATCAGGATTGATTTAAAGTGGGCAATTGGCTGATCTTCTGTTTATGGACACAACCTCTGCCAACAGGGCCATCACCTCAGGAAAGATATAACGGAAGACCCATGAGCACATAACTAAGGCCACCTTAATGAACTTCATCTTCATCTAAACAATCAGGATTTGGTATATGGCAATTTTCATGGCTTCACAAAGTATTTTTAAAGCATGTACTAATACTACAACAATGAAAGAGGTGGATGGAACACTTTGAGTACTTTCTGAATAAATCGATACCACAAAATCCTCCCGAAGTTGATAAAGCTGATATGGAGCTGCCTATAAACTGTAACAAACCAACATGGGAAGAAATTAGGGAAGCAATCAAACAGTTTAGAAATGGGAAAGCAGATGGACCTAACAACATTCCCGCAGAGCCACTAAAGGAGGACATAATAACCACAATAGAGATGTTACTTCCTTTCTTTGAGAATATTTGGGAAGTGTTATACTCAGTTTGTTATAATATTCAGTTTATTGTCACTGTCTCTCTGCACACTGTTGGTGTCATTCATACAGGCAGACCAAGTATGGTATACATGGACTAGGCTGCATTTAGAAACCATTAGCCTAGCAGTTTGGAGAATGGGACAAACTGCAGTGTGAGCATTGCGCTATTCTTGTTGGAGGTGGGGTATTGAGTTTACTCTCCTTGTTTGGAGACCAGAGAGGGCCCTGCACGTGGAGAAGACAGTATAAATACATGGAACAAGCAGTCAAACCCTTTGAAGCTGTCGGGCAGAAGATTATGTCATCCGTCTGGAAAACCTTTTCAGCATGGTAACGAAAGATGACAGACTGCGTAGATCAAGACTCCCACACCATGATAAAGTCTATCATAAGCTTCCCGTCTGTAACCGCGTAAAAACCGTCATTAAAGTATATATCTTTGTCTCTCATGTGATGTCTGTACCGCCGTAATCACGATGGGAGGGATATCGCCTTTTCTGTCATATTTCTATATTTTTCGGTTACTTAACATGCCACAATTTCAAAAGAACACATTTCCGGAGAGCTAGTGCCTCCTAAGGAAACAGGAAGATCAGCAAATTCCACAAGACTGAAAAGAAGGATGCCTCATTAAAATTCCAAAGAAAGGTGATCTCAGCAACTGCACAAATTACAGAGGAATCTCACTACTATCAGTATCGGGGAAAGTCTTCGACAGAATCAACTTAAATAGAATGAAAGATCATGTTGATGCCAAACTGTGTGATGAGCAAGTAGGCTTCCATAAGGAAAGATCTTGTATAGACCAGATCACAATATTACGTATTATTGTTAAGCAATCTGTGGAATGGAATTCTTCCTTATATATCCTTTGATAATGTACATAAAGAAACTCTTTGGAAAATCCCCAGGGATTATGGAATCCCAGTTACGGTTGTTAAAATTATTACAAATTCATATGAGGGACTCACCTGTATGGTAATTCATGGAGGGCAGCCTATGGACGCTTTCAAGATGAGAACTGGGGTAAGGCAAGGCTGCCTGCTGTCATCGTTTTTCTTCCTGCTGGCAATGGATTGGATTATGAGGACATCCATAGCATCAAGGAAAACGGGAATCCAGTTAGCAGCCTGGATGAATATGGAAAATTTGGATTATGCTGGCGATCTGGCACTACTATCTCAGACACAGCAGCAGATGCAGGATAAAACAAACCAGGTAGCAGCTACCTCAGCACACGTAGGGCTCAATATATACAGAAGGAAGACCAAGATCCTGAAGATCAATACAAGCAACCTGAACCAGGTGATGCTAAAAGGGGAAGCTTTGGAAGAAGTGGAAACATTCACCTACCTGGGAAGTATCACTAACAAAGAAGGTGGGACAGATGCAGACGTAAGAATTGGCAAAGCAATAACAGCATTTGTGCAGTTAAAGAACATATGGAAATCAGAGGCATCTCAGTCCAAACTAAAATTAGACTGTTTAACTCAAATGTTAAGGTGGTGCTGTTTCATGGCACAGAGACTTGGAGAATCACAGCAGTTATAGTCAAGAGAGTGCAAGCTTTCATAAACAGCTGCCTATGGAAGATGCTACTGATATATTGGCCCGACACGATCAACAACAGTGACCTCTGGCAGAGGACTCACCAGCTAAAATCCCAACAGATTTTATTTTTTTCTCCAGCCGTCTGGAGTTTTTTTTGTTTTTTCTGTCCACCCTGGCCATTGGACCTTACACTTATTCTATGTTAATTAATGTTGACTTATTTTATTTTCTTACTGTGTCTTTTATTTTTCTATTCTTCATTATGTAAAGCACTTTGAGTTACTTTTTGTATGAAAATGTGCTATATAAATAAATGTTGTTGTTGTTGTACCTGCAGAAGACAAGATACAGAAGAGGTGCTGGGGAAGGATAGGCCATTGACTCTGCAAACCAGTGACCAACATAACTCAGCAGGTATTCCAGTGTAATCCTCAGGGCAACTGAAAAAGGGGGAAGCCAAGGAACACATGGCATAGGGAGGTGGAAGCAGATATGAAAAGAACAGGTTACAACTGGAGCCAGCTGGAGAAGAAGGCAGAGGACAGAGGTGACTGGAGGAATTTTGTCAGCAGCCTATGCCACATTATCCTCATTCCATGACTAGTATAAATGTGACCTTCTTACAGTAGAATAAACGATAAAAAACATTAAGATTTAGGGAGATGTATATTCAATAAACTTATTAACAACAATCCAGATTTATCAGCATGGATGAAAGCATATAGAGAAAGAAAATTGCTTAAATATTGGTGCTGTAATAGAGATTTGTTAATTATATCATTACATATCAATATAGTCTAGCAGTCCCAAAGATCTGCATGAACAGTATACCGTACGAACTGTGCTGTGCAGCCAGCTGTTTAAAACAATTTTGAACTTACTTTAAATGTTAAAATATCCTAATGATGAATTTAAAAAATTACATTTGCCTTTATTTTAAATGTACATAATTTATTTGCATTTACATGTATTTATTTATTTAAATATTTCTGGTTTCCAAGACGGCATATCTGGTCTTACACTCTTTGTGTTTTGTCTGTCCTTTATTACTCTTTTTTTGTCTCTGTGTTATTTTTAGTTATTATTACCTTTCACCCTGCCATCAGTTTTAAAAATGACTTGTCCTGGTCATGGATGTGAAGCTTTCATTAATTATTTTTACTTTTGTTTTCTTTTTTCATTCCATCTTGGAAACCGTTTTAGTACATGAGAAATCAAAATGAATGATCACTTGTTCTGCCACTCTCAAGGGGACATTGCCAGGGTCATGTTTTGTGAAGTCAAACTTTTTCTTTAGTTTTAGATATTTATTTATTTTTGATCAATTTTGTTTCAGGTTTTTTACTTACAGATATGACCTAGTTTAAACTGAATCAGTACTTAATATACTGCTCAAAATTTAAGGGAACACTTAATCATCACAGTCTAAAACCAAGTCAATTAAGCTTCAGGGAAATCAGTCTGTTTAGTTAGAAAGCATAAGTGTTTGTGAATAAACTTCACCTGCTTTGGTGCAAGTGAAAGTGACAACAGATGCTCTAGAGAGCCAAGAGCAAGACATTACATTCTGTAGTTTTGCATTTTGCCAGTGTCCTTGTCTCTACTGGTAGCATGAGGTAGTACCTGCTGCCGATTCAGGTTGCACAGGTGGTCCAGGTCCTCCAGGAGTTTCATGAGCAGGGAGAAGATTCCTGGACACTGGCTGTTACATGAGGAGAGCTGGACAGAGCCGTAGAAGAGCATCAACCAAGCAGCAGGGCCGGTATCTGTTCGAACAGTAGGAGCACTGCCAGAGCCCTACAAAATTACCTCCACCTGGCTACTGGTGTGCATGTTTCTGACCAAACTATCAGAAACAGATTTCATGAGGGTGGCATGAGGGCCCAATGTCCTCTAGTGGGACCTGTGCTCACAGCCCATCACCGAGCAGCTTGATTAACATTCGTCACAGAATACCACAATTGGCACCCATTCTCTTCACAGATAAGAGCAGGTTCACACTAAGTACATGTGACAGACGTAAAAGAATCATGAAGACTCTGTGGTGAACGTTATGCAGCCTGTGACATTATCCAGCATGACCGGTTGGGTCAGTGATGGTCTGGGGAGGCATAACCTTGGAGTGTTGCACAGACCTCCACATGCAAGGCAAAAGTACCTTGATTACTGTTAAGTACCAGGATGAAATGCTCAGAGCCATTGTCAGACCTTACGCTGGTGCAGAGGTTCCTGAGTTCCTCCTGTACAGGACAATGCCCAGTCTCATGTGGCTTGAGTATGTGGGCAGCTCCTGGGTGATACCAACATTGATGTCATTGACTGGCCCGCATGCCACAGATCTCAATCCAATTTTAAACCTATGGGATGTTATGTTATCGGTGCATCCGATACTGCCAAATAGCACTACGGATTGTCCAGGAGCTCACTGATGCCTTGATTCATATCTGGAAGGAGATCCCCCAGGACACCATCCGTCGTGTCATCAGGAGCATGCTCGGAAATTGTCAGGAGTGCATATAGCCATGAGGGGGCAATACATACTACTGAATTGCATTATGAGTTGCCCTGATGAAATGCAGGGAAGTTGGATTAGCCTGTGAGTTCAATTTTTGACTTTGATTTTCGGTGTGATGTTTTATCGAGCTCTCTGTGGGTTGGTGGTTTTGGTTTCCATTGGCCATTGTTACATCATTTTGTTCTCAACAATTTACACAGTATTACTCATTAAAGATTTCCCACTTGAATATTTCGTTCATCGGTATTCAATGTGTGGTTTAAGTGTTACCTTAATTTTTTTGAGTAGTGTAGTTGGGCACCATTATGTCCAAGATGTGTAAGGTAAAACTTTATCTGCTGATGACTGAATAAGTTTTTGCCATATACTACTTACATTAGGTTAATATAAATCAACCCCCTACATACCCACTATTTTTTACAGGTCGTGAGTGTATTTACTAGTTACAGTGTGTAAATATTAAATACTAGCTGTCCCCTGTGCTCCACCCACGTAGTAGTGAAACAGGACAAACCTTAAAAATCAATAAAAAAATATAATAATTTGTATTGGGAAGAATTTATATTGATAGCTTTCGTATCAGAAGGCCTCTTGATATACAATATTTTTGGTTTTTCTAAGGGGGGCGAGAATGTAGCTGTGATCTCTTTGCCAAAAATGTAAAAATTTGGCAAGGTATCTCTGGCCAAGCTGAAAGTAGGTACACTCCAATGTCAAACGTTGCCACTGTATCTGATTGTGTTCATCTCTTGATGATAATGTCTGCTTAACAAACAGGTATCACTAGCTAAGCAGAGGCAAGGTACACTCCAAAATGTGGCGGGAGGTAGAGTGACACGAATGGAGGCTGGCGTGTGAGTGAGGAGAGCCCCACCCAGCTCCCTACTCCTGAGGTCCCACTCCCCATTCCTCTTGGCCCACAGCCTGTCTCTCGGATTTGCACAAATACATTGGTGCCGTAACTGAACTATAATACTTAGCGTGATGAGAGAAGTAACAAAATCAACCAGAATGTTCAAGCAAATTACAGGTAAGATTTCATTGCAATGAATATCTTTTCAACGAAATTTTCATTACAATGAAGTATTTTTATGGTCTCGACAGTTTCCCCATATGACACGAGTCTATAGAAATCTCGTTACTACAAAGTACATTCAGCAGACCTTGAAATGCTTGAATGAATCATCCACAGAGCAGTTAGTTCTGTGCTCGTAGCTCAGTTGTGCACAACGATCCTCAAACAGAAATACTGTAAAAATAGAAACGGCAGACACGAGAAAAAGATAACAGTTCATATTAGAAAAAAAAACTTTACATTTTTGCAGCTCTCAGTTGTGACAAAAAGAAAAAAGATGTTGCCAGTGAATTCGGAATTTCACCTTCGACACCGTCAACTATCTTGAAAAACCAAGCAAAAAAAGAAGAACAATCTTGGGTTGAAAATGTATGAGAACTGCTGCATTTGAAGACGCCGAAATAGCAGTTTTTATGTGGTTTAGTGATGCTCGTTCAAGACACATTCCTATTAATGCGGCACTCATTCAAGAAAATGTGAGGTTTCTAAACTCTCTTGGGATCTCCCCACCTGGCCAACACACTGAAGAGTGTCCCAAAGTGCGATCACTGCGTCTATGGAAGACTGTTTATCTGTTGCCGGGGCAACAGCAGGCTCACAGCTCTAATGCAGCTCGGTACTGAACCAAACAGAATAGATCTTGATGGGTGATGCAAGGAACACTGTAAATGCAGGGAACATGATTACTTGGCCACTAACCTGGTCACAACCCTGTCTGACTGCTGTGTCTGTGTATAGGAGAGTGGCAGATCCCGCTACAATAAATAACCATGCTGTTCCTGTTTCAAGCTGAATAAAGCTGGTTTTGCTAAAGTACTTAGACTCAGCCTCGTGTTTTGGGGAGTAAGACAGGGACTTATAGCACGACCATGATCTTTTAGGATTCACTTCTGTAACTCTTCACTGCAGCGCTGTAAGCCTGCTATTGCCCTGCCCCGGCAATGGAAAAAACAATCTTCCACAGACGCAGCAATTGCACTTTGGGACGCACTTCAGCATGATATTCCCGTTGATGGGGGGAAAGAGTTTAGAAACCTCACAATATGAAGAAGAAGAAAAGGATGATTCAGCTCCTGATTGATAAGTGTGCTCCCCACAACATGCTTCCGCATTTAGATAATGTTCACGTTGAATTCCTCCCACCCAATTGCACAGCAGTGCTTCAGCCATTGGGTTTGGGCATCATTCGCACCCTGAAAGTGTATTATCTCAAGGAAATGCAGAGAAAAATTCTCATCAGCATAACTTGTAGGCAGGAGGAGATTAAAATTAACGCGAAAGAAACTATTGAAATGATTGCAAACGCATGGGCGCAAGTTAAAGAAAGCACTATAGTAACAAATACAGAATCTCACAACTTAATTTTCATTACAATGAAATATTTTTTAGGTGCCTGGCAGTTCGTTGTAATGGAATTTTACCTGTATTGAAAAATACCCGATGTAAATTCGTTAAGTAGTTCTCTTGTGAAAAGTGGACAGACAGACAGATGTTGGATTTTATATATATACTAGCAAAATACCCGTGCTTCGCAGCGGCGAAGTACTGCATTAAAATTTTTATTAAGAAGAAAATTTAACCTTTTTAAACTGAGGGAAAATATGCCAATAATTATTTGTTAAGGATCTCTTTGTATACCACATTGTGAGTTCGGCCATCCGGTTGTAACATGACCAAGCTGTGCGCTGAGCTTACTCTTGAGAATGCAACTTACAGTTGGCCATGTGAACAGTAATCTTGTCTCAAATCTCACAGATTGGATTGCTGCTGTCATAATCAGTTTGAGGTTCATGGTTTGTTTCAATTACGACAGTATTTGCAGGACTTGTGTTGAAGTGACATTCGGCATCTGTCAAGCGTTGTAAGCTTACAACCGGTTTCATCGATAACTTCACATCCAGCTTTTGAGAGTTTAAACATTCATAAACATCAAAGTGTCCACTACTGAAATCGTCACCTGTAAATGTAAGATGTTTAAGAGGCATTGGCGGTTGTCGAAAGGTGTAATATATTTGACCATTTCGGTACACTTGAAAGCACCAACCGAACAATTCAGCGGCAGCCATCAACTCACATGCAGAACCATAAGTGAAGGGCTTAAGCATTTCACTCTTCTAGTGCTCCTGTGTAGTATAATTATCTCCTGTACCGTCATCAGTCCACACCTTGAACCTGTCCCAGTCATTCAATACATAAGACACAATGTTCTTCCGGATATCAAGAGTGAGCCTGATATAGCCGTGCAATATGTAACACAGAGAATGGAAAAGGTAGGTGCCATCTCCGGGCAAGGAAACCACTCGGTAAGTGACAGTTCTTTGATCGATGGTGATTACCTCGATAGACATGGTAATGGGGGTTGGAATGATGAAGGAAATGGGTACCTGAGTAACGTAAAGTAAGTGTAAAATACCTATACAATAACTATAATTGTAATAAACAAACAATAAAACAGCGGAGAAGCCGTGGATTAAACAAAAAGGCTGTAGTTATCAGCAGGGAGACGTGAATCCCGTGGCGAAGCAAGGAAGGGAATGTAGAGACTGGAGCGATGGACGGCCTTATATAGGCAGGCAGCCAACAACGTGGGAGGCGTTGGGATGGGGGACCCAACGCCGCCTCACATGGTGACCAAGCTGCAGGCTATGGACGTATATATGTACGTAAGTAGGATTCAGTTAGCGTTGGGAACCCGTGTACCAAATTTCTTGAAGATGGGCCCATAAGTAACAAAGACTGTTGAAAAGTTCAATATGGTGGCCGACAGTGGCATCATACCACTGAAATAAGTACGTACATTGGTTTCGGTTAGTGCAGGGAAGCCACCAACCAAATTTCGTGAAGATGGGGCTGTAAATAAGAAAGTTCAACATGGCGGACGTTGTTGAGCGTTATGACTGTTATGCGTAGAATTTCGAAATGAAACCTGCTTAACTTTTGTAAGTAAGCTGTAAGGAATGAGCCTGCCAAATTTCAGCCTTCTACCTATACGGGAAGTTGGAGAATTAGTGATGTTGGAAAATTCAATATGGCGGCTGACAGTGGCGTCATACCACCGAAATAAGTACGTACATTGGTTTCGGTTAGCGCAGGGAAGCTGCCTACCAAATTTCGTGAAGATGGGGCCATGAATAAGAAAGTTCAATATGGCGGACGTTGTTGATCGTTATGACCGTTACGCGTAGAATTTCGAAATGAAACCTGCTTAACTTTTGTAAGTAAGCTGTAAGGAATGGGCGTACCAAATTTCAGCCTTCTACCTACACGGGAAGTTGGAGAATTAGTGACGTTTGGAAAATTCAATATGGCGGCCAACAGTGGCGTCATACCATCGAAATAAGTACGTACATCGGTTTCGGTTAGCGCAGGGAAGTCACCTACCAAATTTCGTGAAGATGGGGTCAGCCTTCTACCTACACGGGAAGTTTGAAAATTGGTGAGGTTGGAAAGTTCAATATGGCGGCCGACAGTGGCGTCATACCATCGAAATAAGTACATACATCGGTTTCGGTTAGTGCAGGGAAGCCGCCTACCAAATTTCGTGAAGATGGGGCCATAAATGAGAAAGTTCAACATGGCGGACGTTGTCGACCGTTATCGACCGTTATGACCGTTACGTGTAGAATTTCGAAATGAAACCTGCTTAACTTTTGTAAGTAAGCTGTAAGGAATGAGCCTGCCAAATTTCAGCTTTCTACCTACATGGGAAGTTGGAGAATTAGTGATGAGTCAGTCAGTCAGTCAGTCAGTCAGTGAGTGAGGGCTTTGCCTTTTATTATTATAG